>JANKOD010000192.1:25610306-25634618 GCA_026284645.1 Erythroxylum acuminatum
AAAATAAAAAACAAAGAGTAAAAATATATTAAAAAATCAGAAACTTTACCTTTAAATTATACTCAGAACTCAGAAGAAAGAATCATAAAATTTTTTGATGTTAATTTTTGAGTCAGAGTACTTTAAATACATATATTGATGAAAATAAAGAAATTAGAAAGTAAAAGTAAACTTAAATATTTCAAGATTATTTATAAATATAAGGACCACAAAGTTAACTTATACGTTATAACGTCAACTTATAACGTTAAAATCATTTAAAGCCAACGTATATAAGTTAACGTTAACTTATAACGTTAAAATCATTTAAAGCGGATGAGGCTGTTGAAGTCTGTCGGAGAGGAGGCTGTTGAAAAAGCCAATGTTAAAACATAAAGAAGAAGAAAGATCACAAAGAGTAGAATTGATATTCTTAAAGCATAAGAAACATATCACACGTACAGCTCTATGTTTAGAGAATATTAGGTGAGGATGGAGGTGGGTGAGGGAGCTAAGAGGAGTAAAAATGATTTGTTAGATAGTTATTTAAACTAGTGCAGTCTTCGCATCCCAAAGAAAGGCAAATCTATAAAACGAAATACGCTTACTAATTATCTTAAGCATAAATAGTATATGTCATCAATAGGACTTAGAATGCCCCCCTCTTATAATGGGCCCTGGGCAAGTGCCCTGCTGGCCCCTGCCTAGGGTCAGCACTCCATAGGCTAAAGTATAGAGATACTTAAACAAATGTTGGGTGCTTGCTAGAGAACAATTTCACTGAACAGACCCGATACGAGAAATCCATTTGAAACATTTCCTTTGACTTGAGGTCATCAAAGTTATCTTGTATGGGGGTTGCTATGTTTTGATACTACTTATGATCTATTTAATCATAGTTTATTTAATCGGTAGTCATTGGATGTAGCATGAATTATATGGAGATAGTTGAGTGATCAAGATAGGATTTATTACCCTAAAGTAATTAGGGAGAATGTTTTGTTGTTCTCGATTAGTATTAATTCAAGAAATCCTTAGCCAAGGTGAAATGATATTTTATAAATATTTTACAAATGTCATTAATTGAATCGATAGCTAATGACGGAGAACTAATATGATTAGACTCAAAATAGAGTAGATATTAATTTCATGCTCTATGCTCGATTTGTATGATGAAATGATTGAATTATAGGGAAAAATTATGCATGGAAAGGAACCACTTTGACATTCCTAAATATTTGGGTGGTCATGATGTGTTGTTAAACGCTAATCTTAATTTATGATTATAAATTGTTTAATTGGAGAATTAAAGATAAATTAAAAGGAGTTTTAATTTATCTAATTTTATTTTATAATCATTGCCAACATATTTGGGAACCTAATGAGTCTCAGATATAGAATTGGTTGAAGAGAGCAAAGTTAATTTAATCAAGTTGGAGTAGATTGTAAAGTTTGAGAAACTTTATGATTAAATATGAGATATTTAATAAATAAGGATCAATATGAGATATTAAACTTATATGGGCATAATTGATATTTAATTAGAATTATTTGTAATTCTATTTAAAGTTTAATTGAAATTAGAATTTAATTTCAATTAAATTACTAAAACGTCCAAAGCTTATTATAAATAGGCTTAAGCTCTATGGAGCTAACACTTCTTGCTTAACCCTCTCTGTAAGAGTTACAGAGTTCTTTTAACCTGTTTTGTAGATACCGTTAGAGGGGGGATATTTATGCAGCTACGTTGGTTGAGACGGATCAATTTCGGAAACAGTTCGAAGAAAATGATAAGACAAAGGTTAAGCTTCGGAATAAGGTACGAATTAAATTTTCGCTTATTATAATTTATGATGATCATTTTATAGAATTAAATAGATCTTGTTTTTCGAGAATCAAAAGTCACGAAAAAGTTTCGTGATTATTCCGCTTAGGTCGGGATCGGATCTCAACCAAGTTTCCAACAAAATGCAAGTGTAATATTTAATTTATCCAAATGTCCTAAACATTTTGCAAATAAATTATTAATAAAAAATTAATAGATCTTTGTGTTCAATCACATTATCATATCATAATATTGAAAATTTTTATAATACTATCTCTCTCCCAATAATTCAAAGAAATAATATAATAGTAAAAATGTTAATCGTAATTCCTTGACTTTCACTCATTAATATTATGTGAATTATTATATATCTTTTTTATAAAATATATTAATAATTCCGCATTAATTAGATTATCTAGCTTCCTGTAGCCTAAATGCCCATTAATTTAGGAGTGGACATGTCTAAAAATATATTGATCCTACAATTTAGGAATTCAAATTGCCCCAACACGATCCTTAATCACAAACCTTAATTATATATACAAACAGTAGGACCATAGGACAAAGCTAAAGCATCGCATAATACGTAGGACTTAATACTGATTAAGCTGTAAGCTAGCTAGAGTAAGAGTTCCCCTCCTATAACTTGTTTTGACATGCACACAACTCAATTGCTTAGACATCGATCCAGTGTTATTCTACTTAAAGCCTTGGACATCACGAGCATGATACACCGTAATCAACAAGCGTCGCGGACCTCTGTGCTTTGAGTTTCAGGTAATAAGACTTGAATAAGGGGATAAAATTTCTATAGTAAAGAATAAAACACTAATTCCAGAGTGACGGCTTCATCTTTATTCTGAAACTAAATAACTGTTGCTATATGCAGATTGTCACATGGTTCTTCTAAAGTTCATGGATACTCCTCCAACTTCTTCCATGTCACCAGGGACTTGAGAAACTTCATTACCTGTGTAGAAACTTCAACCATCAGACAAGCAGCAGAAACTAAGAAAAGATAGAAGTACACATTTTCCACCTCCGTTGGATCCTTGAGAGAGTAGCATGCATTGGTTTCTTTGGGGGTGGAGGACACCAGAATACCATAACCTCGGTTGCCTTCTCGCAATACCTGGAATAAGACCAGCCAATCAGACTCAGTTTTTTTTTGTTTCCCTCAAGAGTACATAAACCACAAACTTCTCAACCACTAACTACCTTGAACGCATCTTCATCTGTGCGATCGTCACCGATGTAAATTGGGAGAACATCATCACTGTCATTTAGTTCTGCACCACAATTTTATTTTTAGATTATGTGATTAAAGATTCTTCAAGAACTAATTGTGAAAAATGTTTAATTATTAATATCAATGTAATTACACTTTATTACTATCATTAATAAAATATCAAATAGATGTTAAAGATAAATACATTAATTTTATTTTCATCTCTCATGTAATATATTATTAAAGAATATTAATAATATGTTCATCATATTTTATTGAAATAAATATCAAATAAGTGAGAAATGTGTAAATATTTTTTTGTAAACTAATATTTACATATCCAAAATATATTTTTATTTTTTAAAATTTTTTATTTACTGAATAATTTTTAAAGATTTTTTAAATGTAAAAAGCATTTAATAAATAATTTTCAAATATAAAATATTTTATTTTATTAATTATTAAAATAAATTAGATTACATTTGAATAATTAAGTTATATTAATCATATTTCCTATTATTAGTTAATATTAAATAACTAAAAAGTATGCATCTCCTTGTCTCAATTAAAATTAAAAACAAAATAGCATAAACTCAACTAAAACTTTTTTTAATTAAATCTGAAAATGGAAACAAAAAATCAGAAGGGTCGTAATAAAGTAGAAAATATTTTCACTAAAAATTATGAATGTGTACCAAGAGATGCAAGGAGAAATTCAACTGCTTTCCCCTTGTTCCAGTCGATCACAGGCCGGATCTCTAAAACCTGCCACATAACTGAAGTAAGCAAAGGATTTTGAATGAACAGAAAGTTACTGAAGAACTAAGCAGATTCACCAGTAAGTAAGTGTTATTGCATTAGTGAGAGGGAAGGAAAAAGTATGTGTATTAAAAAGAGAGAATACCTTCCGACCATGAGTTAATCTTAAACGAGGATAGTCTTTCAGAATATCATGAACACATTGTGCAATGACAGGCCAGTTCTGAAGAGAAAGGAACAAAGCTCATTTCAATCCGATATAACACAGCAGGAGATAAACTTCTTATCAGGAAAACCTAGTTTTCATGTTATTGAATACCTGCTCCTCTACATTACGGTAATGTACAGAGGTACAAAACTTGTGATTCTCAACTTTTGCACCTTTGACACCTTTAGTATTCTCGACAAGGGCTCTAAAAACCTGCAAGTAAAATCAGAGGATTGTTATAATTAAACCACCAGCAGTTATGAACAACTAGAAAGTGAAATATTAATTCACGCACCTCATCGATCATAGGTATAAATTCTCTAGCGGGCTGGAAAAGATTCACCTTCTTGCCCTGCAAAATTCCAACAGCTTAAGATAACCTGTTAATTAATCTGCAATCTTAAGTTTAGCAGAAGCCTAATATTCCGTGTGGGTCCAAAAAGACAGCTTATAACCTGTTGGTCAGTAGATTCAATACAGTTTAGATGGTCACTGGACATTCTCTTACTGATGGGTCCCATGATGTCCATCCCATGGCTACCAGCATAATGGAGTTCTGTTAGTCCTACCAACTCAAAGACCTAAAAGAATACAGAGTATTATCACCATAATAACTAAACTATTTTTTTTTTTTTAAAGAGAAAAACTAATCTATCAGAATCAGAGGCATAATGGCGGTCAAATCAGGAACCCTACACCCACCTTCTCGCAACTTCTTCCACTAATGACTGCAGTTGGGAAGCACTTGGCCACACTTCTTACAGCTAAACGCATCTGAAAAATAATCCCATCTCAATTACTGCAAACAACTTGGCACAGATGAACAAATGTAAAGTCAACAACTTCACTCTAGTCCTCACATCATCCGACATGAGCGCTAGATCTGGATCATCTACAATTGGAGAAAGTGTCCCATCATAATCTAGAAATACTGCTATTTTCTTGTTTCCGGCAAAATTGGTTATTTGCTCGAACGAGTTCAATGCTGATGGATACTTAAGCTGGATACGAGTTCAACCAAATATAAGAAATCAGATTAAAGCCCTCGGTTAGAAATGGATAAGAACATGTAAATTTTGTTGAACGCCAGCGATAAACAGTGTGCAATGCATATAGTAGCCAAATGAATTTATCATTAACAACAAAGAAAGTATACCATCCAGGAGCCGTAAGCGACGTCGATATCATCCGAGGGAACCTCAACACCAATATCTTTGTTGAGTTTCTTGCGAGGGGGTGATGAGGATATCATGGCATCCAGCCACCCATTGGAGCGAACATCATCTAGTTTTCCTGGCTTTTTCCTAGAAATGCCGATGTACTTGCCAGAAGAAAATATTGATCCCGATTGTGGGTAAGGCAACAGATTAGAATGGATGCTGAGTTTTGACCTGCTTATTGGTATAGGATCACTGAGAACGGGAGGTGAATGATTTGACTTCACGTCCATTCGATTTTTTATTACTGAAAAACTTGCTTGCAGTCTAATAAGTTTTGCACTTAGAAAAAGAGGAATTGTGTTTTCTGCAGAGGTCTTTTTACCCAACCCTTTTGTCAATAAAAAACCACCTCTTCAAAGTTTTCTTATCACTGCTGCTGGGAGAGCAGTCCATCAAGTGTAGACTCCCTGAAAACTGGAAGCAACACCAAAGCAAAATTCAAATGAAGGCATTCTGAAACAGAAAGAGAACATACTGGGTATCATACCTCCTCATCTCCAGGCTACACCGCATTTATATTAAGTGGCTGTCCATTGTTCACAAAGTACTACTTTGAACTTTATGGTGTATGCCAGCAGGATGATTTCAATATCTGCTCAAAGGATGATCAAAGAAGCACGTTAAGTCCCAAGAACATAACCCTGTCAAGATCAACTTCTTTTTTCTCAAGAAATTTAACACCCGCTGTCAAGTACTTGTCTTTTCAATATCAGAGACGACAAAACCCATAAACAAAATCAAGTAGCTCAAGGTAACAACTAAAAAAGAAGAAACATTTACATAAAAAAGGAACGTACTCTAGTCCCCAATAAGGAAGAGTTGACTGTGATATTAGCCCTTCTAAGTCCTGGACAACCCTTACCACCTAAGAAGGAAGCATTAAAAACCGATAACGGTTTGCATTTACAAGATGATTTCACACTTACAGCTTATCCAACACTCCAAATAGGAAATTTTGCAGCTGATGGCCACTTTTGTAGCTTGAAAGATTAAAACACTATACAAGACAAATGTTTCATCATTCAATAACACCAAATGACAACTAATATTATTCACCGAAGAAACAAAATCATAAATCGACCCAATATTTTTAATCAATATACTTAGAAATCAATTCCACCGCCATTTTCGTGATGTAGATGCATTCAAGTGCAGAGAAAATATAATTGATGGCTAATGCTAATAAAATTTCGTAGAGACAGACATAATGCTTTATTATATGTCTTAGCTTCATATTATATGCTGATGATAATAATCTTCAAATATATATGTATGTGATATCAGTGATGATGTATAAGCTACGGCTATGTGGCTCAGCAGAAAAGATAAGTCGCTTTTAGATCTAAATACATCACTTTCAAGGTTATATAGTTCTTAACTAAACAGGACCAACTAAATTAGGTTTCCGTACCCCATGAGAGGAATCGAAGACCCAAAAAATAAAACAGAAAACGAAACAGGAGGTCATTATGTATGCTTTGTATTATTTGAATACAAATTTAGCTACTTCAGAGTCATCATGAAGAAAAACCGGATTCAGTGAAAACGGTATTGCTAAGCAACACAACACAGTACCATAGCACAAATATAAGATATAGAAAAATTATCAGAATAGAATTTCAAACTCCTACTGCAAAGGACAAGACAGTATTTCATTGAAATATAAAAATAGTATAACAAGAGTTTTTCTTTATCGTTTTCCCATGACTTGTGACAGTCAATCAAAGAGATTCTAGTACTAGACCGGTAATAATGAGGCCGTATCATTTAATCAAAACACTAGGGATAAAAGAAGAGGGAAAAAGTGAGTCGTTACGGGCTTTTTATTTTTTTTTAGCTTATCTGAAGTTGCGAGTTTAAACCGTCTTTATATATGCTGCTGTTTAAAACTTAGGGTTAAAATTTTGTCTCCCGCAAGAGACCTACCTGACTCAAGTAGAGATTAGTCCAAATATGAATAACTTAAAAATGCCTTCCTATAGCTAGAACCTTCCTACACAAAAAGAAGAAGAAGAAGAAGAAAAAGAGGGCATTTAACCCTCCAAATAATAAAATAACATCGAGTAACAAAACCTTCATTTTCATAATCAACACGAAAAGTTAACCTTTAAGCTGCAAAGCACAAAAAAGCTTTTAATTGCATGTCCAACAGAAAGAGTGATAGAAAAAGGATAAACGCAGATCTCCCAGACTACTCATCTTTTTCCAAGTTGTTGATGAAGATTACTACAGCATTGCACATGAAACTTAACAATAAAAGGGAACAAAACAGAAAAAATGCACAAAGCATACGGAATTTACCTAACCCTCCTGTCAACAAGACGTGAGGAGCCCTACTGTGTGTTTTCCTTTCTTCTTTTTCCCTTCTTTCGTCCCATCCAAAACAGAAAGTGTGCGTAGAATGCAGTCCTCAGATTAAAAACAAACCTGAAGAACCAAAAACAACCAGAATAGGGAAACAAGGAACTGAGCAGGGTACGAATTATATATTAACAGAAAGAACACATAATCAAGTAAGCAAGAGGAATGACCTCTCCAAGAAAATGAAGATAGTCTGAGAGATATCCTTAATGCACAGAGAGAAAGAAAGAGAGAGAGAATGGAGATAAAAATGAGAGGGTATATATCGAGTTTGATAACTTGCAGAAGACAACGTGGTTATCAGGGTAACCCAGTAAAAACCTGGTTGTTGAACGTGCCAGGAAACACCTCTCGACTTTTCAACCCACCATTTTTCTACAAACATAAATCTTGTTTTTCTTTTTGAAAATAGAAAACAACAAACAACAGTTAAACCCAAAAAAAAAAGGAAATAAATAAAACTAATTTGAGTTTCTTTTAAAAGAGCCTTTTCCCCTGGTTCAGCCAGATTTTGCTGAGGTTGAACGTCGTTGTTTGGATCCATGATCTGTGCGATTCTGACCGTAGAATACCTACAAAACAGATAATGGCGGGCCAAGAATGGATTCCCAAGAGGCCCCTCCGACGCTCAAGTCAATCTTTTGTGTGGATTTTCGGCTGATAATAACAGAGGAAAGTAGGGTTGTGATCTCATACCTGAATCAGGGAGGAATAGTACCTTATATATGCCGTGGATGCTAGGTTTACGTAGATCTGCGTAGAACTTTGTGTTTGCATGAGAGTTTAACACCTGATAGGCCGAACGGACTGTTGACGTGTAGAGATGAGCCTGAGCCTAACACAGCCGACCTAACCATCCCCAATTTTGAAATTGGACTTAAATATATACAATAACCATCCATTTCTTTTAGTTCATATCGGATGTAATTTGAAACAAATATAACATCAACCTTAATAAATGACAAATTAATGATATTTATACGGATTCTTTGTTGTTTTCGTGATTTAAACTTACGGCTTTTTAATTACAAACGAGTAATTTTTATCGGTTGTTACAAAATTCTAACCTTAATAAATAACAAATTAGTGATATTTATACAGATTTTATTTGTAGTTTTCGTAATTTAAACTTACGATCTTTTGATTAGAAATGAGCAATTTTTATTGGTTGCTACAAATTTCTCATTTCATATTATGATTTCGATCGATAGTGGTAATTCACTAATGAATCATATGACAATCATTTAAAATATGCAAAATGTAATTTATTATATCAATTATTATAAAGTAATGTTTTTGTTCGAATCATGGTTTGAAAAGAGTCGTAGAATGTGCTTTTCAAAAATCACAACTTTAAGGGAGAGTTTTTCTAAAGCACTATGTTTTTTGGTACAATACAAACACGTTTTTAAACTCCTAAAAGCAATGCCAGAAACACACAATGTAGTTTCATACACTCCAACTTTTTCTACATTATATAATTAACTTTTAATTTAAAATGTATGCGTCACTTCGATCGTATATTCGTGAGCTATTTGTTGTTCTTATAAAAAGTTAAGTTATGAATCTTCCAATCATAAAGAGACGTGCAAGTAAGAAAAGTAAATATATATTTGTTGTTCAAACCAGCATTATGCCTCCACAACAGCGAACGTTACCGAAACGTCATTCTGTAGTATAATTCAACTTAAAATAGTCTTTAGATTTCTTCGTGTATAAGAAAAGATATAGTATTACTTGCTGTGGTTGTATTTGATACGACTTTCTTTTACTAATTCCGTCTCCCCCTGCTTTTTCTCCAACAAACATACTGTTGCAAACAGTTTGCTATAATTTTTATCAATATTTTAAAGATTTAAAGGGTTTAATACCAATGTTACGAATATCGTACCGGATTGAGCTCTGGAACGGAACTGTACCGGTACCGTTTCGGAAAATTTTTTAAATTTATAAAATAGTCCCTAAAATTTTTAAAAATTGCAAAATAGTCCATATTAATATATTATACAGTTGTACTGTATACTTTACTAGTTTACTGTTTACATCAACCATGCTTTCAAAAATCTTAATAATAAATAATAATGATAATTAATTTGAAATAACAATAATTTTTAAATATTTTACATATAAATAATAACCACAATTTCCAATCATAACAATTATACAACAATCATATGTAAATAATATTTAATCTAATAAATAACATATAAATAATATTTAATCTAATATTTTAAAAACAAGATTGGAAATTAAGTTGATAAGATAAAAGATTTATTATAGAACTAACTAAAAATTAAATAATTTTAAAAATTTTAAAATATAATTAAAAATAGACTATCAACTAAAAATTAATTAATTTAAATAATTAATTATTTTATAAAACTAACTAACTAATTAATTAACTTATCAGAATTTAACAGTCCAGTTATTAAAATAAATCATACTAAAAATAAAAAACTCAATATAATCAAAATTTTATGATTAAATCTACCAAATTAATTATATTTTTAATTATTAGCTTAATTAATTTACAAGACTTTGTTTTTTATGTATAGATATTTTTCTTTTTATCACTTCTTTTGCCTTTATAAGCAAAGGTATCTTAAATGCGTAGAAAACTCCCACAAAGGCATTATTAAATAATAAATGTGTATAATAACCTTTGTGTAATACTCCCACACACAAAGGTTATTATTAAATGCGTATATTACATTTAGTCGTTTCTCTTTTTCCGTTTCATCTTTTCATGTAGAAAACTCCGTTTTCTCTTTCTCAATTCTCTGGTGTTTGGTGTTTTGTCCTCTGGACCTTGCTCACTCTCCCAAAGCTTGCGTCTTTGGGTAAATCGACAAGCGTCTTCCACTCCTCAACAGATCTGTCGACAACATTCAAAACCCTTGGTAAATTGACAATCGCCTTCATCTCTTCACCAGATCTGACGACGATGACCTCTTTGGGCGTGCGGTGTGCGGTGACTCTAAGACGGTGTGCGGTGGACGACGGTTGAAGGCCGGAGGCGAGGCGAGGCAGGGGACGAGGCAGACCGGAGGCGCGACGACGGCGAAAGGGAGAGCAGACAGAAGAAGACGAAGAGAGAGGGAGAGTCGGCAGTTGGGGGGAAGAGAGGGTAGAGATAAAATTAGGTTTTAATTTTTTTTATTTGCAAAATAACCCTTCCAATTTTTTATTTTACGGAATGACCCCGGAATATTCCGGTATTGGCGGTACCGGCCGGTACCGACCGGAATTCATTTCCGGTACCTATATGCCCATTTCGGTACCGACCGGAACGGTACGAAATTCATAACACTAAATGAAGTTCCTAACTCCTATTGATCAATGTGACCAAATTAGCGTTCGACAACTACTTTTGTGAGTTTGTTAAAAATGAAGGATATATCTCAATGGCTTGTTTGTCTATATATCCTCCATTTATGTCGGAAGACGTGATCCAGAGCGAAGACACATGGAGGGTGTTGTACTTTAAAGCTAAATAGTTGCCAAATGAGATACTTCTTTTCAGCTACGGCATCCTAATTGTTACAAAGGTTTTCCTTCAAGCACGAACTTATCCTATAAGATGCGTCAACTCTACAATCTCACTTAGCTCCGTTGAAGTAAGATTCAGCCTTGTCCCGTGATCGTCGACCAATCTACTTATTCTCAAATGCCTCACGACCTCGTAGTATTTAACTCTCACATTCTTACAAGAAAACTACGAAAGAACTAAATAATCATGGCAACAAAAAGAATACGAGAAAGAGATACAGCTTAAAAGTCAACCTTCATTACTTCCCTCAAAGTATACAAAAGAATACTCTCCCAATCTCTAAGTGTCTTCCACACTCATTATTTAGAGTGTCTCTCACATACTCCCTTCTTCCGATAAAAGCAAGGCTTAAATGAACTATTTATAAGCATCTCTAGATGACTAAGTTAGAATCATAATAAAACTCTACTAGTTAAAATCACAATCTTATCCTACCTTATCCTTATCTTTATCTGATTACATCATACTAACTAAAAGCTGACATCTCCATCCAATTAGGCCTCTATCTAATAGGATTAAGCTATATCACAATAACATGATAAAAGATTACATCTATCTATAAATAATCTATTTATATCTACGAAGATCTCCTCTATCTTTAGATGATCCTTTACATGATCTTTATCTCTTAGAATTAATGTTCATTTATTGTGATCTTCTCTGCCACATCACCCAAGATCTCCTTATCTCCATTTTTGATGTTGAGTCATCCATGTTAATAGCACACTGGTTCATTCAATGCTTACTCATATCAACTCAATTAGGCATGATTCGTTGAGTACACACTAAGTGCTTAGTTTATCAAGAACTTAGCCATAGCCAAGTCAGCTCCTACAAAGTCCGAAACTCTCCAAAAACTCGCACCATGCTTGATTTACTTACTAAGTCACCTTAGAACTTTTGCATATTCCCATCATATATGTGATCCAGCTAACCTTCTACTCGATATCCATCTCAAGCCTTCTTTTGGTTTCACATCTGAATCTAACATCTTGTCAAAGATTTCCGTCAATATGCACCAATGCTTACCAACGCTTGACATTGCCCCTTTTCATCCTTGCCTCTTCACTAGAGATGTCAATGGGTCGGGCAAATGCATACCAACGCTTGACATTGCCCCTTTTCGTCCTTGCCTCTTCACTAGAGATGTCAATGGGTCGAGCAAATGCATACCAACGCTTGACATTGCCCCTTTTCGTCCTTGCCTCTTCACTAGAGATGTCAATGGGTCGGGCGGCCCGGCTCAACCCCTGGCCATGGTGGCTCGTGGCCTGACGGGCCGGGTTGGGTTGACCCGTGGCCTGGCCAGACCATGGGCTGACCGACCTTGGCTCGTGGCCTGGCCAACCCTGGCCAAAATCGGGTCGAGCATTTTTTGAGATCTCTAATCCTCGCAAGTTCTTTGCTTGTTACGTTGTTTCACGTGTCAAACAATGATCAAGGCTTGTCAATGCCCACACAATTCTACTATCTCGGACTATCAATGCCTACACAATTCCACTATCTCGGATTGAGGGGTCTAACACTAATCCTCTTTTGGTTATTGGTCGACCAAGCAACAATGTATTCTTTTCAAATCACACATTTTTAAGACAACAAAATCTACATCTAAAACTCCAAATATGTCAGGGAAGATCCTCTGTTTCAATAATTTTGTTCCAACCTTATTTTGTGCACAACATGACATCTACTTATAGTAGAAGGTGAATATGTCTCCCCTTCCTAGATTTCTAATATATAGACTCCTTTAAGACTAGTTTATTGTTCTATCAAACATTTAAGGGAAGACACGTGATCATTTGTGCCATTTAACCCATTTTAAGTCTGTGTCACAAATTTCAATTACATGTTTTATAATAAATAAATTGAACATGCTGAAATTTATGGATAAAAATTTATGACGCAGGATAGGAACAAGTTAAAAGAAACAGAATATCTGCTGCCTTGAGATAAAGGTTTAAAAGCTCTTCTTTTATTTTTTCTTTTGGCTGCCCTAATGATAAGTCATTAACAGTGGCAGACCACTATTAATTGCCAAGTCTTTTTTAAGAAGTTCATTATTGTTTACAAGTTTAATCCAAGGCTTGGTACATGTACGTCAACTCCTAGACAAGTCAAGAATCTGTCTGTATAAGAAGAAAACATGCCGTCTAACTAATCCGTCTATATTTCTTTTATAGTAACGCTATTGTTGTACTTACTATTAACGCTATTGTTGTTTGCTCTTCATTGCATTTTAGTTTGATAAATATCAAACAACAATATAAATTATTAAATTGGCTCTAATTTCTATTTAATATTTTTACTATTATCTATAACAAAAAAATTATATTTTTCAAACTAAAATGCAATGAAGATCAAACAACAATATAAATTAATTAATAATTTTTTTAAAAACTAAATGAATTAATAATTAAATTTTTTTAAGAATTTTTATTTTACATTATTATTTATTTAGTTATTAAAATTAATTTTTAATTTAGAATAAGTATTTGATAGTTAAATTTTTTTATTTCATAAATAAATATTTTATAGTTCTAAAATTTATATATTGTAAAACTATATTTATTTATTAAATAATTGACAAATTTGAATTTTTTTAAATTTTGTTTTAAACAAATTATAAAATAAATTAATTAAAAAATTATATGTTAGTCAATTTTATTAGTAATTAATATTAAATAATTAAATAATATTATTTAATAATAAAATCATATTAAGAGAAAAAGTAAACACATAAAAACAAAATCCAAATTTTATAATTTTCACAAAAATAGGAATAAACCAAAAAAATTCAACTAAACATATTTTCTATTAAAACTAAAAATATTGGAAACAAAAATCCATAGTAAAATTCAGGGTTAATTATTTAAAAAAATTAAACTTTACTCAGTTTTGCAATACTAACCTACACTATAAAAAGTGGCGTTAAAATGTTCAAAATTTTAATTTATTGCAAATATAATGTTAGAGTAGTGCTCTAAAGGCAATCACCTTTAGCACTTTTGTACAAACTTAATTTTGATTAATAAAGCGAAAGACAATTGTTTATTAATTTGATGTTCATTTATTTACGAATTGATGCCGATCTTAATCGAATTAATGAAGTCCATGATACAAAACATAACATGAAGGAAATCATGATGAGATCATGATAATGAGATTCCTATCATATACAATTATGTTAGTATCTAAATTATCCCTAGTCATAAGATTAATGAGACAGGATATTGTTAATCCAGATAGACTAACACATGTTATACTCTTTGATTTGATCAAGTAGTAGATATCATAAACTGTAACCATGAGATGTTTATAGTTAACATGTGGATGTTTGCTAAGAGAAGTAAGTAAATCGGATGACCTGCTATGAGATTATCATATGGATGATCAATCAAATGTCATTGACTAATCTCATTAAAGCAATGGTGCAAATATCCTTAGACTTGAGGTACTCAAGGATATCCTAGATACTGATCTATTCTTTGACACCATTCCTTATTGCTTCAAGATGAGGTCGCTCATATAGTGGTGATTGGGTATATTTATTGGTATTTGAAGGTAATTAGGTAGCCAATAAAGGATTCACCACTCTTGATAGAAGGAGATGATACCCACAACCTCTTGTCAGGGTCATTACTCGGGAGTCTCTAGCCAGAGCAATTATGTGTCATGAAGAGAGTCTTTAATGACACATAGAGTAATGAAATCCCAGGACAAGAACTAACATCACTTAGACTAGATCTGACATAGTCAGTCTATTAGGAGTTGACTCATAGCCCATACTTCGAACCAAGTGGGATATAAGATAGTGAAGGGACGAATTGCACGGTAATTGATTATGAAAAGGTTTGTAAGTCGGATAATTAACTATTGAAGAGTTCAAGTGTTAATATATCCACTTACATTTCGGTAAATTGTCATCATGAAACCCTTCATAATTTTCTCGGATTAAGAGTTAATTCAAATGACTAAAATAACTAGGAACTTAAGGGTCACTCACATAAACGATTGGATGGAAAAAAAGTGTGCATTGTTATCAATTAAGCAAGTCACAATCGTGGCTTATATATAGGTCACGATTGTGATTGACTTAAATGACAGGTGGTACATAAGTGAGTTCTTCACTTATGTACACACGAACTTTTAGCCATAAAACGCACTCAATAGAGAGACAAGGGTCTAGACGAGTTCTAGAAGTTGACAGGAGTGATATTGAGATTTATTCATGTAATCTTAAGCAATTGTTGCATGAGATTAATTTCATGAAACTTGGTCTTGATCTAACTCTCACTAGAGCATCTACTTGAACTCATCTTGTTTAGTGCTCTGACCACCCTTACACACTGATTTTTCTTCATCTTTGCATGCTCTCTGGAGGCCAAGGAAGGTACAACCCAAACAAGGAGAAAATT
The DNA here is from genome assembly GCA_026284645.1 of Erythroxylum acuminatum. Taxonomy (NCBI): domain Eukaryota; kingdom Viridiplantae; phylum Streptophyta; class Magnoliopsida; order Malpighiales; family Erythroxylaceae; genus Erythroxylum; species Erythroxylum acuminatum. The sequence continues at coordinate 25,625,852 of JANKOD010000192.1, forward strand.
CAAGAAAAGAAGAGTATTTGCAAGGTACATATGCTGTAATTTCATGTTCTTATAATCTGTTTATACATGCACATAGATTCTAGATTTTCTAGGGATGTCATGGGGTTGGAATTTTGATTTCAGCACTTTCATTGCCTTGCAATATATGTGATGCATGAATCCATGGCTCCCTAACAATATTTATGCTGAGAGACGTAGCTTGAAACTCCTCCCTTCCTTGTACTATTACTTGCCATATACACTATTCTAATTTCTTGGCTTAAGAGTAATGCAACAATGTTGTGGAAAGGATAACCTCCTATGTATGTTTTTGTAGACGTACTGTAATTCTTTATTAATGAAGCTCATTTTTATTTTTCAAAAGAAAAAACTTTTGATCTTAACACAATGAATCAAAGTATATATAAAAGAAACAGAAAAGGGGTTGAAAAAGAATTGAAAACATTAACTGAAAATTAATTCAAATAGGATAGAAATTGAAATCTTTTTAAAGATTGAATAAATTTATGAGGCCACTCAAAAAGTTGAAGTATGTTTAAATTTCTATATCCTTGGTTAAAGCAAATGTGTCACACGGAAGAAATTAGAATCTGTACTGTACATGCAGGCAGCTCCAGTTTTGGAAGAGATGACCAGATCAAATGTCCTTTTCCTCATCAACAAATAACAACGTCAAAAGCGAGGCAGAGTCATACCGATTTCAATTGCAATCCGCGGACATCAGAAGCTAAATTGCTCATTCCTTGTATTGTGCTGCTTCTAGTTTCAAAAGTTGATTAAGAAGGCTTTAGATAGGCAACCTAAAGAAAGTTTTAGGAGCAGGCAGCTCATACATGGGATTATGTTGTAATTATTATGCATGCGTTGAATGTGAGAAAATCATCACAGTTGGGGTGCTAGCAAGTAGTAACCAAAAAATGGGTCACTCCAAGAGATTAGGATACTTTGGTAGGTTGCACTTGCCACCAGCAAACCAATATGCCATTTCATATGAGTAATTTAAGTACACCTGGGACCCACAGTTTTCAATGTTGTAGATAAACTAAAGATCCCAAAACTTGAAAGCGGCATCATTTCATGTGGAGTGCTGTCTAAGACCAATAACTATGTACAAGCCCCCAATTCAGAGAGCCGGACCAAAAGCTTTCATATTTTAACTAGTTTTACTGGGTTTGTAGCTTAATTTCAATAATATACGACTACAGTACCCGGTCAGATAAGATTTACAGATTCAAATAGATTCATCTTCCATCAATATGTCTATCCAGTGGATTCGGGACTATGAATTCTAAACCTTACCCTGTTCCCTGATTGATGTGTACAATACATAAATACATGAGTGCTTCTGAAGGAGAGAGCAAGACACCACACACGCTTACAGCCAAGTGCAAATGTTAGAGATATTGAGGCTATCTTAGATTAGATATCCAAGTGTGTGTGACGTTGTTGCATTGCCTCTCCTCTCCCTTCCCCATCTATTTCAACAACTGGATAATATCACAGAAAAAGCATAAAACACCACTTCGGATTCTTGTGGGTCTTGGCCAGATTGGCCAACTGCCCAATTAGACCCCACCAACCCACATGCAGTCTCTTCTTCTTAACTCATCCCCATCTCTAGCTTTTCCTCTATTTATAACCTCTACATCTCCATGTCAATGAAAGGAAAAGAGGGAAAAGAAAACCAGAGGAACTTTATGAAAAAGACTGAAACTTTGAGAACTATCTGTTTCTGTGCCTAATAAGCAACTTCTTCGCATAAAAAGAGAGACTGGTGTGTGTTTAGCAGGTGGTCTACTGCTATGGAAGTGAGTTTGGAGTTAGAAGACGATTTGTTCTTTGCTGAATTAAGCAGACAGATTTCTCTTCTCATCATGGATGATGATGAAGATCGAGTTGCAAGTTGTCCTTCAGTTTCTTTCCAGGTTATAGCAATCTCCCTTCTTTTATGCTCTTCTTGTGCCCGCTCAACTATCCATTGCTTTTATAGCTGCTAAAACAGTAGTTGGAACTTGGACTCTGTTCGATTTTGCAGGCATTCTCTGGACCACATTATCGAGCTGCACAATCTTCATTTATGCATCAGCAGAATTGCCGAAGAGGTACAGGTGTTTTTATCCCAAAATCATGTCAACCAAGAAGGAAAAACAGGCAAGGAAGATATGGCTCTTTCAACTCTAAGTTGACGTCCCACAGACAGCAAGATAATAATGCAAGAGTGATTTCGCAAGTATCTTACTACAACAATTCTTTTAACTCGAAGAAATGCTAAAGCTGTAAATACATCATCTTTATTTCAGTCATATGATTCAATAATTTTTCTACTAATTTGATTGCCAGCAGCCACTTGCATGGTGAATGCTGTTTAATTACCTTGTGATCAATATGTATGTGGATAAAGCCATTTATTATGGTCCTGAGATGGGAAGGTTCATCGAATTAATGTGATTGTTTATTATTTTCATTCCTTTTGGTCTCATTCTTTTTGTAGCAGCATTCAGCTTTTCGTATGACCACAAGACCATATTCATAGTTAATTAGCTCAAGCTTCAAGGAAACAACTACTTGTACTTACAGTCCATTTTTAAAGCTGTCAAGCATTTCAGGTAGATTTTAAGGTTATAACTTACAAATCTTGTAGGAGTAGGAGTAAGTAATGTAAAGGCGCTATAAATATACCAGCTAAGAACAATTCCAGTTCCCTCTTTACCATTCTATTCTAGTTACAGGCTACTTTATGACTTTTGAGACTCTTCAACAATTAAGTGAATCGAATAGAAAATTATTAAGGTCAAAATAATTTTACGAATAATATGTTCAAATAGAGGTATTACCATCATATTATTTAAGAATGACATAATTTAGTGGTGTAATTTCAGAATCAAGTCTATTAATAGATCATATGTAATTACCTAAGGCAAAGTAAAAATAATTTACAATAAAAGCTAGTGTTTATGCACAAGGATTTATGACTAAATCCAAGTAATTTTTTTTATAATGAGTACATAAATTAAAAATATTAATAAGTCAAAGTCATCATATTGTCCGTACAAAATTCATATTAAAAATATTTAGTTTGTTAATAACTTGTGCAGACAACTGTATTTAGTACAAATTTTAGTATGTCCTCATAAAAAAAACTATCTATGTTAAGCTAGTTAGGGCTCATTTTTTTTTCATGTGAGAAAGATGACTTAAGTCTTCTGAAAGTTGTAAATTTGAGAAATAAAAAGAATATGAAAAGGAGTTTTTATTTTCTAATGTGATGTAATCATTGAGTTATTTGGTCCTATGCAAATAATATTCATATATAGAAATATCATAATTCTATGAAACACCTGAAATGCATATTAATGGTAATAATTACATGAGACATCTTTGAAAATAATTATGATTACTAAATAATAAGTATTAGAAAGAAACATTAATTGAAAATAACGAAAAATTATGCAGAAATCAATACATATATATTTTTATAATTATACACTTTATAATTATAATAACTAATTTCATAGGCATAAAAATAATGAAAAGATATTGAAAGCAGTCAATTTTTGTTACTTAAATAGTTACAACTGTTTCGTATTACAGAAAAATGAAGAAACTAATAGATGCTGCTAGAAAGATATTTTCAAGTACTACTTAGGAATAATAAAGGGATAGAGCAATTAAAATGACATATATAGGCAATCTAAGTTAGTTGCAAGCCAATCTGAAGATTCTTCATTCTTCTTCATCTTTAATGATTATGTTGATGTGTACATTGTCGTGAAATGGGCACATTGAATGTTGCATTTCAAAAATACTACTTGATCACAGTTTTCTTTTCTATCTAAAATAGGCATAACAAAGAGAACTAACATTATATCTATTCTGCTATCATAAATGAAAAGAATCTTTTAAGCCTTTCTTTATGTTAAAACCTTCTTAAATAACCTCTCTATTAGATGGGAATAAGACTACATACTACTGGACCTCTCCAAACTCTGCATTTTAGTAGTACTCTCAATGCGTATTGTTATTGTTGTTTTTTATGTTAACTTTTAAGTTGTTTCTTTTTATATACGTGGAAACAAAGACAATATTCGTGAAATTTGAATTTTTTCTTTCTCCTTCAGAGGAATAAGTAATATTTATTAATGTCAATAATAAAATTGATTAGATATAAAAAAAATTCAACACATAATTGCTTTTCACATGCTTTTTAAAATTAAATAATTATACTAAAAGAATTAAAAGTTCAAAAGATCCAAAGTGCATTCACACTATAAGAGTGACTATTACAAAACTCCAAATAATGTTATTGTTAGTCATAAAACAAACTCTAATTATGGATCCAAGGTCAACTATGAGCTTGAATTAATAGAGAAAATAAGAAAAATACCAGTTTTTATATCCATTGGACGGTGAATAAGTTGTTGAACTACATGGACAAGCTCCTCAATGTATGAATAAGCTCATGAAAGTTTCGATCAACCTTTATGAAAAATGTATATCTTTATGTCATTAACGTCATTTTGTGCCTTTCTTAATGTTTGAGCATCTTAACGGGTTAGAAAAATTGAATGCCCACAAACTTAAGCAGACAGTAGGAGACCTTAGGAGCTACCTATAGTAACCTTATTAGTCCTCCTATCATAGGTCCAATAAATAACTATGATCTATATATGAGATAACATCCTCTTCAAACTTTAAGTACCATTATCTAGAGGCTTGTTTCGAACCCTATATAGATTTTCTCAGGTTACAAACTATGTCAGCTTTGTCTTCATCCTAAAATCCTCCAGGTTGTTCCATATAGAACTCTTTACAAAGGTGCTCATTCATGAAAACAGTTTTAACATCAATCTAATGTAGATCCATATCATAATAAGCTACTATTGCCATAATAACTCTAAATGCATCCTTAGAGGATACAAGAGAAAAAGTAATATTAAAGTTGATGCCTTCTCTCTAGATGAACCCTATGGCAACCAACCAGGTTTTAAACCACTCAACTTTAAAAGCTTTTTTGGTCTTATAAATCCATTTACAGCTAATAAGTTTGCAGTTAAGAGGTAAATCCACAATCTCCCATACCTTATTATGCTTTATGTATTGCATCTTATCCCTCATTGTATCTTACCACAAATTTACATAAGGTACAGAAAGAGCTTTTGTAAAAGTAATTGTATATACTACATGTCTAACATAATAATCTTATTCACCTAAATAGACTACATAATCAAATGAGGTAGCAAGTCTTCTCACCCTAGTGAATCCTCTTAAATGAACAGGTTTAATATGCGTTTGTACCTTAGGAACCTTAGTTTGTAAATGTATGGGTTCTTGTCCCTGTACAGGTATGGTATTGAGGCTTTGATCCACTGGTTCTGACTATATGAGTGATGGATATAAAATAACCGTGGTAACCATACTTCTATCATCTGAAGTTTGAGAATGACCACCCTCATTAGGATGAGATAGACCACCCTCATCATGGACATTATGCTTTATAATCTTAATTGTTTGTAATTCCACAGCTATAAATCTTCCACCTTTATAGTAAAATTTGTACCATTTAGAGTGGTTGAGACATCTGTAAAGAAAAACAAGTGGAACAAGAATGCAACTTTTCTTCATAAGGATTGTACAAATGTATCTCTACATGGTAACCCCATACATAAAGATGAGTGAGGCTAGGCTTCCACCCCTTCCAAATTTCAAAAGGCGTTTTAAAAACTAATCTGCTTAGGACTCTATTAAGTATATATTAGGTAGTTTTTGTGACTTCATTCTAATGGTAATAAGGTAAGTTAGCCTTGCTTTGCATTGACTTCATTAAGTTCTTTAAGATGTGATTCTGCCTTTTAACCACACCGTTTTGGTCAAGACTACTCAGCATAGTGAACTAAGCCACTGTTCGACATGATTCTATATACTTGGCAAACATACCATTTTGTTGTCCTGAAACCCCATATCTGTCATAATATTCACCTCCATGATCAGATCTGATAATTTTAATTAACCTTTCTGAAGTGAATCACACGTTAATACAATACTTAATAAGCGATATATAAATGCACAAGAAGGGGGGTTGAATTGTGTATTCTTCTTTGTTGATCCCCTTGTAAATGATTTCGTTAAAAGAAACTTGTTCTTTTTACAAAACTACTGAAAATCAATGTTATAAAATATTTTCGAAATTCTCGTATGAAAATAGTAAAATCGAAAATTCAAAGTTAAGAGAGTTAAGGGTTGAGAGTTGAGAGATGATAACACGACAGATTTATCCTGGTTCACCCCAAACCGTGAGCTACGTCCAGTCCTCAGATATCTTTATGAGATTTCACTATCTCTCAAAACGTTATAAGTATTCTTTGATTTCGAATTATCTTCGCGCCTTCCGTCTGATTTTCTTCTGTCTTTTGTATCGTCTGACTTTCATCTTAGCGCTTCCGTCTGCTTTTTCTATTTCCGCGCTATCGTCTGCCTTTTACATCGTCTGTTTTCCTTTCGTCTGATTTTTTTGGCTTTGCTCCTTCCGTCTTACTTTCTTCTTTTCATTATTATTTGTTCTTCATCAAAATCATTTACGTAAAGTCATTTTAACTTAACAATCTCCCCCTTTTTTATGATAACAAATAATTATATTAGTAAGAAAGACAAGTTCAGATTATATACACTATGTATACACTATGAAAAACAGAACTAAGAACAGATCTTCTTTTCTTCTCTTCATTCTACTTGTTCTTCATTTTCTTCTTCACTCTTCCTCCCCCTATTTTTCTCTTTTGAATTTCTTCTTCTGGTTCCTTTCTCACTTCTCCCCCTATTTGTTATTAATAAAAAATGATTATGACCAAAGATGCTTCAATATTTCTGTCATCATGTCCTTCATCTCCTTTACTTCTTTGCTGAGTGACTTGAAGTCTTTTTGTATTTGAACTATTTCCTCTCGTAAGTCACTTGATGAAGTAGGTCGATCATCATCCTTCTGTTGTTCATCTTCAAAGGAAATTGCAGTGCTATACACATCTGAAGATAGAACAGGTGCTTCTCTTATAACAATGGTCGGAGGTTGAACAGATAGGTTTGGCTATGGAAGGTTGAGATCATCAGGGATAGATAGTCGCAGGACTTGTCTTCCAAGCAAGTGTAGAACTTCTCCACTTGAAGATATAGTACATAGTGGCCTAATGCACAAAATCAGATGCACAAGGGTCTCGGTTACGTAACTAATATCTCCAATCCTTACAGATCTGCACTTTCCTTTTGTAAGTTTTCCACCCACTAGACTAGGTTCATTGATTGTTGATTGACTACCACTACTTCCTGAATCTTGTGAAATATGATGAGAAATGAAAGTTCCCGTCATCGTCTGTGCCGTATAGCATGCTTCATCTATACGTTGCACTTGTGCTTCAATCTGGTCTTCTGAAAGATCACTTATTACCCCCTGGGTAAAGTTTCTTCTTCCCCTTATCATCATTGCGAACAATGTAAGGCTTCGGTTGAAGGTCAGGCACAACCTTTATCATAGTTCTCTTTGTGATCGGGAGAATAATGTACCTTTGTTTTGTCATTTGAGTAAGGTATGGTTTGGTTCCTTGATCTTTTAGTAACTCATACATACTCTTCTCATCATTATTCAATAGATGCATTGTACTACTATTCACCAAAATTGGTTGTAATTGTACTTTCACTGACCTTTTTGGGGATTCTTTGATGATTATTGAGTTGCTACTCCTTAGAGGTTGAACTTCTTCAATAACCTTGATTGTCAAATCATCTTTTCTCAGAAGTTGAGAGGTATTGACCTGTACTAGACTACGTTCTACTGTTTTCTTCTTCTGAACAGCAGTGGGAGTGCTTTTACTCTGACTGATTTTCTGTTTCTTGCCTTCTTCAATCAGTCTTGGAGTCTGTTGAGCTTGCGGTTTCTTCTTCTTAAACTCCAATTTTCTTTTAATCTCAGTCTCTCTAGCCATTTTGGCTGTGTCTTCCCTTAAGATTGAGACTAAAGACCTTGTAGGCTGAGATGCTCTTGACTCAGAGTCTTCAAAATGGTTCAGCTCTTTGGATTTCTTCTCCTCTTGTTGTTGTAAGGTTCGAACTCTGGGTGACCGTTTTGCTTGTTTCGGTATTTCGCTCAAAAGTGTCTCCCCTTTTCTCTTTAATGAACTTCTTCTATAATCCGTACCCGGCTACCTTCTCTTCGAGAAATCATCTTATCTTTCACCGCATCATCTGATGGTTTCTTTTCTCCAGTTATGGGCATTTTTTCACTGGATTGAGAATTAGAACTTCTTATGGGAGTTCTCTTCTTGGCACGCTCCCCCTCAGTTCTTGCTGTAGTCTCATAATCTGCTTCTTCTCTATCCAGATTCTTCAAACCCATTTTACCAATTGTTGCGGAATTGATAAAGCTCTTAACATTCCACTTACTTCTGATTCCATTATCCAGAAGAACTCTAGAATTTCTGAATATCCTTGTCAGCAACATTCCATACGGATAACTGTTCGAACCTTTCATCGCCTTGACCATATAATGAAAAATAAAAAATGATAAATCAACGGGTTGGCAATTTAATAGATAGAATAGGCATTGTTCATCCGACGTCGTCACCAAATGCCTTGACCCTGCTCTGTAGGAAAATCCCGGGGTGTACATCACATGTACCAGGTGCGGAAAACAAAAAATTTTGTTGCCGGGACCTTCCCGAAAGCCAGGATCCATGTGTCTGTATGCAAACTCAAACCTAAACAGCCAATAGAGACTGTCTCT
>JANKOD010000192.1:25650687-25662947 GCA_026284645.1 Erythroxylum acuminatum
CGTCGAAGTGCCGGATCACGTGGCAAAGAAGAAATGTCAACTTTCTCCTTTTCAGTTTTTAGAGTTTTAGGACGACGCTGCTCTGCCTGCTCATCATTAGTAGATGGAGTATTTATCACAAGAGTAGGAGGACGCTGCTCAACATTTGTTGATGGAGTATTTGTCACAAGAGTTGAATCATTGCCTTCAAGATTAGTAAATCGAATGTTTATCCCATTGTCTTCAAGATTAGTAGGTTGAAGTTGTGGTGTAGGAGATGGCACATTTTCTTCACATTCAATTAAATGAATAGTTGATAGTGAAGACGATGCATTTTCTGTTGAGTGCTGAACATTTGTTTTTGGAAAATATGCATCAATCCTGTTTCTTTTTCCCATAGCTTATATCACAATTTCAATTATCATTCACCTAAATTATACATAATGCATTAAATATAAAAACATGAATTCTAATAATAAGAGTAAACTATCTTCGATCAATATTCCAAAGTCCAAACACAAGCATGTATATTTTAAAAATAAACTAATAATTGAATTTAATTTTATCAAAAAAAGAATACATGTTATTTTTCGTTACTGAATCCCAGAATTGAATGAAGAGAAAATTTGAGATTTGGAGGCTTGCGTGCAACTAGTACATTGGAAGTAAAATACATCAAAAGAAAGTGGTCCCTCCTTCCCTTTACTTAGGGTTTTACGGTTTTACCCAATTTTATAATCAAACATAAAAGCATCTAAAATAATAAAGAAAAAAGTAGAGAATAGAGAGTGAAAAAATTAGTACCTGAGTCCTGAGATAAAAACAACCAGGGAAATGGTCAAATGCGAATAGTGCTGGTGTGCTGCACTGCTGTGATCGCCTGTTTGCTCACTGTTGTCGCATGGAAGAAGACAACTAGGTTTATTATTATTATTTTGGTGTGTAGGAGAAGCCATTGGGCTTTTGTATTTGTTGAAGGAGATTTAATGATGGGTTATAGATCAAAACAAAAACTTAGGGCCTATAAATAACATGAACCCAATTTTGTTAAAATAAAAATGTAACGGGCCTCTCTTTTATATTATGGATGAAAAAAATAATTTTATGGATTTCTTATATTGTAAATATTATGAATGGATATTTTATATAATTAGACTAAAAAATTAATTTTTATAAATTTACTATATATATATATATATTCTAATTTTTTTTAGTTTTGTAGGGACTATAGCCCTTGCTAGCCCCCCCCTGGATCCATCCCTGAATACAGCCCAGGCAATTAACACATCTGCCACGATTTAGATTAGAGCCTCGAATTCATTAACGGCTCAACATACGGCGAGCTTGGCTGCCACGCTAACTGGTGATCAATGGGTAGCGATTTTGGCCATGACAAATTTGCAAGATAAAGGCACTTCAAAGGAAAAATTCTCGGGTTAATGGACACTCGATTTTAATGCATCGCATCATATTACAGGGAGCAAGCACTTGCTGGTTGATTTGGTCGATATTGTGTCATCCCCGTAGGGCTTCCTAATGGGTCGTATACAAATGAATTGTAAAAGGGTTCTTTGTGTTAGGGATTTTCTTAAACAATTATTAATTACAACCTTTAATAAACTTACGGTTAATAAAATTAAATTTGATTCGAATAAAAGATAATAAAGAAGCTAAATAAAGAATCTGATTCAATGAGCTGAAGTCCAGTGAAGAAAATGAGTCATAATCAGTATGGCCGGTTATGTATTAGGTTTGTACCCAATAAGGTTACTACAAATAGCTATTAAGATCTCCAACAGTTTGTTTTAAGTAAGTTCATGGACATTCAGTTTCTCTGACCTGTTAAGAGGTTCACACATTAAAAAAGATGCAGAATGACATTAACAGTATAGGGACAAACAACTTTCTTAAAGATTGCTCGATACTTTGAGGAGCTTGTTCAAGTCATTCAACAATTTGTCATTGGCAATTGATAACAAAACAAGATTTTTTTTGCATTTTCTCCATTAATATAAGTTCATAGTTGATCCCTAGTCTGTAACTAAATTTTGTTTTATATCTAACGCATGATATTACAGCGGTTCCATGATTGTATAAATTTGAATGTAGATTTTCGAATTTCTCCATAAGAAAATTAGAGAAATTAATATGTTTTCGCTTATATAAATTGCATATTTGTTGTTTAAATTGATGTTGAGCAAGCATTGTGTGGAAAAACCAGTTGAAACTGGCTTTCGGGTGATTTTTTGGTAAAAATATCACCAGAATATTGCAAAATAACTCCTAAAAAGTTGTCAAAAGTCACCTTTTCTGACTACTGATGGGTTGCGTTTGAAGAAGCAGATGCTGCTCCTAGGACGCGTTAAACCTTTGGCATATGCGAAAGTAGCCCCAGTGATGTGTGTGTAACACACGCGCCTTAAGCAGTGTGCATGTCTGCGGGTGGTCGAGCGTGTGTTACAAGCATCATTCGAAATGGCATGTGTCTCTATGCAGCACACTCCTGTCTCATCTAGTGACACATTAGACATTGTATGTGCACTGCGCGCGCTTCCTACCCACGCGCAGTGTTGATGTCAGCACACTAAAGGACAAAAAAAATAAAAAATTTCCAAAATTCACAAAATGGGCCCTTAAGTTATTTTGAGACAGTTTTGGGGTCTTGCGAATTTATAAATGAGTTTTTTTTTCTCTCGATGTATTGTATAGGTAATAACTAAGTTTTAACTCTAGAAAATTCAAATAAGGTTAATAAGGCCATTATTGAGTGAATGTTCATGCATTTGACTTGAAATAACTAAGATACATATAGTTTTGGTATCTCATGTGGTGTATTTATTGCTTAATATCACATTATCATCACATTGATTGAGATTTTTCTTTTGATAAATTCTTAAATAAAGTTCGTTAATAATGTTTTAATTGTTAATATGTGATAATAAGTATGTGCATGAGAAGCTTGCATTTATTAATGGTACATTGTCACATATTATATTCCCACAGTGGATTGTGAGGATAACATAAATGTGTATCTCTTGTGCTTATAGATCCATTTAGGTACTAATGAGAATATAGTCACCATAGTGGCCTTTTAAGTTGGTATTTGAATTGTTTTGCTTGCATGTTTGAGGATGTCTCTGATTTTGTGTTTGGTTGTTCTATCTATAGGTGTTAGCCTTATATGAGACTTTGAGATGTGCATAAAGGCATACAATTGAGGAAAGTCATTGCTTGAGTGATCTATTCACCCACAAGTGGTAGAATCATAAGAGTTAATGATGTGTACTTTGGTCACTTTTATGTGGAGGTCTTATCTGTATGTATTATGTATTATGTATTCAGCCTATATGTGTTTCATGATATGTGTGATGAGATACTTAATACATATACTATTTTGTAGCTTTGAGTATCACTATTATCCTACATTTGTGCTGATCATTACTTTGTCAATTTTGCAGTAACCTTTTCTGTAAATAATAACAGTGTTACCATTGAAACTCTGACTGGTTTCAACTTTAAAAAATGGAAGCATGATGTGGAATTTGCATTGGAGATGGCAAATATAAACATGCCCAAGGTCAAAGATAGGTTGTTTGCGTCTACATTTATTGGCTTAGAGGCTGAGAAAGCATCATACGCAACCTAGGACAGGTCAAATAAGATGTGTTATTTAACTAGAAAGAGATCCATTCCACACCATCTACTAAGTGGACTTTTAGAAACAAACATAGCAAGGGACTTCCTCAATAATGGCTCACAAAGATATAAGGAATCTTGTAATACTGAAATAGGTACCTTATTAAAGGAATTGTACTCGATGAGATATACAGGAGTAGGGGGAGTGAGAGAGTACATCATTAAAATGGTCCATCTGCAAACTAAGATGAAGGCGTTAAATATTTCTATTCCTGATGTTTGTATAGTCTACCAAGCTCTGAATACAATTCCATCAAAGTTTGGTATTTTGGTTACTACAAATAATTCTTCGGATATAAATGCACTGATCACCCGTTATGTTGTTGAAGAAGAGAAGCTAAAGAATACAACTTATACAGCCTGAGCAGCAACCAAGGGGAAGGCAAAGGTTGAGCTCAATAAATTTAAAGGTAAGAAATCTAAATTTCTTTCGTATGTGGATTTTGGTCGATCTAGTGTGGCTACAGGTCCTAGGGATGTTGTAAAGAGTATGAAGTGTTTCTTTTGTAAGGAGAAGGGATATAAGAAGCTAAATTACCAGAGCTATAAAGACTGAAAAGAAAGGCAAAAGCTATCAAGGATTCGTACACAAGAGAAAGCTAAATAGGGAGGAGGAAAACTGATGGTGGGCAATAATGAAGAAGTTGGTGTAATCTCTATAGGGGATGTTTGTTTGAATCTTGATACAGGGTTTAAACTTATATTAAGTGGCATGTTTTATATACCATCTTTTAGATGAAATTTGATCTTTATATATGTTTTGGATAAAGAAGGCTATAGTTTTGTCATTGAAACTTATGTTGTAAAGTTATCTTTCAAAAAAAAAATGGTACTTCCTTCTTATCATATGAATTATATAGAATGTGTTTTTACCCCTAATGAGATGTATGCTTCTTCATATATTGTCGAATATGTTACTAGAAAGAGAACTCTGACAAAGGATAAGTTATACATATTGTGACATAAAAGGTTGGGTCACATTTCTAAAGATAGAGATGAAAGGTTGGGTCACATTTCTAGAGATAGAGATGACATATTAGTTAAGGATCAGATTCTCCTAACTTTAGATTTTGATGATTTGGAATATGTGTTGACTGTTGTAAGGGTAACTTGACCAAAATAAAGAAAAAGAGTCTGACTTATTAAACCTCATACATACGTACATATGCAAACCTTATAAAGTTATATTGTATAATTCAAGACATTTTCTGACATTTATTAATGACTATTTCTGTCATGGATATGTGTTCTTGCTTAAAGAAAAGTCCGAAGTTCTTTAGAAATTTAAGATCTTTAAGGCTAAAGTTGAGAACCAATTAGGAAGGTCTATAAAGATTGTCAGATCTGACCGTATAGGTGAATATTATGGCAAACGTGGTGTTTTAGGACAAGCAAAAGGTTTATTTGTCAAATATATAGAATCATGTGGAATAGTAGCTCAATCAACTATACCATATAATCCTGAGCAAAATGGTGTGGCAGAAAAGTGTAATCATACCTTAAAGGACATGATGAGGTTAATGCAAAGCATGAATGATTTACCTTATTACCTTTGGGGTGAAGCCATAAAGACTGTCTTATATTTACTTTTCCCAAGCAAATTAGTTTTAAAGATGCCTTTTGAAATTTGGAAGGGGTGGAAGCCTGGCCTCACCCTTATTTATGTATGGGGTTGCCCTGCTGAGATACATTTGTATAATCCTCATGAAGATAAGTGACATTCTCGTTCTACTCGTTTTCATTTTGTTAGATATCTCAACCACTTTAAGGGGTATAAATTTTACTGTAGAGATGGAGGATCTAGAATAATATAATCACAAATAACAAAATTTCTAGAGTATGATGTCTATGATAAGGGTGGTCCTTCTCACCCTTTAGATAATAAAAGGGTGGATACTACAATTATTTCATGTTCATCACTCACACTACAAGAAAAGTAGGAATTAGCGATGGAAAAGTACCGACGGAAAATAAATCGTAGCAAATTCGCGACGGAAAACTTATTTCCGTCGCTAAAATTGACGCAAAAGAATTCATTTAGTGACGGTTATCAATTCCGTCGCTAAAATTGGAGGAAAACCATCCTGGCAAAATTAGCGACGGAATTTAGGGATAGTAAAAGTTTCGGCCGGTAATTGCGTAGCACATTGACGGAAGCCTCTATTTTCGTCGCAAAAATCGGCATGAAAAATTTTTGTTTAGCGACGGATAACATTTCCGTCGCTAAAATTAAAGGGAAACCGTCCCAGCAAATTTAGGGACGGTAAAAGGTTCCGTCGGTAATTTTGCCCTCAATTTAGCTACGGAAAACTAATTTCCGTCGCTAAAATCGGAAGGAAATTTAAAATTTAAAGGCGGGAATTAAAGGCGGTATAATAAAACTTAAAATTAGCGACGGACATGTCCGTTGCTAATTTCCGTCGGTAAATCACTTTTAAAACCCCCGACCACCCCTCCCCACTCTAGTTCTTCCTCCTTCAGCGACTTCCTCTCCTGTCTGGTGAGTTCCTCTTCTTTCTTGCTTTTTTTTCCTCTGATTTCTTTATTACTCTTTCTTGGTGGGTTTTTGATTGTCATATATAGTATTGATTTATGTGTTGAATACTTTTTGTTGTTAAAGAAGAAACGAGTATTGTTGAAGAAAGCCCATAAGATCCAGTATAGGGAAGCTCTCTGAATACTCTACTGAATCCTGGTTAGTTTGTATCTTCAATCTTTCTTTGAGCTCTCCTCATCTCTGTGTTAGTTTACAGGCTTTAGTTTCAATTGCGTTTTAGGAGAATCGGAGCTATAGATGCGTTAAGCAAACAGTGAACAGACTAGAGGAGGCCTCCTCTCTTGTAGAGACTCAAAGAGGTTGAGAAATTTGTGACTAGTTCTGTTGAAGATAAAAGGAAGAGTCTTGAAGAACACCTCGTCAATAATGATGGGAACTTTTTTTTAAAAAAAGTTTAATTTTATTTACCGACGGAATTTTATTTCCGTCGGTAAAATGATCGACTACTACCGACGGATTTCGTCGGTAAATTTACCGACTGTAAATTTAGGTCCGTCGACGTCTTAGGCTGTCGATAATTTCCGTCCGTCGGAAAACACCCTATTTCTTGTAGTGATAAAAATTCAAGGCATGAGTCATGACACTGTGCCATTCATATGGCTTTTTTTTTTTTTACTTAAGGAGACTCTTTAAAGGGCATTAATATATTCAAAATTTTGGATTACAATATTATGAATATTTAAAATTTTATGTTAGATTTATTTAAATCTAGTTGCAAAAACTATATATATTTTTAATTCTCATTTGCCTAAGAAACAAATAATGAAGTCAAATATTATATGCAAAATCTCCTTTTGTGTTTAGATACCTAAAGAAGGCAAGCTCCATGCTAATTCAAATGCATGCACCAAATCTTAAGTTACATCGAATGCATGCTCAGTATTATGTGTATATATATCCCTACATGATTGCAACTTCTAAGGCAGTTCAGGAGATCTTTGGACTCTTATTCGGACAGAGAAATCAAACCCCAAGATTGTGTTTGTACCTCTGAACAACAATGGCTTCTCTTAAATCTCTCTGGTTCCCACCTTCTAAACACTCTTTTCACTGTCTTTTCGCTGTGTCACCACCCAAACAACCTCTCTTCACTAATGTGTTTGCACCGTCCTCTTCGTTTTCTACTCTCAGCTTACCATCGCTCTCATCAACCGCCACCACCACCTTTGCTGCTGTCACCACCGCCATCACAAGCCAGGGTGACGGCAGTCCTCTGACGACCCTGTGTCAGTCCGAAAGCATGCACGGCAACCACCTGAAGATTGCCATAATCGGGTTTGGCAACCTCGGTAGGTTCTTGGCTAAGACATTTGTGTCTCAAGGTCACACTGTTCTCGCCTACTCTCGTTCAAACCATTCACTTGACGCTAACTCGCTTGGCGTCTCCTTCTTTCTCGATCCTCATGACCTCTGCGAGCAACACCCTGACGTGATCTTGCTGTGCACTTCCATAATCTCAACCGAGGAGGTCCTCAAGTCTCTGCCTTTGCAAAAACTGAAGCGGAACACATTGTTTGTTGATGTTTTATCGGTTAAAGAATTTTCCAAGAATCTTCTTCTCGATCACTTGCCGAGCAATTTCGACATTATATGTAGCCACCCCATGTTTGGCCCACAAAGCGCAAAACTAGGATGGAAAGGTGTCAATTTTGTGTATGAAAGCGTCAGAATCGGAAACGAAGAATCGAGGGTCAACAGGTGCAACAAGTTACTACACATTTTTGCTCGAGAAGGGTGCAAAATGGTGGAGATGAATTGCCAGGAGCATGACAAGTACGCAGCGGAATCTCAGTTCATAACTCATACACTTGGGAGGATGTTGCAGATGCTGAATTTGGAGTCTACGCCGATTAACACAAAAGGGTATGAGAGTTTACTGGATTTGGTGGAAAACGTTACATCAGATAGCTTTGATTTGTACTATGGATTGTTTGTGTACAACAAAAATGCGCTTGAGATGTTGAAGAGGTTGAATTCAGCCTTTCAAGCTTTGAAACAGCAGCTCTTAGGAAGGTTACAAAAGGTTTTGACGAATCAGTTGCTTAGGAATGTGGAGAAGGAACAATCTTCAAACTGGAGTCAGAAGAGCGGTCATTGCGATATTGCAGCATTTGGGTCTGATTCAGTAACTGTGAAGTAAGTGTCTGTGCAAAAATTTTGTATTTAAAGTTATTTTCTTGTTCTGTTCATTTCTTTATTGAGGATAAGATACCATCTAGGCTCGATTGAAAGAAGAAATGCATCAAAAGGAAAACTTGTTGAACCTATATAAAGAGTGATCCTTACGAACAGATCAAAATCTTTGTAGACAGACCAACTTAGTCCTTAAATCCAGGGTCCTTTTCAGGGTTGATCTAATATGACAACCTTAAAAAATATTCAAAGTCCTGTTTGTTGGGGTTTTGGGGAAGGAATGGAGAGATTGTTGAAATAAATTCAACTTCATAAAACTAATTAGTGGTTGAAATTTTCAGGTTTCGAGATGCTGTTCAACCTTATGAGTACAAAGGACAGAACTCTGACTTCAATGATGAAAGCTCTAAGCTCAAGATTGGCATTGTAGGATTTGGAAACTTTGGTCAATTTCTTGCAAAAACCATGGTTCAGCAGGGCCATAAAGTTTTGACATATTCAAGAAAGGACTATTCTCACGTGGCACGAGAATTGGGGGTTTCCTACTTCTCCAATGCAGTTGAAATCTGTGATGAGAATCCAGATGTCATTCTCTTTTGTACCTCAATTCTGTCAACAGAAAATGTTCTCAAGTTATTCCCAGTTCAGAGGTTGAGGAAGAGTACTCTTTTTGTTGATGTACTATCAGTGAAAGAGTTCCCTAGGAATTTGTTTCTTCAGCATTTGTCACCAGATTCTGATATTCTTTGCACTCATCCTATGTTTGGACCTGAAAGTGGCAAAAATGGGTGGAATCATCTTCCCTTCGTTTTTGACAAGGTCCGGATCGGAACAGATGAGGAAAGAATGTTGCGTTGCCATAGATTTCTTGATATTTTTGCTCGAGAAGGATGCAGAATGGTAGCAATGTCATGTGCAGAACATGATCGTCATGCAGCTGGCTCCCAGTTTATTACACACACGATAGGCAGAGTTCTTGAGAAGTTGGGATTGGAGTCAACGCCAATAAATATCAAAGGCTATGAAACTTTGTTGAATTTGGTGGAGAATACAGCTGGAGATAGCTTTGATTTGTATTATGGCCTATTCATGTACAATGTTAATGCAATGGAGCAGTTGGAGAGGTTAGATTTGGTTTTTGATTCATTGAAGAAGCAGCTACTTGGGAAATTGCATGATGTTCTGAGCAGAGAACTGTTTGGCAATTGTCAGGCACTGAAGGAATATCCAATGTCCAAAGTGTCTCAGAATGATTCAGCAATGAAATCTTCTCTGGAGCATCTTACTGCTTCAAACAACTGATCTTTGTATCTTACCTTGCGAGTGGACTACAAATGGCATTCCTTTCATTACAGTTTCTATGATTAAGCCTATTATGACCATCTTTTCAGAGCACTTGTGTGATTGAGTTGAAACTGCTGAATCTTAAAATTTGTGAATAGTGTTACTGAAACTCAGTTATAGTCATTCTGGTCAATAGGATAAAAGCTGTCTTTTTCTTTATGTTTTTCACCAACTTTTCCATGTACTGCTGAATCTCCGAAGTTGTGAATGTACTGCTAAATTTTGAATTTTTAACTAAAGGGATATTATTGTGCCGACTTCAGAATGATTTGAACAAGTAACTAAAACAATATAGTTCTCATAATTCCTATAACATATATCCACATTCTCTATGCAACCACTCCTCACTTTCACACAAATACTTGTATAGCTTAGTTTCCATGCATCAGTTCCAGTTATTCTCTCCCATTTCCCTTTTCACTATGGAAATGCTTGAGAAGTTACTTACTTACCATTACCAAACCCAGAAACAAGAAAATTGAAGAAAATTAAATCCGAGCTGCTTCTAATGGCCTCTAGTAATACTGAAAGTAGATGCTATTAAAATCTTTTACCTTCCTGTATGATCTTGGCCTTGCTTGGGTAATTAGCACGTCCACTGGTTGAATCTCTTTCTCTGATTCGTGAGCGCAGAATATGGCAATACTTGTTCTTTCCCTTTCCATGTTTTGTCACCACCCTGTGTACTGGACTCTTGAATATGCCGTTGCCCATTATCTGTGTCATAAAATCATAACATGAGCTTGTAGAAGTCTTTTGCTAATGGTGAGTATCTATCCTCTACTTTACATATCTCCCCCGATACACTCTGAAAACAAGCTAGAATCCTTTTCTGGTATAGGATTTACTGTCTCGTTCTTGTAGACTAGAATTTCATCCTTGGTTAAATCTGGTGAGAAATTGTAAAGAAGAAAAAGGCTACTGGATCCTCAGAAACCACAGAAATCCTTAGTAATATGAAGATCAGAGGCATTAAAGGGTTGATTAATAAAAACCTATGCATTATATTAGAAGGTTAGCAGAACAAATTTAAATAAAGAACTAGGTTTTGTATATACCTGAAGTGAACTTAGATGAATGTGATTTAGCTGAAAGTTTCAGGTTTTTCTGGCCAAAAACCTGATCTTCTGGGCTTACAAACAGTACCAGCTGGTCAGTCCAATCAATTGTTTGCTGTTCTGATATAACGTTGTCATTTCCATACCCTTCACAGTTATCGACTTCTTTGGAGTATTTCTGCTTCTCTTTGGAAGTGCAAATAACTGCTTTCCAATTTCACATACTTTGTCCAAGAAACAACTTGTCATCCCATGGTTTGCTTATGGAGAAGTAAAGGAATGAAAACAACCAAGTCTTTTGCCATTTTGAATCGATCCCTCTGAAACTTTAAGCTACTTCCATGGAGACTTGGAAGTTTCAATGAACAATTTATGGAGCTATTAGGGAGGTTAGCAAATTACACAGGATATCAATTTAGTCTTGATGTGTCATCTAGAATGGGAGACAAGTTTTTTCGTGGGTGATGAAAAGGAGGCATTGAAGTCTTTTGATTGATTCAATTCTTAAGTTTGAAACTAAAACATAATATTGCTGCAGCAATCACTGAGGTAAGTACTATTTAAATCATTGGTAGGAAAGTATATTTTTATAGCGTCCGGTGGTTGTGTTCCTTTTTGCCGACACTCCATGACCAATGTTTTATAGTTTTTGTCCTTCCGTATTAAGTCAGAAGATTTTATACAAATATAAAGTTATTTACAACATTGGAATACAACTATAGCCAAGTCTCTTTGAGCTCTACCTATTCAGAAGAGTTAGAATGGACAAAGTCCTTTTTTTTTTTGGTCTTAGACCTTTGCTACACAATGGGAACCAACAAGAGATCTTGAAAATAAAAGCACCTTTATATTTTTAAATTTGACAAGTATACATTACTAATAGCACCTTTAAATTTTAAAAAATATATAATAACAAAATAATTAGTATAAAACAATTTAATTATTATATACTAACATCTTTCATACTTTAAATCCATTTTTCTTGAATTAAGAAATTGTTTAATTGCTATTAAAATTATATCAATACTAACGAATTCTATCAACATTTTTTTCTTTTATTTGTCTCTTAAATCTTTTTTACCATATTGATTCGTTTTTACTTTCTAAGATTTATTTCTAGCATGGGAGGCATAATCAACTTGCAGTTACTATACACTGAGTATGGGAGGCATAATCAACTTACAGTTACTATACAGGTATAAGTCAAAGTCGCCTGTGGTTATTGTGCAGCAAAATTCCTAAAAAGAGAGCTGGAAGCCAAATAGCAGAAACTCATGGACACGATAATGATAATAAAATAGAGCATTATGACGTATAACAACTAGTGCCACTGGATTCACACATCGCACAACAACCAACTCTTCATCATATTCGTTAAACACTTGAGAATAATAGCACCTTTAAATCATTTGAATAATTGAAACAAAAAATTGCATCTGAAAAGCATAATTTGAATCAGCCATTTGAAAAAATTGCATCTGAAAAGCACAACC
>JANKOD010000192.1:25665715-25677545 GCA_026284645.1 Erythroxylum acuminatum
TGGCGGCCATGGAGGAATCTGTCTCTGATACCAACTGACGCAGAACGGAAGTTACGAATGGAACAAGAACGTTTAGATTCTGTTCAGGAATTTAATCAATGTCGTTTGATTGGATGAAAAGATGAACAAGAGCGACAAGCGATCTTGAAAGAAAAGGTAAAGCCAAATTCTGGAATGAAAATAAGGTAATCGTCCCAAAAAACATCAATAAGGCCTATTTATAATGGCCAACAACCCTAATCCGAAAATTGGCAAGATTAGAAAAATAAAAGACAGAAAAATAGCAAAATAGTCTTTAAAAAAACAAACGCAGCATTAGGCCCCTAATTTAGGCCTTGTTTCGCATCCTGCCGCAAACCTTGCCGCGGTCAAGATCTTCCATATAATCTAAAGCTAACTGGTCCACGTCAGTTATTGATACCCGAAATGACAAGAGGAGTGTTGACTCTCAACAACTCTAACATTCAGATAATTTTTTTTATGACAAAGAGACTTCTTATGTTAATGTTGTGACTTCCACACCTATTAATAAATTTGTTTTACGATGCAGCGAAAGGCCATGCCATTCTAACACTAGTTTGAAGGATTATGTATGCCTCACAATATGTTGTATAGCTCCCTCTACTTCGCCACTACTCCATCATCGTCCTTAGGTATGCCTTATACTATAGTGAATTATATGACTTATAATAATTTTACTACAAATCATACATGTTTTCTCATAGCTCTTACTTTTGACACCAAGTCTTCTTAGTTCTTTAATGTCATCAAAGACACCAAATAGTGTGATGCTAAGGCAAAGGAAATTGTAATGAACTATTGAGCGATTAGTAATTTTTGGCAACAATCAAGTTAAGGGGGTTGATTCGTACTATCCCTAGTTTCTTTACATCTACTTTTGGCAAGGTTTACTGCCTTGCAAATTTTTGTATGGACTTTGTCAGGCTCTTCAAAATTAGTTTGTCACATTGGTTAGTACTTTAAGATCTCTGTCTTTCAACAATGTTATGCTAATTATTCATTGTTCACTTATGAACGAAATGATATTTCTTTACATTTTTTAATATATATCGATGATCTAATCATTGTTGGCAATAAACCTACTTCTATTTCAAAATTTAAAGCTTATTTGATTCATTGCTTTCATTTGAATGATTTGGTCCTATTGAAATATTTTTTGGGAATAAAGATTGCTCTAGGTCCTAATGGGTTATTTCCAACCTAATAAAAATATACTCTTAATATTTTATCTGAAGCAGGTTTTCTTAGAGCCAAACCTACTAATTTTCCTATTGAAAATAATCATTATTTAGGTTTTGATGAATAGCTCTTATACACAGTTCCTGCCAAATATTGTTGACTTATCAGTTGCCTTATTCACTCGACTATCATCCTTCTAAAATTTTGTTACGTCATTCATATTTTGGTCCAATTTATGCAAGCTTCCCACATTACCTATTGGGAGGCTGCCCTTGTGTTCTTCATTATTTAAAGGATCATCCTAGCCAAGGTACACTTCTATGTAGGGATAGATCATTGCATTTTAATGCGTGTTGAAATTTTGATTGGGAGAGTTGTCTTCTTACACGACATTTTCTCATTGGTTGCTATATTCTCTTCGGTTACTTCTCGATCTCTTGAAAAACAAAGAAGCAACCTATTTGTTAAAATACATATTACAATATCTTAATTATTTAATTTTGGACATTATTTGATAATTAAACTTAATTGAGTTTAAGTGGGACTCTTTTGATAAGTTTCAAATCCCACTTAAGATGGGATTTGATAATGGTTATTTTATGGAAATTTAACTTGATTATGGCAGCTAGATTGTGGCTAGGATTTAGGTGTGATATGGGCTGAAAGGTGTTGTTTTTGTATGATGCGGAAGCTGAGATTTCGAAGGTGATTTTTGATGATTTTTAGCAGCTGGATTTCAGGGTTAATTCTTGAGGATATTTGACAGTTGTTTAGGTTAAGATATAATTCTATCTGTGCTAATTTTCATGTGACTTGTGTGGTTGGAATTTTTGGTGATTATGTGAAATCCTTGCAGCTAATCACACGACTTGTGTGGTTGGGATTTTTGGTGATTATGTGAAGTCTTGTAGTTGCGTTTTTCTTAAGTTCTCGCTGTTGATTGAGAGGCTATGCAACTGGCCAAGTTTATGTTGATCATTAATCCATATATTACTGCTGCGTGTTCTATTCTTAGGTGATTTGACAGCTATACATTCTTCTATTTTTGAACATCTATTGAGAGCAATTTAGTAGGCGGCTTTTCTCTTTGTGTTTGTGTGATTTTGTTTGACTTTTATTGGGTATTCTCTATCTATCTTTAACGATAACAGTGAGCTATGGAGAAGGTTGAAAGCATTGATTTTTGCTGCTAGGTTTTGTTGATATGTGTGTGAATCTTTGGTGGCTATCTTATTGTTCATAGAGGGTTAGTTTTGTGTCTGCTGATTGTGAGTTGTGGTGTAAGAAAATTTCAAAAATTGCAGCTGCTATTCTTGGTTGATAGTGTGTTGTTTGTTGAGTAGATTGAGTGGTGATTGGGTATGTTTCTGGTGGTTGTCGATATTGATGTTTGTGTGTGAAAAATTCCAATAGCTGTCGTGAAATTTGCAGCTTTGATGTTTACAACGTTTCGGCAGAGAAACATTTATGTTTCTTGGTGAACAACTTTTCGATCTCTCTTCGATGAAGCTGGAATTAATTAGAGAAGTTGTTTTTCTTATCTCAATTGTTTTCGTTTATGTTGAATTTTGTTTAATCACTTGAGTTGTTTTTTTGTTATCATTAAAATTGTTTGTAAAAATCTTCTGTTGAAGTTAGTACAAGGTGGTCGTACTAGTGGGTATGGAATACTTTTACGGGTTGTGAGGACGAGGGATATATCGGCTCAGTAAAATCTTGTATAAAACTATTGTCGATAGTGAAAGTATTAAGCTAGGTGAAAGCTTTACAGATGTAGGCAAGATGTGCCGAACTGTGTTAACAAACTTTAGTGTTGATTTATATTTGTGTGTTTAATTTTTCTATTTTTAATTGTGCTAAAAATGACTACGATCAAATAGGAGATTTTGCGAAACTATTACATCCTTCGGATTTTCACTATTGTTTCGTGTTCTTCCGTTGAGGCTAAATAGCGCTCTATGACTGCTAGTTGTTGTGAATTGACCTGAATTAAGTCTTTATTAAAGTCACTTGGTGTTTCTCATTCGCAACTTATGAGATTGTAATATGATAGTTAAACAATTTTGCATATTGTCGCTAATTCGATTTTTTTATAAGCACACTAAACATATAGAGGTCTCATGATCAAATCCGAGCAAGTAATATAGTCCGGGCTCATGTTCATCCTTCCAATCAACTTGCGAATATATCTACATGGTCTTTGGACGTCAACAATTTATTTACCTTCTTCGCAAATTGCACATTCGTGAATTTTATATTTCAACTTGAGGAGGATTATTAGAAATGTCTTGTAAATGTTGCAAGTATAGATTTAGAAGATATTATATATAATTAGGAGACCTATTTTATGTAAGAAATTAATTGTATGGTGGTGTATCTATGCTGGGTTCTCAGCATATAGTAAAGCAGGGAAAATTATTTCCTCTCAATAGTGGTTTCTTTTTTAAGTCATAATAATCGATAGATTAGATAGTAAACTTTGTAATTTTTGGGGAAAAAAAAGACCTCTAATGAAATGCTGAGATACACGCACGAAAAATATCTTGAGGGAATGTCAACATTATGTACGTAGTAGGATCCAAAATAAATAAAAACAAAAATCAAGATGATCAGTACAAACGTTTTAGAATTATCTAATATAATAATTGTACGAAACCAGAAAACGAGCAAGGAAACAATAATCGGAGTAAGTCAGTAAGTAGGATCCATGAAGCGACATCGGACACACGAGGGTGCAACTGGGCCCTGCACTCCAGATCGGTCTAATCACAAGACGTTGTGGCAGATCTTTTCCTCTAGACGGCGCCAATGTAACGTTTCCTGGGACCATGAAAGCACACGGAGCGACAGGGTTCTGCAGGCGCAAAATCCAGGAAGGTTACTAGATAAAAATCCATTGTGTAATTTCTTTTGATCTCGAGTCATTTTATAACAAACCGAAGTTTCTTTTCAATCCCTTCCTTTTCTAGATCTGTAAATATACTACTTATTCAAGCCTCCAAATCAAAACTATTTAATGTTATATTATTTTTATAATGCTACAGGTTTACATTTAGATGGACTTAGTTAAGTTTCTGGCTTCCTTATGGTTGCAGTTCCAGTTTTGTCATGAAACTTCAAGCTATTAGAAGATTCTTTGTCTCTGCATGCAAGTCTTGTAAAGCAAACCCTAAGCTGTTGATCGTTTCGTAGGGGAGGCCGAGCAGGTGCCCAAATACATGTACGCGGGTTACGCTCTGCTTTCACTGGTACACTCTCTTCACTTTTTGTTTACTAGGGGTCCAAGTTAAATTTCCATGTCAATTAAGCTTGCTCATCCACAAAAGTTAAGGAAAGAGTCCCTACAATAGCTAGCATCCAACAGTTTCAGACTCGGTGACAGTTCACCACTTACTAGTCGAGCTCGGTACATTATTGCTAAGCCAAAACAAACCGAACTTGAATTGTAGCGCAACTGAACTCAGAAAGTAAGGGAAGTTGACAGCTAGTTACTAGCTTGCAAGTGGAAAATTTGAATAAATAATTTGGAGTTGTCGGCCACTAAGTACTGTAGTTTGTCATATGCTAAAACGGGACAAAAATATATCGTAATGTTTCATCAAAATAATTTGACGTGAAACATGCCTTAGCATCTTTTGTTTATGATTTATTATTGGAGAAGAGGAAGATAAGCATAGAGAATTCTGACAATGGTAGACAGAATCAGGTTTCCTAGTGTAGTATAGATCATGTATATTTAATAGCGTGAGGGATTCTCTTTAATGGGTAAAACTACAATTAGATCTCATTTATTGACGAATCGTTGCATGATATACTGTAATTGTACATATAAACTCGTCGGTTGGATGTTCGAAATCAGCATCATAGGTTTTGGTACGCAATGTAACTGACTTCAATATTACCTTGTAAATTTTATTTTTAATTTGGATGGCAATAATGAAATGGACACAATAATTCTCAAGAACATGGTCAATTTGACTTAAGGATAATGTATTTAATTAAAAGGGATGTGAAGGCTGTTTCTCAGTTAACTTAAGAGCCCTGAGTGAATCATATAGTTGTATGGTTAGCGTTCTTGACAGAAATCTAAGAACTCGTTGTTTGCTGCGTCAAGGATCAACTTCAGATATCTATCTTTTGAGATAAAGGGTTTCTGAAACACATTAAACCTTTCGTTTTTTTGGTTATGTTTCACTAAGTTTTGGCTCTTCAGCTTGAACTTTTTTTTATGAACTCTGTGAAATTAGTTGTTGAACAGGCACTGTGGACATATCCAAATTAGGAAGTTTTATAGCTAGTTGCTCTTTACTAAATCAGGGCACAGGAGAAACTGGAAAAGAGATCCATGTATAGATGGCACGTACACATGAAAGTATCCAGTTAGCTATATAATTAAGGATTAGCTATACAGTATATAATACTGAAGGAGCCAGACATAAGTATTTTAATAACTAAAATCAATGGGGAAAAGCAGAAAAGGTTTTCTGATTATCAAACTGGAAATGTTGTACTTTTCGTTCTTTCTGTTTGCGCAGCAATTTTCTGTTGCTTGCAAACAGACTGTACTCTTCATTACCACAAATAAAAAAAAAGAAAATTTATGATTACCAGATTACCATTAATTAAAAGAAACTGATATACGATCTCATGCTATTGTTGATGCTGATCAAAAATGGGAGGAGAACCAAAAGTGCTTTTGAAACTTGATCAACTAATTAACAATCTAGCTAGGCCATAATTAGGTAAAGAAAATCTGCACAGAAGCTAAATGAGTGCCCAAGCATAATCTTACTAACTCTATACCATGCAATTAATGAACGCTTGTTAGACACAATATGTGCAAAATCATTTTTGAGATTTATTCTTCATTTCTTCAACTTATTATGGTTATCATATATTTTTATGCTCGCATTCATCCATTGTATGAAGTTTTTTTTTTTTGACTTTCAAAACCAAAGTATGGAATTCAAGTATGTAAAATTTTGATATTCAGTCCGGTTATGTACTTGCCTAATTTCAATTAAGGTGGTCTAGGTTGGCATCATTGAAAGGGAAAACGGCTAGAACATAGTGTTGATATCAATGTACACTATATTTAATTATAAGTACTTAGCTTAAGTATTTGTTGTGGATATAAGTGAAGCTTTACTAACTCTATGCCACCTCTTCCACTTGGAAATATCTCTTTCTTTTTCTCCTTCTTTTGGATAATGATAGTCTATATTGTAATTAATATAAACATACTTAAGAACTAATTATATTCTTTCTAATTAGTTTTTTCTTTATTTAATTTTTAATTAGTTTAATATTTTACGTATAAGTAAATCAGCCTTTATAAGGTGGATTCAATTTATAGGTAAAGGGTTTTTTTCTAATTATTCTTTGGTGGTTCTTATATTTTCTATGGTTGATTTTATTCTAATTAATCCTTCTTTTTTTAAATTGGAATCATCTTTACCATGCACCAGATATGTTGTTTAATTCTTTTTTGAAGATACTGAAAGATTTCTCCGACCAAGGCAACTCTAACGCCGATGACTGAACCTTCATCACAGTCTACACGCACTCGCATAAGCTACTTGAAGTCACTACCTTTTGACCCACGTGCTGCATATGCTAATTCAAAATGAAAGACCATGAACATTTGACCTATTTCTTACGTTTTGAAGTTATAATTCTACGGGATATAATAAATCTTACGCTAATTATAATACTAATCTTATTTCTCATGCAAGTACTAGGATAATATAATTGTCAATACTCTTATTGAAGTAAGTGCTCTTCATTTTGCTTTAGTTGGCTCTCCTCTTCCTAACATTACTTTGTATCGTAACTATTGTTAGCTTATTGGCAATCTTATTTATATTATTGTTACTCATACTTGCTTAAGTTGTTTGCATCGATAATCAATTTATTAAAACTCCATGCACTTCTTATTATGTAACTGTGTTTTGAATTCTTTACTACATCAAAGACACCTAGTTCCATGATCTTCATTACTCTAGTTCATCTTCTCTTCAACTATGAGGTTATTCAGATCTTGATTGAGTTGGTGATCTCACAAACCATTGGTTTACTATGAAGTTAAATATCGATTGTTGATACTACTAAGCTTCGATGGCTTTGTTGGTTACTTAAGAGTATGAGCATTTCGTCTCCATCGCAGATTGTTTATAATAATGTATCTCATGAGCGCACAAACTACATTAAGATCAATATCTACTTTCTACGTTACCATGTTCATCATAATATGGTTGATTTTGTTTATATCTTCTCTTAGGACTAGATTGCTATTCTATTTACCAAAGCTCATTCTGCTCCTTGATTTTGCGATTTTGTTTCTAAACTCAAAATGCTCAATTCTCTACTACCTTATGTTTAAGATGAGATGATAATATATGTTGCAATCGATATAAATATATTTAGGCATTTGTTAGGTTCTTTCCTAATTAGATTCTTATTTAAGTTTCTTCTTAATTAGTCTAATATTTTTTTTGGTACAAATAGGTATATCTGCTTTATTATAATACACAAAATACATATGTGAAATAATTTTTTTGACAAATATAATTTATTTTTATTAGTTTCAACTTTTCTTATGTGTAAGTGCTAGTGTTTGTGATCATGAAGCAATTAGCAGTGTATATGATAATTATGAAAACAAATTATTAATTATAAGTGGGGTATAACTACATAATTATTATTTACGTGCTCTTTATAATTATTATGATTTATAATGACTGAATTGGTTTTATATAATATAAATTATTTTACGAAATATATTAGTAATTTAGTTAGTATTAATTTAGTTAATATTTCAAGACATGCATATGGTGGAAGCAAAAGACCATAGCCCTAGGGTGGATGAGCGACACTTATGTGGTCTTCACAAATACTGTTCTGATCAGCAAAAGGAAGGAAATTTTCGGTTTTCTCTAAGTCGTGAAACATTTCACTGTTGACTGAGAAGACCATCATCCATGGATTCACTCGATGACACGAACACGATGCTTTTAAGTTTTAATTCTTCACCAGGTGAGATTGAAACCTTTGTCTTGCCTTTTCTTTTTTTAATCTCCGTTGGGCCAAGTAGCCCATATTTGTAACAATCCGAAGAATACTTTTCTTGTTTTTCATCTCTAAACAAGGATCCATACTACTATTACGTATAAAAATAATATAGCCATTATACAATTATACTGGTATGAGTGGATAATATAACAATACTTGTAATCGTTTCATTAGGCAGAAATTAAAATTAATTATTTATGCATATCTACTATCTCTCTAAAGTTCTTTGTCTTCTCTTCAGGGTCGTTCGTAAAGTATTATAGTCCCCGAGTAAAACAAAAAAAAAAGTCTCAATAAATAGACAATATACAAATATGTAAGCTTTAAAAGCGTATTTTTATTTATTAAAATTTAATATCAATATATAAGTAACTCAATTTATAAGTGCACATAATAAAATATTAAATGATCATAACATCAGCTCATAATATCTTACAAATGTTAGTAATAATAAAATCACTAAAAACAGTAACAAGAAAATAGAAATAGCAGTAATCGAACAACAATATTAAACTACAAAGCACTAAGAGCATTGTACTAACAAATACAGATGATTATGATTTATGAAATTAAATAAGCAATTGAAACATTTAAATAATAATCTGCAGCTTTAACAAATTCTAAAATTTCAATTGAAGACATTAACTCATTTGGCAAAGTCATTTGCAATACTTTTAATTCAAAAAATAGATCATCTAAATCCACATCAGCACATTATCATGAGAAAAAGTTGTTGTAAAATTAGTGCAATATTATCTTAATTGGTTATTATCCAACGACCTCAACTAATTCGAATCAAATAAGAATACAAAATTTTTTTCAAATGTCATTAATTGTTCAAATATATTAATTGTTCAAATATAATTGTGCAAAATTTTCAAATTTCATTAATTGTTCAAATGTCATGCTCAAGAGAGGGGTGAATTGTTTGTAAAACAAATTTGCAAGGTACTTTAAAAATGATAATATCCTTCTAAACAAAATAAGTTTATAAATAGAATGGTCCTATCAACTTTCGAATAGATCCCATTAACATTGAAAACAAAAAGGTTCCTGTTAATTGAAAGGAGTATGTTATCCCTAAAAAAGAAAAAAGTCCGTTAATTGATAGGAGCCTGCTATCGCTCAAAAAGAAAGGAACCTATTAATCGATAGGAGCCTATTAACGATCAAACAAAAGGAGCCTGTTAATCGATAGGAGCCTATTAATTGTTTCAAAAACGAAAGGAACCTCTTGCGATATAAAATAGAAGGAGACTGCTGTAAAACTAAAGGAGCCTCTTGCATGTTAAAAAACAAAAACACTATAATGCAAAAATTTAAAAGATAAGAGAAAGAGAGTAACACAGTCGATTTATATTGATTCGACTTAAAACGAAGCCTACGTCTAGTCCTCAAGTATTCAACTTGAGTATTTCCTTATAAAATCTAAGTGGTAAATTTTCACGAGCCTCTCCAAGCTCACAAGTACATATTTTTCAAGTTTCTTCAACCTTCCACACTCATAGTGTTTAACACAACTCTACAAGCTTTCAACAAGAAATATGTAAAGGATTTAACAGTCTCTCTCAATAGAGTGATTTCAATTTCTAACACACAATGAGTTTGGTATAACTTTCAAGAATATTGATGCTTCTAAGGTATTTTGCAAGTATCGTGTCTTTCAAATGCAGTGGCTCTTCTTTAAGTAAACATTTTCCGTAACTAACCGTCGCTTAATCTACAATATCATTTCTACTGAAATCTTCAATACTCAAACGTTAAGATGAACATTCTGTCAAGGTTTTCGGAGCTGATTATTCGAATTAGTAAAAACCTTCCGGATGTTATGGAACCATTTTTTATTAGGTAAGTTCATAAAGAAAGTTCCTGCAAGAACAGAAGCAATTATCCTATGATTTTATTTCCTTATAAGAACTATACCGTTGCCTATATAAGGAAACAAATTCAATTTGAATTTTGAAATATTATAAAGTTATCATCAAAATCGATAACATAACCCTTGAGCTAACAATCTTCTCCTTTTTTATGATGACAAGCAATAATAGATATATTTCAAAATTTAAATAATAATAAAGGATTTTGAAAGATACCTATAAACTTTATATGTTCTTATTCACAGTTATAATTAGAAGGGGCCTAAGTTCTAAAGGAAGGAGCCTATCGTTTGTATATCCCAGATTTAAACTTCACAAGTTCAACAACATTTCAGTAGCAGTTACCAGAATATATCATCAATAACAAATATGTCATCAAGGCAATAGTGAAAATATATCAAAAATGCAAAGTAAGATGTAAAGTTATCATTAACTATTCTCCCCTTTTGTCATCACTAAAAATTAGAGGGAAAGAGTAACTAACACATCAAATAATATCATAAGTATGCAAGGACAAACTAAGCAAGAAATAGCAATAAAGTTATTAAACAGACTAAAATTATATGTCTTTACTTACAGTCATGATTAGAAGGAGCCTCCTAATATCTGTAAAGAGAAGTAGCATAGAATCTTTATACATAGTTAATATCAATGAGTCTGCACATGCCAAGTTGTTTCCTTAACACACAAAATCTATCTTCAGACAATAGCTTAGTAAAGATATCAGCTACTTGATTTTCATTATTAACATGCTAAAGATCAATGGTTCCATATAAAACATGATCTCTAAGAAAATGATGCTTGATTTCTATATGCTTAGTCCTAGAATGAGACACAAGATTTTTAGAAAGATTTATTGCACTAGTATTATCACATAATATAGGAATATGATTAACGTTCAGAGAGAAATCCTGGAGTTGTTGCTTCATCCATAAGATTTGAGCAAAACAACTAGCAGCTGCTATGTATGTCGCTCCAATTATTGAAAGCGTTGTGCAATTTTGTTCATTGTAAGACCAAGAAACTAGAAATCCTCCAAGAAATTGACAGTGACCATATTTACTTTTTTGATTGACTTTATCACCTGTATAATCTACATCACAATAGCCAATTATGTTAAATGAGTCAGTTTTTGGATACCATAATTCAAAATTCACACATTCGTGAAGATATCTAAAGATCCTTTTGTCTGCTTAAAGGTGGCTTTCTTTTAGATCTGATTGAAAGCATGTGTAAAGGCACACACTAAGCATAATACCTGGTCTTGACCTTGTAAGATATAATAGTGACCCGATCATTATTTTATACTTTGTTTCATCTGTAACCTTGCCTTCTTCATCCTTATCAAGTTTAGTTCCAGTGTACATAGGAGTACCCATAGGTTTGACATTCTCAAAATGATACTTCTTGATGAGTTCCTTTGTACATTTGTCTTGGCTAATGAAGATCCCTTTTTTCGTTTGTCTGATTTGTAATTTGAGAAAGAAAGATAGTTCTCCCATTATGCTCATTTCAACCTCCCCCTGCATTAATGTTTTCCTCTTTTGAAATTATTCTCAAGTAGAAAATTACTTAACCTCTGATGCCATGCTTGAGGAGCTTGTTTTAGTCAACTTCATCACGTAGTTAGGGTGGTATTCATCGTCAAAGCCTAGAGGTTGCTTAACAAACACTTCTTCATT
>JANKOD010000192.1:25696605-25712824 GCA_026284645.1 Erythroxylum acuminatum
TGATCTTTGCTGATGAAAGCAATGCCAATGTTTGAGAGTAAAGTGATTAGAGGGTGGATACTTTAGTTAGATTTTTTTGTTGAAAATACCCATGTGAATGACTAATTCTACTTTTGGATATTGTAGACAAATTGCTTAATGAAATATATGTTTCATGTTTTTTTAGATTCTGAATTTTTGTAAGTCTTGAAATAGGAATTTTGATTTTTTTTCATAATTCTAAATTTTATAATATTATATATATATATATATACGTCGTATCCGTGTCCACCAAATTTTAGAAATTGGTGTGTCCTCGTGTTCGTGTCCGTTTCGTGTCCGTGTCTGTGTCTGTGTCCGTTCCGTGTCCGTGTCCGTGTTTGTGCTTCTTAGGAACCATACAAAGGTACGTTGGACTGCTTTTCTAGGACCATCATAGGTGACGATGTAATTGCTCTTTGGAGATGTAGTATTGCAAACGTTATCAGATATTTTCCCACCCAGGCCCTCAAATATGCTTTCAAGGATTACTTCAAGAGGATGTTTAACTTCAAGGAAGGCAAGGCTGACTACAGGAAATGGGTTGTTAAGAATTTAGCATTAGGTGGGTTTGTTGGTTCTTCTTCCCTTCTTTTTGTTTATACATTGGATCATGTCAAAGCATGCTTGGCTAATGATGCAAAGGCTGCTAAAAGGGGCAATGAAAAGAAGTTCATTTTATGGCTGTTTCTTTTTTATCAACTCTGTAAACCTCCTTAACTTTAAGGAAAAGGTTTTCTAAAGGAGAATGAATTGTTACGCATAAAAATAACATAGTCATTATACACTGTACTGGCATGGGTGGATAGTATAACAATACTTGTAGCTGTTTCGTTAGGTAGAAATGAAGATGAATTAGTTATGTATCTCTTCTCTCTCTCTAAAGCTCGTTGCCTTCTGTCTTTTTTTTATATCATAAGGAAACGTATACACATATTATGCTACTAATCGGGGAAAGGAAACCCCAGCTATATCCTCTACTAGGATATTAAAGCAACCCACAGGCGGGTATTGATGCCAATGAATACCAAGATCTAAGGACCTGGCATAGTTAGCTAGCCAATCCGCGGCTCGATTAGTTGTTCCTCATTTTTATTCGTAACAATACCTTCCTTTCTGATGGAGTCTAAGCCTAATGGTAAAATATTAAATATAAAGGTACAACAACTATGGACCTAAACAGGTTTTCATCCTGTTGGAATTAATCACGAAAGCATTAGATTAAGGAAAGTCATAGTTTTAGCTTTGATGGAATCACTTGCATGACATATCGCTCGCTCTTTAGTCTTCACAGGACTCATACGCGACGAAATGCAACCAAATAAAGCAGAAGAATGATTAATACGTAGCTTAGTAATGAAAATCAGATTGCAAGGACTTGTGGTCAAATGAAAAAAAAAAAGAAAAAAAAAGAAATTTATCTAAAAGTATTAATCTTCAATATCCATTCCCAAGGCAATGTGGAAGCTCGAGTTAAAAGCTATCTCAAACTTCAGAAATGTTATACACTATCAGGCAATTTACTTGTCTATCAATTACAAATGCATATCTTGCAATTCAAGACTTCCAAACTAGTCTACAAATCAAGCTTATGAAGATTTCGATTCACTACCAAAGAAACAAATTTAAATTGTCGATTAATCATCAGCGATCACCACTGTATATGGCCACACTTGCACCCGCCAAAACTTAAAACTTTTAACCATCTCAGGAGTCAGGACAAAAAAACGTTGTATCGGAGTACTCACTACGTAGATCTGACTCGCATGCAAAGATGAACTTCATTTGGGTGAAACACACCATCAACTCGGAGCCGTCCTACCGATTATTTACAAACTACACCAACCCGATAGTAACAAATAAGAAGTCTCACTAAAGATTTAACCTAATCATTAGAATTTAACCAAGAAAATGGAACTGCCATGTTACAACAACTTATCTTGGTATTCCAGAGAGACAAAGCCACGCCAAGAAACTTTGAGCAGATAAATAGAAGGCAAGCCATGTCAAAGTCAGTCGAGGATCGGAGTCTTGGAGCCTTCTATTTCACGAAGCAAATGGAGGTCCTTAAACCCAACAAGAAATTGAGCTAAACCGTCAAGAAAGAGAGCACCTTGATACACATTCAACGCACCAACTATCTCTGATATCACATCCTTCCTTAATCGATTAACATCCACGAAAACACTCACCAACTCCTCCATCTCTACCTTCACAGCCTCGTCAATCTTTATCCTTCCCTTCTCTCCATTGAAGTTCAACCAATCCTCTGCGAGTCTACGAACAAGTCCTGCCTGTGCATTTCTCACCCTGTCCATAAGAGCAGGCACCATCAACCTCAAACCACGTTCTATCTGCTGAATCTTGACGATCAAATCATCTGAGGGTTCTTTCCATGCCATCACCACCTCCCAATACCTGCCAACCACAACATTTGTGGTACTACTAGCTCCAAGATCATCGTCGCTGTTCTCCTTATCAAGAAATGAACGAACAAGATTGGTGAACACATAAGGGTGAAGATCACCAAGAAAGAGGAAAGGTCTTTCAATGGAGTTTCTCCATGAAGGGTAAAGAAGACAAGGAAGATTGTTGATGTCAGTGGTTGCGAAAAGGTCGAGCGAGTCGTAGTAGGAGAGAAAATGGTGGAGGATGAGAAGGACATGAGAGGAGAGGAGGGTTGGTGAGGAAGGAGTTGATAAAGATTGGTGGAGGATAGGAAGGAGAGTGTTTTTTAGTGAGTGAAACCAGTTCTTGTAGTAGTGCTTGAAAGGAAGAGTTGCAGGGTCTTTCCTCTTGGAGAGAAGAGAGAAATGGCTAGTTGACATGGTTGAAGAAGAAGAATAACTTTCAAGGGAATTGTGAAGTTAGGGAAAACGTTTGGAATTAAGCAGGTTTTTACAGAGTTAACATTTTATAGTCAGATTGGAGTGGATCAGAAGTGGGACAAATATTGACGGGTTGGGCTTCTAAAGGAATCAAAATGGGTTTCCACAACAAATCATTCCTTTCAACTAACCAATCTGTCGTGAACAAGTAAAGTTAAAACAACGCACATAGACCTTTCTTACGCAATCGAGCAGAAAACGGCGGCGAAGAAGATGGAAATTAGTGCTCGGCTTTAACCACGATTCTCTTTCACCGACAATTGCGGTCAAACTACTCTATTACAGTTAATTAACAGTATAACAAACGACATAACAGTCATAACCTGCAAGAGCCAAGTGTAATATTCAGGGACATGACCAATACATACAAGGATATTTTCAAATGTTATTGTACCAACAATATTAACATACAGTTGGAAAAGCCAACAACAGTCAAATCTGACCATCTGTTTTAAATTTAATGCAAAGTAGACAACACTCCAAAGCTTATTTTCCCCTTTCTTTCCTGTCTTAAAACCGTAGGTTACATTTCTTTTTTGTCTCTCTGCATCTTTCTGTGTCACAATGGCACGCAAGTTGCAATCTTTTACCATTTTCTGCTTCTGCTTCTTCTTCTGCTTCTTCTTCTTCTTCTTCTTCTTCTTCTGCAACTCCATCATTTCAATCAGAGGCCTTGTAGCAGACACAGAATCAGTAGAGTGTACTGACCGTTGGATCCATATTAGACAGCTGCCATCAAGATTCAACGTTGATCTCCTCACAAACTGCTCTCAATACCCTCTTGTTGGCAGTTTCTGCCCGTATCTTTCAAACCATGGCCTTGGTCCAAAGACTCACAACCGCTCTAAGTCATGGTACCGTACAGACCCTCTGTTACTTGAGCTCATATTCCATAGAAGAATGCTCGAATACCCATGTCTCACTTCAGATCCTAATCTCGCCGACGCTATTTATTTACCATACTATGCAGAGATCGACTCATTAAGGTATTTGTACGGTCCTGATGTGAAAAGGAGCAAGGAACACGGAATGGAGTTGTACCAATATCTTCGTGAGAATGAAGGCTGGATATGGAATAAGCGTGATGGGGCTGATCATTTCTTGGTTATGGCACGTCCAGCTTGGGACTTCTCGCAGTCTCCCGATGCTTATCCTCCAAGATGGGGCACTTCTTTTCTTGAATTGCCAGAATTCTATAATGTCAATGCTTTGGTTGTGGAGTCCAGAGCCTGGCCTTGGCAAGAACAGGCAGTGCCTTACTTGACCTCATTTCACCCTCCAAGTTTAGCACTGTTCGAGTCATGGGTTAGGAGAGTAAAAACGTCACGTAGAACGACGTTGATGCTCTTTGCAGGTGCTGATGGTGTGGCTGCGACTCCGAACATCAGGAGAAGCATTAGAAATGAGTGTGAAAATGGTACCAATGACAGTGGTTTGGTGACTAATGGCGGTTATCGATACAACAAGGCGTGTGACGTTGTTGATTGTTCTAAGGGGATATGTGAGCACGACCCTGGAAGGTACATGAGGCCAATGTTACAAGCCAGCTTCTGTTTGCAACCTCCTGGTGACACACCAACTCGTAGGTCCACTTTTGATGCGATTATTGCCGGGTGTATACCAGTTTTCTTCGAAGAACAGACAGCAAAAGCACAATATGATTGGCACTTACCATCGGAGACGTATCAGCAGTTTGCTGTGTTGTTACCAAAGGAGGATGTGGTGTACAAGGGGATAAAGATTTTGGATGTGTTGATGGCGATGCCGAGACGTAGAGTTAGGAGGTTGAGGGAAAGAGTTATAGAGGTGATGCCAAGAATAGTGTACAGAAAACATGGAAGCTCGTTGGGTTTGAGGTTGGAAAAGGATGCTTTTGACATTGCAATAGAAGGTGAACTGCAAAGGATCAATTCTAGGATAAAAAGACACATTTTTTGATATCTTGGTAGAGTCTTGCCCCAGTGATTATTGTATATATTATATATATTTATTGTTTCCCACTCATTCGATGGTTCAGATGAGCTCGTACAAGTAATAAGTTGATACTTATGAGGTTCTGCTTCTAAAATACACATTTTGGGCAACTATGTTGATGTGCGTACACTTTACAGAAGAAGATGGCACAGAGGACTAGGGGACTCAGGAATGCTTACACATGACGGGGGGAAAAAAAATCAAGGTCTTCAATTTTAAGGAACAAAGGCACAGCAGAAATCCGGAAAGCTAAAAACAAAATTTGGTTTTTTGCAGCCACATTATCTCCAGACTCCAGTTAGATGCACTACACAAACATGATTATTTCACCCCCATCTAAGAATTGCCGAACCCCATGTTACACCGGCTCCAAAGCCTGCAGCTGCGATGATGTGGCCAGACTTCACCTTTCCACTTCGAACAGCTTCATCCAATGCCAGTGGAATGGAAGCGGCACTTGTGTTGCCATAATTTGACAGGTTTGCTATGATCCTTTCTGGCGGGATTTCTAAACGTGTTGCAACTGCATCGATGATCCTCTGATTTGCCTGCAGAAAATTCGTCCATTCCACAGCTTCATCATCATAAGTGGTAACATGACTAGCGTACTCCTTGATGTAAACCTAGCAATGTTTTATACACCTTCAAAGTATACTTTCCTTTTAGCGATCATTTCAAAATTGGGAAATCTCAAACTATGTCCTGTAAGAGACATACAGTGCTACCACGTTCTGCATCTATAATGAAAGCAAAATTCACTACGCCTTGCATAGTCATTCTAAATTTAAATGAGGCTTCATCATGCATTACAATGCAATTGCATCCAGTCAATAGCTGTAAA
Source organism: Erythroxylum acuminatum (assembly GCA_026284645.1). Taxonomy (NCBI): domain Eukaryota; kingdom Viridiplantae; phylum Streptophyta; class Magnoliopsida; order Malpighiales; family Erythroxylaceae; genus Erythroxylum; species Erythroxylum acuminatum. Next base: position 25,702,327 of record JANKOD010000192.1, read on the forward strand.
TAATAAACTCATAAGGTCTAAAGTCAATTGAGCTTAAGACGAGTGTTTAAAGTTGATATGCGAACCTGGTGAAGCAGTAACCAATCAATGTTAGATCCACTGAGACCAGCCTTTTGAAGAGCAGACTCTATGGAATGAGGCACACTTTGCAGAACAAAACGAAAAACCTCTTTACCATTCATATGAATGTTGGAATACGACACGTGTTGTGGTGGGAAGCCTAAAACTGAACCCTTAGAACCCACTGCATGATCTACTTTATTCTCTTTCATGACGGCATTTAAATGCCTGCACAGAAGGAAGTTGCATGCTCCATCAGACTTATAGCGGATGTGACTACATGTTTTTCTTTTTTCAATTGATATAGGCAGGGTACCTTTGACCATCACCATTAGTATGCAAGTCAAAACTGAACAAACCATCATCCTCACTGTCACAAGCCTGCAACGTTGTTAAGATTGGAACAGAAATGAACAAGCATCAATTGAGTAGTCTAAGCCACCATCAAGTCACTTGTGGATTATTAGACAAGGAGAAGGGATGGGGTTATAATTCCTGGATGCCTTCAGCGTAATAAAACTTTGACAACTATTTCGATGGAAAATTTCACCCTTGTATTTTTAGAGAAAGGTTCCAAATATTGATATTTTTACAGTTTTAACTGAGTATTTACAATCACACATATACATAACAAGCATAAGCCAGCACAGAGTAAACATTTGATTAATAAACATCCCTACATTCAGTAGCCAGTCAATGCTTTGTCTTGACATCAAATAGCATTAAGCTTAACTGATAAAAAGAACTAACCCTTTGTGAACATCTGCAACTTGATGAAAGATGATACTAAGAATTCTTACCACATACCCGAGTACTATTCAAACCAAACATCCCAAATATTAATCCTAGCAAGCGCACAAATATCATGATATCAGGCACACATGTTCTATATCAAAGAGATACCTCTGCAGATGTAAAAACTAAGAATCATAGGGAAACAAGGACCATTACCTGCAATAGTACAGCTCCAGCTCCATCACCAAAGAGAATACATGTCGTTCTATCCGTCCAGTCAACAAATCGAGAAAGAGCATCAGCACCAATCACTAATATATTTCGAAATGGTCCTCCTGTATCTACCACCGCATGTTAAAATATCTTCTAAACCCTGAAACTCTAATTAATGCTTGTTGCACAAAACTAAACCGCTTTATTACCCCTAATATGACAAGAAGCCGAAACTAGACCCAACATAAATCCGCTACAAGCTGCTGTAATATCATAAGACAAAGGATGTCTTTTGCAACCCAGCGCTTTTTCAATCTGATATTGAAATGAAAAAATTAAGTAGAAAAGAAAAGCATTATAAAGAAATTTATAAAAGAATTATTGAAGACAAAGTTTATGTGCTATTTAAAACTCCAAATCATATTTTAAGCTCAAACAATACCAGAAAATTTATGAAACTGATGGCCAGTTTTGAGGCCCAACTCAGGATAAATGAATGATAATAAATGAAGATTAACAACACGAGGAGTGATGGAGAAAAATAAGAGGATGGAAAGTTGGGAGGAAAATGCGATTATAATCTGCACTTGCAAGGTTGAATTCAAGGTTAAAACGCATTTCTGATTTTCCACTACAAAAGCAAATGCTCTGAAAGTTAATATTTCAACTTCTTCACTACCACAACTTGGATGTAAATGGGACACAAACAAAACTCTTTTGTCCAAAAATTTTTTTTTTTTTGGCACTTATCATCCAATTGAAGTTCCTTTTTTTTCCACTTTGCTAAAGAAATCATAGAGCGCAAGGTTAGCTGTGTATCAAGCGGTGCAGAACAAGTATGCTACTGACAAGGATCATTTAGGAGGCAACTTATTCCTCATAAAGCTCCCCATGAAGTCTGCAAGAAAGAATGCACTTTGGAAAACATAATTTTCCATGTATGTCCATCAAAGTTCAGTTCATGCCTGTAACCTAACTCCAGGGAATGATGCTTTAGTAAATCAATAAGAAATTCACTTTTTCATGAGATATTACAAAGTATCAAGCTTTATGCATTGCTCCAACAAAAATGTTCAGGCCCAACTTCTAAAGTAAAACTCAAATTCAACTTTCAAAGATTCGTGTTCAATGAACTTAGTATAAAGAACCAATTTGGCTCAGTTTGTGCTTGAACTTCAGTTGTCAACAGTTCACTACGGTACTCAATTTTAGGTTTTACTTAAGAATTAAGAGAAATCAAATTCAACAAGACAATAACTCCCCAAATGAATACGTGTTAATCTGGTAAATGAATCACGAATTCAAGAAAGAACTTTAATCAATTCAAAGAAATTTATCAACCTTAATCCCTCAAGAAACTTTACAAACATATTGTAAAATGTGAAGGGCTTCCCTAAATCCACATTCTTATGAAAATTTCACCTGCAACATGAGTTCAAGGAATGTGGCAGGAAGCGCAGATTGTAGCGTGGATTTAGTTAATACACATGCTGGATTTAGATCTAACAACATCAAGTTGCAATCAAGAACTTTTGTAAATTGTAGTACAAACTAAATTAAGGAAAGAAATGATCTTATCTACAAGTAGATGAAAGATTGTACAGGCAGAAAACAGTAAACAATTATGGATTCAAACAGCAACCAGATTATCACATTAATCACAACTGCTTGATTCAAGCATGTACATAAATTTAATTTCTTGTTGTGCAACTAGCAATGTAGAAAGCATAAGAACTATAAGCCATGCACCTTATACCTGAGGAGCACTACCAAACATATCCTCTGGTGTAGATGAGCAGAATAATACCATGTCGACATCATCGGGTTCAATTTCTGCCATCTGGAGAGCTTTTCTTGCTGCTTCTGTTGCTAGAGATACTAAGCTTTCTTTTCCTGAAATGTCAAGACAGGAATCAAGTTACTAACTGCTAGAATATAAACATCTCTTAAACCTCAAAAGAACTGTAATTCTCTCTCCACAGAGAAGAAATCAGTCACTAAAGCACTACAGCTTGTACAGTTGTAGATGATGAAAACCCCAAATCTATATTGATGATTGAAATCCAGCAATCATTAGTTAGATTGCTCTTTGAATAATTACAATAGAAAGCATTGGATGGAAGGATTCCCAGGACTATTCAGGAGATAACATCAAATGACATGATGACAAATTGTATCACAGTTTTAACAGGGAAACTATCAAGTTACTTGGCTTCAAGTCATCTTTAAGTAACTCCATTAACAAGCTCAAACCGAGCTTGCAACCACTACTTGACAGAGTAAGCCACAAGCAAAAGGTAGACTAGACATCCGGATTTTTCAGATTTCTACCATATAAAACCAAGATGCACCCAAAAGAAAGTAAATGACCTGTAAGAACTCTTCGATTTCGGATCCCAGTCCGAGAAGATATCCATTCATCAGAAGTATCAACAATTTTTGCAAGATCATCATTTGAAACTTGAAGAGTGGGCACTGCTGAGCCACAACCAACTAACTTGCAGCCTTTACTGACAAGCCTGTTGAAATAGTAAGGTCACAAGAACTATGTATAAATTGTTTCCTTTACCATATCTGTAGCTAGCAACTTTTAATTAAGTGAAAAAGTAGAACTATGTGCAATAATATAAGAATCAATATTTCAAAAGATAAATCTCAACCATTTCTCAAACCTATATAGAACCTGAGTTTGAAATTCTGTCTTTCATTATCACTATTTTGGCTAAAGACTAACTGCTTTGTCTACGAATTGGTAATCAGGACAGAGACACAATTGTCACCTGGAGTAATAACTTAATGCATTACAATGGAAGTTAACTCGACTACTCTAACCTGTCCTTGCACAACTTTTTGTAGCCGAGAATGCCATTCAGCTATTTTAATCCATTTTATTCGCCAAGATCAATATCCCTTCCTTCATTGCTAACGAAACAGAATCCCGATTAACATTCAGGGAAATCAGTTGGCGGCAAAACATCAAATTGCTGCACCAATGCTACTAATCTTTGTTCACTCGCAAATTCTATTACTGCATGAAACTTGGCCTTTGAGACTAAATTAATTTCTATAGTCCCTCCAAACTAACTTATTGTTTATCCTTGTACACAATGAATTTCAGCCAGTTTGTCACCTGAAAAAACACATATGTCTACCTGAAAGATCACGCTGAATTTTTAGTCCATGATCTTTAGCTCCATCACTCGGCTGTAATCAATACATAAGTTTAGTACACAGTTAGTTCTTATCTTAGCTTTCTATGGCCAGATTAAACCAAACGCTCAACCACCGGAAAGTTGTCCTTGAAGCGATCATGCCAAATGAATATTAAATTCGACTTTTTAATCGACTATAACTTGATGACATAATAGTTAACCGCACTATGACGAGTAGCCTTTAATCCGTGTAGCAGATACTTCTTCGCTTTTTACAGCTAGAGTCAAATGTTCTCTCTTTTTCAGTCCAAATGAACGCCTTTCGGTTTTTTCAACTGCAAGTGCCACGTCAAGACAGTTGACTTTCACACAAATCTCCCGTTTATTCCGTATGCAAGCAGACTAGTGAAGCAGAGATCCCACAGTCCGAGGCAAAACCCCAATAGAATCAAAAACCAATTAAGCATTAAAAAAGAAATGATTAAATCGCCAAAGCACTCACCAAGGTGCTCGAGACTGGGAGGGGGATAGCTTCTCTGCGCCTTCAACGTTGCTGGAGCACGATACCGTCTTGGAGATTCTATCAGTGAAGTAAAAACCAGATCCAGAAGCCTCTATTGAAGGCTTAATCCTACTCTTTAAGTTTGGAAATGAAGGATTAAAAAACCCAGATGCATTTGCCATCTAAGAAACAGTCTGATCGTGCTTTAAAGATCCAAAAAGCAGGGATGTTTTGACCTATTAGTTCTTATATGGGAGACTATGAACGTTAAAGAGAGGTGTTCAAAGCACACGGGCAAATATTGAAAAGGTCTGAGCTTTGGGTGAACTTTACAGGGTCCATGGATGTGATATAAAACAGGGCGATTATGACAGCCCACAAATAGTTCGAGGAAAATCCTATGACTCCCTGAGCTTCCCTCTCTGCTACAAATCTCTCTCTCTCTCTCTCTCTCTTCAGCGAACTCAGTCATGCAATGCCTTAACAAGCCAATTTCCAAGAATTGATTGTTTTGTCCTAAAACAGAACTTTAAATTCCGGCGGTCGTCGTCGCAATGTAGATTTGACGATTGTAAATATTGCAAGATTAAATTATAAAGTCGTCACGTGGATTTTAAGGAATGTCAATATTCCGAAAATTAAATTATTAATTATTAATAGCTTTTTCAACCGTTAACAGCATACTTATTATATGATAATAACATTATTTTTATCTTTTATTGTGTAATAACATTATACTTATTCCTTTGTGAACAAAAGCTCAAAGCTTCAAATCATGGAAATGACTTATTTATAAAAATATAAAAGGAAGGTTGAGATGGTGTCCTTCCTTCCAACTTTACAAAGCGAAAATCAATCTTTGCGCGCTGAGATCATTGTTGATGTAGTATAGTGTAATAATGTTTATATTATTAGCATGACAAAATTTACTTTTTATATAATGAAAATTTAATCATATTAAACATTAAAAAATCTTAATTATTTTTACTAATATAAAATTTACGTAAATGAATTTTTCTACATAATTGTATAATTATTTTTACTAATTCCAAATTATTAAAAATTAATAAAATAAATTAAGTCATTTAAGTTAACTTAATTAGAATAAAAGAAATTAATTTGAGAAGAATGTAATTTATTTAAGAGCATATATCATCATCATCATTATCATCATCACCCAGTCTGAAGTCTTGCAATAAAGCAGGGTTTGAAGAGGTCTGATAATACGCGGCCTTACCCCTACACAGTAGAGAGGCTATTTTCGGTAGACCCACAATGCAAATGAGACAATATAAAAATAATGCAGGTTAGAGAGAGAAAAGGCAAAACTAGCACGAAATAAATATGAAATAATAATAATAAGAATAATAAGAATAATAATATGAAAAATAATATGTGGAACTAATAATAATCAGAAAATTAATAAATAATAAAATAGCAAGAAAATAAAACTACGATAAATAATAAATAATTTGTCAACTAAAGGAGCCTCAGTCATGCATAAAGAATACCAGTATGAAAACAAATGACATGACTGAATTGGGCAGAAAAAACAATTGGAATCCCAAACACTAAACACACCCGTTCTCGTCAAAGTTGGAGCTCTCGCGAAGAGGTTTTGAAAGTGGCAGTCTAGATGGTATGTGCCTAGTGAGAAGAGATTCGAAAGAAGGAAAATTTTCTATTGTAAAAACACGTTATGACTAAATCTAAAAGCTTGTCTTGTAAGGAGGACGCGCAAGGCAAAAGGCGTAGGACAGTAACGGAAAGCAGAAAAGACTAAGGTGAGAAGTCCAATCCGTATTAAAACACGCAGGGGAAGGAGTGGGCGGCGCAGTGTTGGTGGTATCCCTAAACATAGATTTAGCAAATTTTCGATGTCAGAAAAGCTTTTTTTGGTAGAGGGTTCATAAATGCCTTCTTCCGAAATACACATGCCCTCTCCTCTCCCTCTCACTCTCCATCTATAACAACAACCTACATTATAAAGATTTTTTCTAGATAGCATAACATATAAGTGTTAATTAAGTAACTTAAAAAACTATACTTTGAAAAGATGTAGTGTCTCATTTTTACAGGTCACCATTATCGTTTTCATTAACTGAAAACTTTTTAGGACAATGACATAATTTTCGAGATAGAACCTCTTTTTTGTAATTTTCCATAGCAAAAAGGGAAAGTTCATAGGCATCAACTTTTCACCCATAAAATAGTTTGATAATGATTTTAAGTTTTAATCACCCTTTCCTTCCTCTTCCTCACCATTCCTTTTTTTTAATTATTTAGTTACCCTTCTTTTCCATTTGATTAGGAGCTAGTTGAAGTTTTTTGTCATCACCTGAATAAAAGACCTAACCTAAAGCTTTATGCCTTTTTTTTTGTCAAAATTACATTTTGAAACTCAACAGTTATAACGTTTATAATAGAATACTGCTTAAATCATAATGATTCGAAGCATTCAAATTAAACCATAAAATTTTCAAAATGTTTAGAACATACCTTAAATGAATGAAAAATTTAACGGGGTTAACTCCCTGACAATTAAATGTCATCTATTCAAAAGCACGAGATCTAGTGTTCCTCTGGTGTTCCCCGTGGCTCTCAGACTAAAGGTAGCCCGAGTGATATTAGAGCCATAATTGTTATTGACTGTGACAATAATATTCTTGATGAGAGTGAATAAGGAGTCTTTCATAACCATGAGTGAAAAAACTCTATCCAGTGATTGTTTATTTTTCTTTTATCATTTATATTGCCAATCTCCCTTCTAGTGTGAAATGTGCCTTATCTAATTGTATAAAACACCTTATAGAAATAACTCATCTTCTTGAAGAAAGTCGTGTTTCAGATACTTCTTTACCTTTGCTTAATCCCATAGTATCTATTTTCATGACTGTTCTTGAACAAAAAGAATAAAAACTATTCTTTCCACACATCATCCAAAAGTAAAAAATATCATTCAAAGTTCCAAACTGAAACAGTTTGGTCTAAAAGCTACAACCGTAGAGCAATATGTGAGGCTCTAGATTCCTAAGGAGCTCATCTCTCTTTAGAGAGAGCAGAACCGTACACAACTTCATATTGAAGCTATTCATCTTGTTCTTACTCTTCATGGAAGAAAGGGAATACCTTCTACAACTAGGATATCTTTTCTAGACACTGCCCACACTACGTACCAAAACACCTTAATTGGTACTCTATTAACAAACCTCAATAATGGAAGTGCCATCCTCAATGTTGCCCTTGATTTCAATATCAGGTTAGATGATCCCACTTTGTCTGAATGACTCTAAGTTCAAATCCAAATCGATGGAGCAAAGTAAGATCCTACAGCCATTATAGCCATGTTATACCACCAGATGATCTACCGTTTGCAGAATCATGTTATAGATATGAATTTTCCCAATTCCACTTCAAATGCCTTGTATATGGTAGCATACAGAGCTCATGATCAGACTACCATCATCAAAATTTTAAAGTAGCTACCACCGATGGAGCTTGAAAAGCTAATGCCGATTGAATGGATCACTAACTACCATAAAATGTTTCATACTAACCATAAGCATTCCTTCCACATCACAACTTCTCTAATTCTTAAAACCCTTCGAGATGGCTCAGACATATCAATTTACACCAGGCCTACAAAAGATCAACTTGGACCCTAAACAACCTCTGGTCTTATTATAATGATTTAACCAGTGTTCTCACATAAAGAAGGCAAAGATGGAACTCCGATCCATTATTTCAAATCATATGGACAATCTATATATGTTAGTCATCATCATAGACATTTTGTCTGGGATGTAGATCCCTCCATGTGTGAACTAGCTTATGAAGCATGTTTGAACCCTGATTCAGACAATGATGATGATGAACTTTATAATCGATGATGAAGGAAGAAGAAGAACAAAAGAAATGAGATCTATAATTATTAACCTTCTCAACAATTCCACTATCAATATGAGGATCATGATGATGATTCTGAACCTTGGATTGAGAATCCAAGATCAAGACTTAGAATTATTCGATCATTACTCAAAATTATTGACTCTGGATGGAACACAAAACTATCAATCTCTAATAGTCCTCGGTCAGTTATTCCATCTCCTACACCCTCTCGAATTCCGTTTATGATAATTACTCCCTACGAGGAAGATTTTCCTCCCTTGGAGAGACGTATAAATGATCAACAAAGGGTAATCTCTAACCTATACATTCGTGCCTCTGGCTTGAGTACTCATGGAACCACTCTTTCAAATTCTATTGATGAAACTCTCAACAGGCAAACTAACAATGCTTTAGTTCAAAACAAAGTCCTTCGACAAATTGATTCTAAACTTGATGGCTTAACTCAACACACCCAAGTTACTCACCAGCGACCAGATGACATCTCTACTGAAGTTCGAAGCTTATATAAATCTTACAAAGCTTAGCTGACCCAACTATATGCAGATCTTAGCCAATACATCGTTACTTATTATTTTGTCCCTGACTTCACCATTAATGATCAAGAAATGAGAAAGGTGAAAGATATCCTTCAAAGAATGGAAGCTGATATGCAAAAGGAATAGTCCAAGACTATTTATGGAGCTTATCCTACATCTTTTCCTATAATACACTCCATTTATTCTCCACCAACATACCCCAAAGCAGCTGACTATGAAAATGTATTCAAAAGGAACAATCCTTTGATCAGATAACATATCCATCCTCAAGCAGCTAAACCCAAATCTACCAAATCAAAACCTTCAAAACCTAAATCTAGTCGGTCTTTTAAACCTTGACGTTCATATATTAAACCAGTTGATCTATGGAATAAGCCTTTGCAAGTCAAAACTCAACCTTCTTCACCACCAAAGTCTCAACCTTCCTCATCTACTGGAAAAGACAAAGCTCCTCAAACGGAGTTCATAGCAACTCTTACACCAACATTTGTTCTTGCTATATCTGATGAAGAGTGCCCCTATGAGCATTTTGATATTTGTGAACAAACCTCTAATGAACAATCTTCTGAACTATTTGAACCATCTTCTGATGAGTCTGAACAATTAGATGATCTATCTAATCTAGCTTATACTATGATAACCATGCCTAAACTTACTGAAGTTGAGCCAGAAATCAGTGAAACTGAGTCCACAGGAGTTGAACCCTTCAGAACTTCACCACCACCAGCACCATCTCCACAACCAAACCTACTTTAGGTCCCTGGTTTACATTCGATGATCTTCCTCCTAAAAAATGGAGAGAGAGCTTCTCCATGAATTCGATGCATGGATTGACTTACAAATGACTCGACCAAATAATCCTTCAAGGGATATTTTTTCTAAGTTTACTTCTCGTTTTACCAATACATTACGAGAATGGTGGCAAAATGTTGGGTCCCGTTACCGGAACCCAACCTCGAAGCACAAACTTAACGAATATCAATAAAAGGACGGAAGCAAAACGAAACAAAGAACGGAAACATATCGAAAATCGAAGGATTGAAAGCGAAACGGAAGCAAATGCAAATCGAACCGAAACGAATTTCCAAAACACAAACCGGAACGAATCACAAGGAACGAATTTCCATAGAGTCCGACATCCGAAACGTGAACACAGAAAGCTATCGCGTTGGAAACTTTAGACTTATCCATTCTAAAATCCGGTCTATTTTTTTTTTCATTCTCTTTCTTTTTCAATCCTTTCATATTCATTCTACTCAAACTCATTTCTTTAAACCCTTTCTACCGAAATTTCGGCAGCATAACGGCTGTATCTTGACAGCCCAAAAATTTAAAACAAGAGAAACTCACTTCTAATATCACAACCCAACAACACAGAGCAACATCGGACC
>JANKOD010000192.1:25714105-25728752 GCA_026284645.1 Erythroxylum acuminatum
AATCTAACCCATCCATAATCAATCTAGGTTAGAAAACTCCAAACCTAGCTTAGAAACCCAAAAGCCCTATGGCTTTCATCATCTTCTTCTTCCTCCAACCACTTTCTCTCTCTAGGGTTTCTCCAATCCAACAACACAACAACCCATTTCTTCAATAAATAAGATGGAAAGAGGAAGAACTTACCTTAAAAGCCTTGATTCTTCTTCCTTTCCACGAAATTTCCTCCCTTTTTCCTAGCTTTTTCGGTTTTTCTTCTCTTCTTTCTCTTCTCTCCCACGACTTCTCTTCTTCTTCTTTCTTCTTTGCTATTTTCGTGCTTCTCCTTTGCCTCACACGACAACCCCTTCTTCTTGCTTTAATTTAAAGCAAAATGACCACTAAGCCCCTCCAAATTAGCCTTCTAACATAAGAACTTAAGTGAACTTCCAAATTTGCCCTTCATTTAGCCTTAAAAAAACTGACATCTTGCCTCCATAATTTGATCAGGTAAATGAAATAATTTGGTAACACTTCCTTCTAGAGAAATGTTCCTTTATGTCTCATCTTTCTAATGACACCAAAATCATTTAATTTGGAGCACTACATCAAGAGTTATAGTCCAAACATCTCAGACTGTCATTAAGCTAACACACTTTCCAGCACTTTACTTCCATCCAAATATTGACATTCTTAGAAGCTGAATTAAAATTCACTTTCTTCAGAAAAATTGTAGCCTAATCTTTCTAGTTTAATCCAAATCAAGAATCACCTCATTTGGATAACTATAACAAAAATTATGGATAAAACACTGAAGCATGCTCAATGACCTTACATTTTCCAGCGTTTAAATTCTTAAATTTCTCATACAACCCATCTTATATCTAAACCATCTTTCCCATTTCTTCTCAATTTCATAAATTCTTCTTTGCTTCACACATAGCTAATAGCCAACAATTTTTTATTTAATAGTCCTAGCTTACAGAATGGTTCGGGGTCTAACAGGAAGGCTAGAGCTTGAAGATGCTAAAAAAGCAGATAAAGAATACTTTGTGAAAGAGACCTAAAGAGGCTCTGGAAGTGTAGAAATAATACTTATAACGTTGAAAGTTATAGTGGAAATCTCAGACGGACTCTGAGGACTGGACGTAGCCTAAGGTTAAAGGTAAACGAGGATAAATAACGGTGTCATATTCTCTAACTTTTATCCTTTTAATTTTCTTGTTGTTAGAAGAATAGATATTGATTTTCGCTATTACATTACTCACCAAATTAAGTGAATTGTTTTTGTAATCATCTGAATTTGTCTAGAAAATCAAGAAGTTTTTAAAGATTAATATCTTAAACAATTTGACACAATTCAACCCCCCCCCCCCCTTGTGTATTTTACATATTATACGTGATTTCTATATTAACAAGTGATTTATTTCACCTTACTCAATCAGTTAAGGCTTTAATCAAACCTTTTGAAGATAAAGATATAGACGAGACCCTCTTTTCTCTTCATTCTATAAAGTTACTAGGACCTGATGGTTTCAATGCCTACTTATTTTACAAAACTTGTCCTTTAACCAAAACGACAGCGAAAAATCCAATTCTTAAATTCTTCAAGAATAAAAGTATGTTAAAAGAGCTAAACAAGACATATATTTGCCTCATCTTTAATGTACAATCCCTAATCACCTAAATTATTTTCATCCTATCTCTTATTGCAACACTATATACAAGATAATTGAAAAGTTACAAGTTAATAAGCTAAAGTCAATGATTCCACAAATGGAAGATATCTCTCAAGAAGCTTTCATTAGAGGAAGAATAATAAGAAACAATGTGCTGCTGGTTCAAGAATTATTTAAGAACTACAATAGAAAGTATTCAAGTAAGAATTGTGCCATCAAATTTGATTTTCATGAGGCATTTGATTTATTGGATTAAAACTTCGTTTATAACTCTTTATATGCCTTTGGCTCCCCTGCATTCTTCATTAAATGGATCTCTCATTGTGTAACCACTATCTTTTATGGTATTTTAGTAAATGAGTAGCCCACAAACCTGATTAAAGAAATAAGGGGACGAAGGCAAGAGGACCCTTTATTCCCCCTCCCTATTCACTCTAGTTATGGAGGTCCTTACGATTCAGTCAAAATAAAAGCTTCTTGTTCCACTCTAGATACTAGTCTTAGAGAACAATTAACTTATCATTTGCAAATGATTTGATGCTCTTCTCCAAAGTGGACTAATTCAATTTTATTTTAATGATTACTTTTAATGTTTTCAAAGCCAACTTATAGTACCACAAGTGCAGGAGCAACCTCCAATTACTTAGCATTTATAACAAGCATAAAGGTATTAAAACCTCTAATTACCTACTTAAGTATCCCAATAACTTCCAAAAGACCCACATATATATATTTTAAACCTCTATTTGAAATGATTAACTCTCGAATTACGAGTTGGTGTAACAAGTGTCTATTAATGGTAGGCAAAATACAATTGGTTAATTCAATATTAAATGACTTGTATATTTATTGGTCATCCCACCTTTGGTTACTAAAAGATACAAACAAAGATATTAAAAAAAATGTTAAAGAGGTTCATCTAATTTGGATATACATTAGTAGATCCTTGGCTAAAGTAAAATGGGAAGAGCTATATAGGGACAAGAAGAGGGGGAGGGGGGATTTAGAATTCTTCCTCTTAGAATTATCAACCAGGTATAAATGTTTAAAAGAATTTGGTGGTTTCTTAACGATAAAAGCTCATTATGGGTGAAATAGATTTGTTCCTACTATATAAAAGATTTGAGCATTTGGAAGTAAGACCCTAAACACAATACCTTATGGACACTATCTCATTTATTAAATTTAGTAAAGATATATGATTGAGTTCAGAAATCGGATTAGTAATGGCACTTTAACCTCATTTTAGAAAGACAATTGGTCCTTTCTAGGACCTTTGTCTGAAGTTCATGAACTTTTAAGGAGAGCAATTGGAGACAATACCACTGTGTTTGAAGCTTTAACTGAATATAGTGGACTGATCTGTAACTCTTCTATTGCAAGCAACCTGATGATTCATATTCATCCAAACTAAGAAGAAGATCAAATTAGGTGAAGAAGAAATCATTCTGGGACTTTCACAAATCTCTCTTGTAGAAGGGTACTAATAGAGTAGATCCCCAAAGTCCCCTGGTATGATTTAGTTTAGTATGATCAGGTCTGCCCCTAAGCCTCTATCATTCTCTGGTTACTTATTAAAGGCAAGCATAGTACACTTGATGGCTTAAAAGAATCCTTATAATTATGAATTATGTGTATTATGTAATTAAGCTACTAAATCTATAGATAATCTTTTGATTATTAATACCCAAGGATAATTTTGTCTTGGATAATATATTTATGCTACATAAATATTCCCTCATTGAGATGGAAAAATCTATTATACTAATGTTAAAACCCACAAAAGAAAGGATACGTATCGAATAATATTTAAGCTCATTAGTATATGGATGGAAAGGATTTTTTAAAAAAAATTATAAAGGAGTTTGCATAGGAACAAAAGTTAACCTCTACAATAATGAACAATGTTAAAGACCGATTGCTCACCCATAAGTTAAACTAGAGATGCAATAGGGATTTGACACCCAAATGGAGCCTTCCATTTGAAGAATAGAAAATGCTTTAATGGAAATTACTTAAAGGTCTCTTAGAAAATGCTTTAATGGAAATTACTTAAAGGTCTCTTCCCATACCATTAAATGCAAAAGACTGAAGCTAAGAGTAAGTGACTAAATATAATTTGTAATTGATGAAGCTTTCATTATCTATCAATTGATCTAGTTTTCTTCTAGTGGTTTTCAAGTCAACTTAGACTTAAGTAATTTGTAACAGACTCTTCTTAGAAGTTAATGAATATTTCTAGCTTTTCAAAAAAATTATAAAAACTAATTTTGTTTACTTTCATTTTTTTCATAATATCATTTACCTTTAAATAAATATACATGATTTGATTATTTAAGACTAATTACTAATAATAATTATGAATAAAAAGTCAATGTACCCAGTGCACTCCCCACTTTGCGGAGGTTTAGGGAGGGTCATAATGTACGCAATATTTCCTTTGAATTTTCACAAAGGGACTGTTTTCGTGATTTAAACATGTGACTTTATGTTTACAGAAGAACAAATTTACCAATTGTTCCAAAGCTCGCCCTCTAATAATAATTTTGAATAATAATATAATATAATTAATTAATTTAATTTTTAACTAGTTTAAAAATTAAAAACATTTTTAAAAACAAAAACTTTCAAATTCTTTAATTATTTAATAAATGTATTTTAAATCTAAAATATCTTCAAAATGTATAAATTTTATGTAAATTTAGTTTTAATAATCAAAATATATATTGAAATAAATATTAGTTTATAAACAAATTTACTTATTTAATTATTTATTTTAATAAAATATAATTATTTTAACTAATAATTATTGTATAAACTATTAAAATAAAAAATTTTACTTAACTAGTTCATAAAATTAATTTGTTTATAATTTTTATTTAATTATTAATTATTAATAAAACTAAAAATATAACTTATTGCCATTAATAACCAAATAATTTAAAAACAGAAAGTAAACATAGGAAATAAAAACTAAAAATCATATTAGGAAAATATAACTGAAACCAAATAACAGTTAGGCTAACAAACCATATTTATTTAAGCTAAATTTGGCTACATTAACATAACATTGCTAAACCAAGTCAAAGGACGTTTATAAAAGGAAGGACAATAAAAGATAATATACTTTTGGCAGAACAATTTTTTAAAAGGTATCATCAGAAAAAAGGGGCCTCAAAGTTTTGTTATGGAGATTGACTTGCGTAAGACTTTTAACTTAATCAACTAAAACTTCATCATGCACGCATTGGAAGCTTTTAGATTCCCTTTACAATTTAGGAGCTATATTAAACATTGTTTAACAACAACTTTATACATACCAATCAATGAAGAAACAATAAAGTCAATTTAAAGAGCTAAAGGGCTATGGCAAAATGATCCATTATTTTCATACCTATTTACACTTGGTATAAAGGTGTTAAATATACTAAATAAGCATAATATTGGGAATGGATACAAATTTACTTTTCAATAACAAATGTAAAGAATTGAAGATATTTAGCTTTTCTTTTGTGAATAATTTGTTGCTTTTAAGTGTAGTTAACACCAATTAAATCATGGTTTTAGTGAATCCACTACAAGTCTTCAACAAGCTATTAAGGTTAACATTCAATAGGGATAAGATCCATTTGATAGTCTTTGCAAGACCAGCCCACCAAGCTTATTAGTTTATCTCCATTTCAATCCTATGAGTTATAGAGCAACCATTTAGGTACCTAGGTATCCATATAACAACCAAGAGATTAACATTTGAGGATTGCCAACCTCTATTCAGAACAATCTATAAGAGAGTTAGCCAATGGAATAATAGAATGCTCTAATTTATTAGAAGACTTCAACTTGTACTTTAGTACTTAATAATTTGCTCGCATATTGGTTCTCACACATCATGTTCCTATAAAACCTATCCAAGGTAGTAGAACAACTTTTGAGAAAATTGTTATAGTCAGGAACAATTTATAATTCCTTAGGTGATAAGGTGATATTGTTAGACGTGTGATTGCTTAAAAAGGTGGGAGGTTTAGGCATAAGCTTATTCATATTAATAACCAACGTGTTGACAACCAAGAGAATATAAAGGATATTCACTAACAAAGAAGCACTATGGATCAGATGAATCCATACATACTATCTTAAAATGAGATAAACAAGATCAAACTAATCTTAATCAATAGTGAAACTCCTCAAAATGAGAGACAATATAAGTGGAATGATGAAAAGAAAAATTGGTAATAGGGAACCCACTTCCTTTTGGTATAATAATGAGAATGAACTTGGACATCTCCAAAAATTCCCTGAGCATTTCAGTATGAGACATATAATATTAAACTAAGCCATGGTTAACGAAATCATACAAGAAGGTGAATGGCTCTACAACATTTGTTGTAATGGAAAACATCCCAAACAGTAGTTCAAACTCAAACATCGAAGATTCAAATCTAACTGCCACACTCTTCTAAGATTTTTTAAAACAATCTTGTCAAATTATCTTCAAAACACAAATACAAAGGGTCCCTTAGTTCAGGCCAATCTGCCATAAGCAGAGACTACCTAAAGCATTCTTTGTACTTTGATCAACCATAAAAAACAGACTTAAAACCATGGATCAAATAAAAGGGAACAATAACAACATCATTATTAAGTATAGCCTTTGTAACTTGCAGTTAGAGAGTGTGAAATAGTTATTCTTTAAATGTTAATTTTCAGTTATATGATAACTACTACTAATAAGGCAATTGGGAGGATATTATTGAATGGGAAAGGAAACCATATCATTTGAGCATATGTTACTACACAGTTTTTTTAAACAATATATGCAATTCTGTGAGAAAGGGATCTTAGAAAATTCAAACACACCAAGCAAGACGTATAAGCATATATAGGAAGCACATTAAATTATATCAAAGAAGACAAAATGTTAAGGGACCCTCCCAATCAAGTTAAGCTTGGAGACGGCCAATATATGGAATTTTCCTCATCTTGGTAACTAAATGCACTAAAATAAGACTAAAAAATCGTATAAAAGATCAACTACAATGAGCAACGTAAGGCACAAAAAGGGGGTCTTATCTTGTCAAATAAAGATGATAAGAATAAGCACCTAGAGAGTATATAAGATGCTAATAACTAATGACGTTGTGTAAGTAAATAGTCTTATAAGCTAGGAAAGACTCACTCCTAAATTTGAATTTTATGAGTAGCTTTTTATTGCTCTAAAATTGAATATATTGATTGTAACAAACCTATCTTCCCTTTGGGGATCTGATAAATTAATTTCAATTTTAAAAAACATCATTTTACTAAGTTGACTTAAACAAGTTATATAACATTGACGTACTCATAACTCCATATACAACCTAAGAAACAAGCATCAAAATCTAAATATATATAATTTTTTGGTAGCAAATAACTCAATAATTTTAACCTGTTAAATGTTTTTGTCCATTAGCTTACTAATTACTTTAACACTTCATTATGTGAATTTTCCATCATACCAAATAAATAAGTTGCATTCCCCATTACCTTATACAAAAGATCATAAAGTTAAATTAATTAACATAAACATCATATACATATAAAATGAATTCATAGTAAACACACTCCATGTCTTTTACAACAATAAAAAAATCACTTTATAAGATTCTTTCTTGTCTTATATGTTCTCATTGGAGCTTCTAGTTCATAATTTAAATTTTGCGCATGTTCCAGAATATTAGAAAGGTAAGTATATTCTACTCTAACAATTCTGTTATTGCTAACCAATACAAAGCTATAATTAATTCATAATATCTTACCAAACATATTAAGGAAAACTACACCATTCCCAATTATATAATACCAACAAATATTTAGATATTCTACTCATTGTCAACTACCTAAAAAAGTATTGACCTATAAACTACCTATACCTTAATCATAATGGCCCATATTATCAATGTGAAACACAAGAAATCAAAAATGGTGTAAAAGGTCAAAATGAGCTCAGATAAGCTCTTGACAAACATGATCTACTTAAACTAACAAACAAGGTTAAAAAGAAAAACAGAAAATTATGATTTGAGACTAAAAGGTCAAAATGAAACACAATAAATCATAATTTAAAGCTAACATATCATGAAATTTTAATACTTCACCTTCAGCAACCAATTTGAGAGTTATACTTATCAAATTTGGTAGACAAAGTGTTAAAATTTTCCCAAAGATTGAGCATCAATTGAGACTTTTATCTAATGTGAGCTCATCAGAAAGTTAGAGGGATTAACAGCCTAAAACTAAAGGGACATGAGAAAATTTTTTCCATTTCTGACAAAACATGGATCTGGTGTGAATTTGTCTCCCATATAATGGGTCATTTGTAATAAACTTGTACAAATTGACCGAACTCATATGGTCTGATGGGTTAAGGTCATAATTTAAAGGATTTGAGTTTTAAGAATTAATCTATGGTTTGAGTTCGGGATTAAAAATTCAAACTAAAAAATCTATGGGATGAGTTTATGTTATGAAGAAAATCTATCAAAACCAAGTCTAGATTTATATTTATAAATATCCTAAATTTAAGGCAACTTGTAATTGTCATATCAAACAAAGGTCGCTTCTAGTTATGTCAGCCACCTGGGGCTAGAGTATGTTCCAAGTGTTGGACTCCATGGTTATGGACCTGAATCCATTAGTATGGAACATTTTCTTTTCGAAGTGAAATCTCCTAGTATAGGAATTAAGATAGAGTATTAAAAGAATCATAAAACTTAAGTCTTTGAAGACCTAGTGATCGGGATAGAAAGATTTGAAATAACTCTACACTCAATGAAGGTGAAGTAGGTAACAAAACAACTTTGTCACCCACAATCAAACTAATGTTTACTATTGCAACAAGAGTCGTTGCAATAGGTGTAATTTTTTATTCACATACTTATCAAGAAAAAGAATAAAAACACAAAGTTATTTATGTAAGTAATTATATTTTTAATTATTTATTTTATTTTAATTGTGTATCACAGTAAAAGATGATGATTTTTCTTCAAGTGACGATGATATTAAGAAACTCTACCTTAGTTAATATTCAAATAAATATTTTTATTATTAAATCTTATATTAATCGTACAATTTATATTTATTTACTTGATTCGATTTTTGTTATAGACTTTTAAAAATATTATATTTTTATTTTACAATAACTTTATGATTTTTATTTGAAAAACAGTTAAATATTTTATTCAAATTTAATGTGATGTTATATGATAATATATAAAGTAATATTAATCTTTCATGGTTATATTTTATATAATTATTAAAAGTTTTATAAGATATAGACTTAAGGGTTGGGTTCAAATTTTGAAAGTTCTATAACAAATCAATTTTTTTTGGAAATTAAGAAAAATTGCATTCAAAAAAATGAGTAGGCTAAGCTTTAGAAGAGTTTAAACAAAAGGTCATACAAAGTTGGCTAAAACCTGGCTAGTAGCCTAGTCTATTTAGAGCAATCTAAGGATTAA
The DNA here is from genome assembly GCA_026284645.1 of Erythroxylum acuminatum. Lineage (NCBI taxonomy): Eukaryota > Viridiplantae > Streptophyta > Magnoliopsida > Malpighiales > Erythroxylaceae > Erythroxylum > Erythroxylum acuminatum. Next base: position 25,723,258 of record JANKOD010000192.1, read on the forward strand.
GGAACCATAAACAATAAGAAAATGGAACCATTACAAATGTATTTGAAGCAAGCATAATTCTCCTCTATGCTAATCATCCACTAGACCCTCTAAGACCAATTGCACTTGATAGAATATGGGGAATTCCTCCACATCTTGGTCTGTTTCGATGAGTGCAATCCTTTGCAGGTGTTGAATTTATATTTGAAATTAGCCCTTTTCATGGATCAGATCAGATATAGGCTTAAGAATTCTAATTCTAATTTTTTTAGGTTGGAATTTGATTAGATTAAATCTCATTATATGAATATTTATTAGAGTATTTAACATTGGATGAAAATTATTAATTTTTAAACTATAAAAAGCAACTTAAAAAATTCAAACCCAAAACATAATAGATAATATTATATCACACACATATATTACCATCTATACATTCGAATGATAAATAAATGAACTTAAAGTCAAATGACTCTATTGAAACTTGTGATTGGAAAAGAAATTTTCCTTCACCTTCAAATTAAAAACCAAACAATTCTAAAATTTTAAATTAAAGTATATTTTGTGTCACAATATAGTAATAATTTATTATTTTCATCAACCATCAATTTTTAATAAAATAGATAATTATATTTTCGACCTCAATTTTTACATATCAAAATAAAAAAAATTTATATTATAATTGGGATGACATTAAACTTTGTATGGGATTCAATTCTTATTGACTGATTTTCGGAATCATGAACAAACCCAAATCTTACTTCTTTGGATCAAGATTGAATATACAATCTAACAATGAACCTAACTTTATCCTGCTCACTTACAGGCTTATGTCCATCTATCTCAGCAGTTTTATCTCATGAACAATGTTTTATATATAGAACGTTATTGACCAGTAAACAATTGAAGTAATGCCTCCCAAGTTTTCCATTCGATAACTATTTGTTTGACCTGATTCAGGAGGATAGCCAACTAGTATTGCCAACTCTTGAATGAGGTGTATTTGCTGAAATCCTCGCGGGCTTGCAAGATCAAGTGCTCATCTTCCCATTCATCACGGTAACTGCAAGGCCTGATGCTTGCATTCTTTAAGGCTTCTTGGAATATTTTAACTCTCCATTCTTCGAAACCTGGACAACGGCATTGAGCAGCTAACCAATTGCAGTAGTCAGGCTGCAAAATTAACAGCCAGAAAGAAAACATCGGGAAAATGAGTCTATAGAGCATCAATGAGAATGTTTTACTTCGATGTTTAAACTGTGTTTATAGAAAATTTTAAACAATGGCAAAGAAGCTAACCACGAGGTTTAGCTTATCTACAATGAACTCCACCGTGCTTTTAGAGGTTCTTACACAGACTTAAAGTTGGAAGGACATGTATTGGAAACCCAGTCAGGCTATTTGATCATCTTTCTTTGTTGGTTATTTGGTTGTATAAATGGCAGAGTAATTAAAATCAGCTGACAGCTCAAAAATTGGTGGGGTTACTGAAAGTCAAATGTCACGTAAACTTAAAAGTATAGAACTACGCAACATAAATGCTTCTCGTTGTTGAGAGATTGAAAAGAAAAGACACCAATTAATCCTAAGGCCTTCTAACTAGCCCACTTCAAGTCCAATGAAATTTCAGCAACAAACACGTTGTAGATCTACAAGAAAGAAAAGGAAGAGATCCAAAATTTCACTGCTCAAATGATATTCACCTTAGCATTGGCGCTGTGAGTGTAACATTTTGGTACACCAGAAGCTTCAAGCATAGAATAGAAAGTGTTCACATCTTCCATCATATCCTCTTGGGATGGAAGCACAACTCGATTTGACAAAACAGCAGCAACCCACTTGCTTTGAATTTCAAATGCCGGGAATGCATTTGCCTATCACCAATTACAGCAAAGGATAGTTTTCAACAATAGAACTCATAGGCAATCCTAAAAGAGCATTCAACATTTTGTATTTCAACCTTCAGTGGTATCCCAACAAAGGAAAGCCAAGGGGCTAAACGTGGCGGAAAAACATGTTTGTATAGTGGTCCAACACGGTTGTCATCCACAGTAACAATGCCATTGGTTTTTAGGAAAGGATAGTGATATTTGTACCTTGAGAACAAGTAATCAAGTTTTTATGTTCAGTCACTTAGTTGGCACTTGTCAGCTTATTCCTCATCCAAATCAAAGAAAGATGAGTGAAAATTACCCTGTGCAGTGTATGATTGTATCCACAAAGATAGCCGCCCCATTTCGGAATACCACTTTACCATCTTCATGAGCACTTTCTATCTGCAAGAGTGCACAAAAACATCAGTATTTTAGATTCAGTCATCTCCACTCCAGCTGTAGTTCAATCAATTCAGTATGTTTCTCAGCACTTTACCATAGAATTGATCCATATATTGTCCTTCCCAGGCATTTTCTCACATGTATCATCTGAAACTGATCTTGCTGCAATGTGGACTTCTTTGGCAACTTCAGAAATCTCAACGGATAAATCTTTGGCACTTGACGACAAGCCTATCAAAACTATGACCTGCCGAAGGGTTAGTGAGGGAACAGAGCGTCAATACAACTGCAATATAATGATAAGCATTTTGATGAACACATACAAGAACTCGCAGATAGAGATATAACTATCCATAAAGTGCAAGTAAGAATCCCCTTTCGAAGTTTAACTCCAAAATTGTTGGATGTTTGAATTTTAAAATTAAAGCTTAAGGTACTCCCAAGCTATTAGTTGCCGGATGGATAATAATCAATCTCATTAACTTAACAGGAGCTTAAAAGAAGATTGACTCCATTGTCACACCTTTAACTCTGATAGCTAAAATATTAAATTGATGGACGTCAGAAGACAATATAGGTGAGATGAGATTAGGAGAGGCAAGAATCTCAGACATACTTGATCCTTGAAGGCCTCAGGGGTGCGATAATTGTGGCTATGCATTTGCTTCCCAGGCCAAGAATTAAAACCTGAAAACTCGAGCAATAACGAGTAAGGACATGTTAAAACACCTTTCTAAATCTAATGACTAAAATATCAAAATCTTCAAAACTGATCAATATAAACCCCAGAGTCCATTCCAGCGACAAGCATTAATCTCTTTTCCCAGATCATCCATTCCATAAACCTCAATCGTGTTCACAAACGACAGTAGAACAGTTAAGAAACATCAAAAGAAAGTTGAAAATAAAACATTAAAACATTGAGTACCTGCAAATTGAGCAATACGCGGCTCTGAGAAATTCCCACAGCAGATAACAACTGCATCAAAAGTCATGTCATCTTCAATACAGCCACCGTCACCGTCAAGTCCCTTCCTTTTCGACTTCACCTTCCATAATTTCCCACCGTCAACTACCTGTTCAACACTAACAACCTCAGTCCCAAACCTCACCAACTCTTCAATATCAAACTCCCTGGCAAATTCTTGCAAGTACATCAACACTTCCCTGTGACCCGGATGCCTTCTGGGGTCTCTCAAAGGAACAAATGGGAAGTCCCTGAAACTCATGGCCTCTCTCGGCAAGTTGGTTCGGAGAGACTCGTAAACGCTTGAGTGGACAGAGTCTCTGTTTTGGTCGAGGCCTAACAGGTCTGTTTCGACTTGCGTTGTGTACACCCAGATGCCACCAACTTCGTCACCTTTCTCAAAGACCACAACTTTGTGGCCCTCTCGTCTGAGCTCACGGGCCGTCAAGAGACCAGAAGCGCCGGCTCCAATCACTGCCACGTGGAGAATGTTGACGAAGTTTTCTGACGAAGGCATCTTTTAGATAACCAGACGACAGGGTGAATTTAAAGGGTAATTAATCTGCAGATAGAGGCCAAAATTCAGAGTTAATGGTGGTATTTAATATTAATTAATACGATACGATTGAACAGTGGAAAACCCAAGGCTGATGCTGAGACTTAAGTCAGGGATCAGCCTGTCGACAACTCGAGGAACTGAATGAGAAAGAACGATTCATGGAAAAGAGAAGAATTTAAGGAACGCGAGAGAATCAGTCGAGTGGACGCAATTTTCATTCATAGATCCACTCCTCTCACAGCAGCCAGATTACAATCTATAAAACTTTCACATTACATCGGCCTTTTTAACAATTTCTTTTATTTGCGGACTAACCGTGACGTGACTAAGACTTAACAGAAAGAAAAAAAAATGACATCAAAAAAAAAATCTAAAGAACAATTTTTTCTCACCAAACTATAATGCTGACGTGGTTGGTAAAGTACTATTTCTTGGTGAAATTCCCACATTGCCGGTATTTCCCAAGTTCAGGCCTCCTGGAAAAGATCCTTGTCTCCAAGGATCAAAATGAGGATAGTCTCTCTCTAAACATCATTGGAACAGGATAATTACGACAGAGGATCTGATGCCCTCTTTCTAACTTCAACACATTCCTAAGTAGCATCTTTTGTAGGAGAATTATTCCAATTCACAAGTAATTCAATAACTGCTTGATTGGTCCTCTTAACAATTATCTAATCAATTAAAGCTTAAGGTTCTTTGACTTGTTAATCAGGCACAAAAGAGCTTAGGTACTCAATTATAGGTGGAGACTAAGATGCTTGTTGAATAATGAGACATGAAACGTAGGGTATATAGCAGCTCCAGGAGGCAATTGTAAAGTGTATGTTGCCTTCCTAACCCTTACAATTATAGGAAAAGGTCCTGTGTATTTAGCTGTTAACTTATTGGATAGTCCGTATTCAACAGAAATTTATTTGTATGCTTAAGTTTGAGATATATGATATTTCCTTTCAAATCTATGCAAGTCAATTAGTTGCTTCATCTTATTCAATGCCTTACACAGGTTATGTTTTAACATTTGTATAGTGTCTTCCCTAGCCACCAAGCTCCTGTCCACAAATTCCATCTTAGTTTCCCTATAAAGGTAAATAAACGTATAGGTGGGGATTGTCCATAGACCCCCTCAAAAGCAGTCTTCTGTATAGCAAATTTAAGAAAATTCGGCTAAAAGAAGCCATCTAGCCCATTCAGTATGCCTAACAAAACAAATACACTTTAGGTTACCCTCTAGGAATTTGTTGATTATCTTAGACTGTCCGTCAAATTAAGAGTGGTGTACACTAGACAAATTTTGATATATTTCTTGAATAACCATCAATTCTTGCTAAAAGGTATTGATAAAGACTTTATCCTTACCTGAGACAATGGATTTTGGGAATCCATGCAACTTGTAAACATTGGATAGGAATAATTGAGCAACCTCAATGGCTATATAAGGGTGTTTTATGACAATAAAATGAGCATATGTGCTAAGTTTGTCAATTACTACTAAAATGACTTATTTACCTTGTGATTTTAGGAGACCTTCGTTGAAATCCATAATTATATCCTCCTAAAATTGATTTAGGAACAGGAAATGGTTACAATAATCCTAGGTAAGCTACATTAACTTCCTAGCATTTTTGGCATACAAGCAGGGACGGATCCAGGAATTATTTTGAGTGGGGGCAAAATATTTAAATTACTCTTATATTACTGAAAAATACAAATA
>JANKOD010000192.1:25766788-25787881 GCA_026284645.1 Erythroxylum acuminatum
CTGTTGCATAGAAGATGGGCCAAGCGGCCCGGAGGTTGTCTTGTGGATTCCGGGCCTGGCCCGGTCGGCCCGACCAAGTATAATACGCAGTCTTATCCTTAACTAATAGAGAAACTGTTATATAAACTATTTCTCAACTTATAAAATATGAACTTTAAAATATTGATTACGATTTTTAAGTAAATTATTAAAAACTTACGAATTCAAATTTGAATGATAAACTCAATTAAAATCATTATTATATCCAATTAATTACATGTCATTAATACGACAATTTAATTCATCTCTTAATTTGATTGATATTAATTAAACTTGAATTAAATTAATAATTTAAAATAACGATAATAAATTATTAATTTTGATATAATTTAATTAGTTTATTTCAAGTTTAAAATTTTTATTGAATGTAATGTAATCAATATTTAATTAGTGTAAATAATATATTTTCATATTTTTGTCGTGCGTATTTCGTTTGTTATTTTTTAATGGAAGTTTCAGATTTTTCTTTTAGAAAATAAAAACTAGAAGATTTTTTCAAAAATTTAAGAGCAATTAGTTTTTTCAAATGTTTCTTATATTAGAAGGGAGATCTCTTTTATCGTAATCTTTAATATTACAAAAAAACTACTAAGTAAAGATAAGACTGCGTACTATTGAACTTTTCTAGACCTTGCGGTCGAGCGAGATTTATGCTGAGTGTTGAGTAATTGTGAAATAAATAAGGTATAAATAATATATATAATTAAACATAACTAAAATAATAAGTTAATATAAATTTTAAATTTGATTTAGATTAATTTGAAATATTTAAAAACAAAATTACATTATTTAATAATATTTTATTGATTAACATATTTTATCTAATTATATAGAAATATTTTTTTAAAATTAAAATTCTTATTATTTAAAATTTTATTTTTTTTAAGGTTGATTGAACTTAACGAGAGTTTTAGCTTTTACCTAAAATAATAGACAAAAGGGTTACTTTTAATCCTAAGTTTTGCATCAATCAACAAGTTTGACTCAAATATTTTCGTAATGAACAATTATAATCTTAACATTTAGAAAATGTTAAAGTGTAACTATGTACTAACGAAAACTTCAAATGTCTCTATTAAGTGTCAGATCAGCACTGATTTGGCACTTATAAAATAACTTTTTATTAAATTGAGCGGGTTCTGCTACGTTAGCATTAACGTGATAAGATGAGACCTATATTTTAATTAAATATAAGAAAATGTTTAATTTTTTTAAAGTGTAGAGCCCACCATTTTAATTAAACTTTAAAAGTTTAAAGACACCTCCAACTGCAACACCTACAACGTCAACCACTACTCCGGCCACTCCTTCACCTTCTTCCGGCAACACACTAGCCGATTGTACTCCGGAACCATCACCAAGACCCACAATAATGGGACCATTTACCCTTACCATGTCGCCTCCTCTTGATTCATTAGCTTATTTGAACACTAGCCAAGCACTTTATCAATATCATAATCTCCTCATTAATTTGTTAGAAGCCAAGAAAAGAGAACCAACAAAATTGTAATGGGGTCCACTAGTAGAATCAGAGGCGAGAAGACGTATAACGGTAAAGAAACTTTGAGGCTAAAGAGCTATCTTCGAGTTGAAGCTCATTTTCTTGGTTGGACTGAGTCTATAAGTGAATTCTCTTTTTTTCATTCACTATCCTATCAGTCCTTCTCCTCCATTTTCACCGTAAAAAACCTTTGTGTGGACTAGCTCGATTCTTATCTGATGTACTTGTAGTTTTTTCATGTCCTTTCTATCGAATATATTGCTGAATTTGAATGCAATAAATGAAGGTAATAGAGGTGATGAAATCAATTTAAAAATGCATTAATTTTGTTCAATAGGGTAGTCATACATATAGGCTTACAAATTGACACGTCTCCCATAATGCTAAAAAGTCTAAACCTACTAACAACTAATGGCTAAATAATAAGAGCCACTTTAACAGAAATAATAATTTAAAAATAAACAAAAGGCTCGGTCATTTTTTTTGAATCATTCTTCAACACTTTCCCTTAATTCAAAATTGCTAACACCAAGAAGCGATCGGAAGAACTCAAACTTTGCTTAAGGAAGAGACTTTGTGAAAACATCTGCTATCTGCTTTCCTGTGTTACAGTACTTCAACATGATTAACTCTTTGGAGACCAGCTCTCAGATATAGTGATGTCAAATGTCAATATGTTTTGATATGCAATGAAAAAATAGGTTTTTGGTCATTACAATGGCTGACATATTGTCACAGAAAATTTCAGTTGCTCCTTCTTGCTTTTGGTGAAGATCTGCCAGTATTTTCCTTAACCACAATGCTTGACATGCTGAAGATGTTGATGCGATATATTATGCTTCAGATGAAGATAATGCAACTGTAGATTGTCTCTTTGAACTCCAAGTGATGGCTCTTGATCTAAGGCAGAAAACATTTCCAGATACACTCCTCCTATCATCTAACGACCCTGCCCAATCACTATCTGAGAAGTCAAATAGTTTGAAGTTGGGTGTATGTGTGTACCATATCCCATAATTTGTTGTTCCAGCAATGTAATACAATATCCTCTTTGCTCCTCTAAAGTGATGTTTTGTGAGATTATGCATAAACATAGAGATGATCCCAACAGAGAAGGAGATATCAGGACGAGTATGAGTCAAATGGATTAAGCCCCCAGCCAAGCTTCTGTATAATCTTCCATCTACTTTTTCTATACTATCATACACTTGTAGCTTTTCATTCACATCCATAAGAGTGGCAGCAGTTCTGCAATTAAGCTTGTTAAACCTTTTGAGAAGATCCCTAACATATTTTCTTTGTGAGATGAAAATTTCATCGTCTCTTTACCTCACCTCTAACCTAAGAAAACAGTGCAGCTCACCCAAATCTGTCATTTCAAATTTTTTCATCATACATGATTTAAATTCACAAATCAGAGAATAAGAAGAGCCCATATAAATGATGTCATCAACGTGCAGACAAACCAACAATAAACCATCTTGACCATACTGCTTAATATACAGAGTTGGCTCGTTCTCACTTCTTTTAAAGTCATCTTCCCAAAAAGAATCAATTTTACTGTACCACACGCGCGGAGATTGCTTTAGTATATAAAGAGCCTTTTTTTAACCCGCACACCTTGTTCTCATTCCCTTTTTCAACAAAATCATCTGGTTAAGCCACATAAATCTTCTTTTTCAAATCTCCATTAAGAAAGGCATATTTTATGTCGAATTGATAAACAATCCATTTCAATTGAGCAGTAAATGCTAAAAGAGTTCTTACAGTTTCAAATTGAGCTATTGGAGAAAATGTTTCATCGAAATCAATACCTTGTTGTTGAGAATATCCTTTGGCTACCAGTCGGGCTTTGTGTTTTTGTATCCTTCCATCAGCATGATAGTTTGTCTTGAACACCCATTTCAATCCAATAATATTTTTGCCATTTGGAAGATCCACTAACTCCCATGTCTCATTTTTTTCAATTGCCAAAATCTCTTCTTCCATTGCATATCTCCATTCTTCCTTTGTGGCTGCTTCCTGAAAGCTGATTGGATCTGCACCAAATAATGCAAAAGTGAAAGTTTCATATATATCAGCAAGTGATCTAAACCTTTATGGAGGAGTTTCATTTGAATTTTCTGGTGTCATCAATGTTAAGCTGCTACTAGTCAGTCTGTTAGTGGAAGAATGTCTTGGTATACTTGGTGTACTAACAGGAGATATTTCACTTTGAAGGACTTCATTTTCTATCAATATCTGCGACTTTTCATTACTATCTTCCCATTTCCAACTTGATTTTTCATCAAAGATTACATCTCTACTAATAATAATTTTGCTATTTGCTAGATTATACAAACGGTAAGCTTTGGATTGAAAACAATAGCCAATAAAGACACATTTTCTGATTTTGCATCAAGTTTACGTCGATGTTGAGAATTTGCCAAAGCACAAACAGTACAGCCAAAAAATTCTTAGATGACTCACTGAAGGCTTTCTACCTTTCCAAGCTTCAAATGGTGTCTGATACATGACAACTCTTATAGGAGAACTATTCAGCAAGTATACTGCAGCGTTAACGGCTTCTGGCCAAAACTGAATTGGAAGATTCCTGCTTTGTAAAATGCTTTTGGCCATCTCCGCCACAGTACGATTCTTTCGCTCAGCTATGCCATTTTGCTCTGGAGTATAAGGTGTTGTCAATTCCCTGCGAATTCCGTGTTCTTCACACAAAAAATGAAATTCTTAAGACACAAAATCTCGACTTCTATCTGTTCGAAGAACTTTCAATTTGTTACCATTATGCTTTTCAACCAAAGTCTTAAATTTCTTAAAGCTTTCAAAAGTTTCAAATTTAATCTTTGGAAAATATACCCAACTCATACGACTATAGTCATCAGTAAACAACAAAAAATATCGAGCCCCACCAATTAAATTTGTATTTATAGGACCACATAAATCTGCATTCACTATTTCAAGACAACTAGAGGCTCTCCATGACTTTCCTACGAGAAAAGATCTTCTATGTTTCTTGTCATAAATGCAACCTTCACACACACTGACAATCAATTCTAAGTTTGGCAAGCCAATGACCATCTCGTTTTGACTCAACAACCTCAATCCATTCATATTTAAGTGACCATAACGTAAATGCCACAACTTAGATTCAGCATCATTCTTTTAACTAGCAATCAAAGCATGTTGTGCTTTAGAAACTTCAAGAGAAAACATCTTGTTTTTTGTCATACGAACATTTGTTATGACACTACCTGTTTTTTATTTCTTAATAACATATGTTTCATCATCAAACAGTATTGAAAATCCACTCTTCATCAGTTGCCCAACACTTAATAAATTATGTGCCAGATTAGGAGCAAACATAACATCCTGAATAAGTTTTACTTTACCATCACAAGTAGAAATAGCCACTGTATCTTTACCTTCAATTTGTATTTGCTTATTATCTCCTCACCAAATTTGCTTCTTATTTGATTAATCTAGCTCCTTAAATGATAACTTCACTCCATACATATGATGTGAACAACCGCTGTCAACAAACCAAACAGTATTTTCACAATTATTTGCTACATAATGAGCCATAAAAAGCATGCTTTCTTCTTCTTCTTCTTCTTCTTCTTCTTCTTCTTCTTCTTCTTCTTCTGCTTTTTCCTCTGTATACCTGGCTTGATTGCTTTTATACCAACAATATACTGCTGGATGATCGAACTTTTAACAGTTATAACATTGAACATTTCTACGGTTATTTGACTAAGCAGCTTGGCCCCTGCTTCTGCCTCTACCATGACCCCTGCCTCGAAAGACACTTCTTCCACCACCTCTGCCATATTCTTGCTTTGATAAAGACTTCTCGTTCACTTGAAATGCTTGTTCTTCATTTTCTACAGCGACCCATTTATCCTTGCTTCATGAGCTTGCAAAGAACCCCATTAGTTCATCGAATGAAAATTCAGCTAAGTTTTTAGATTCCTCAATTGCAGCAACAACTTGGTCAAATTTGAGAGTTAAACTTCTCAAGGTTTTGCAACCACAGTTTCATTATTTATCTCCTCACCATATGTCTTCATTTGACTAACAATTCTAGCGACTCTAGACAAGAAATCTTGGATAGACTCATTATTTTTCATAGATAATGTTTCAAAATCACGACGGAGAGATTGGAGTTTCGCAGTTCTTACCTTTGATGAACCTTGAAACTCTTTGTGCAATATCTGCCAAACTTCTTTTGATGTATTTACTATTGCAATTCTTGAGAAAATGCTGTCATGAATTGCTTGTTGTATGAACACCAATGCTTTAGAATCCTTCTTCTTATTCTCTCTTAGACGATTGTTGTTTGTATCTTCATTATCAAACCCATTCTCCACCAGCTTCTATAGATCTTGAGATCTGAATAAGGTCTTCATTTTAATGCTCAAGTATTCAAAGTTTTCTCCTTTAAAAATAGGAATGAGAGGTTGCCCAAAGCTTGTTGAGTTTCCATTAGCTGCCATGACGAAGACCCACTGTTTTCCGGAGAAAAGAACCTGGTGCTATGATACCACAATGCCGAATTTGAATGCAATAAATGAAGGTAACAGAGGTGATGAAATCAATTCAAAAATACATTAATTCTATTCAACAGGGTAGCCATATATATAGGTTTACAAATTGGCACGTCTCCCGTAATGTTAAAAAGTCTAAACCTACTAACAACTAATGGCTAAACAATAGGTTTAACAAAAATAATAATTTAAAAATAAACAAAAGACTCGGTTATTTTTTTGATCATTCTTCAACATAAATGTGTATACTTTGGAGGTAAAAGACACATTGTTTCCACATAATGTAAGTAAGCCTGAAGCTAAATCAAAGCTCTGTTAGTGTAAAACTGAATTTAATTAACATCTCCTCTAGTTTTTCTCCCCCTCACCTCACTTTCGCATTTGCTCTGGTTTTTCTCCCACGTTACCTAAATCAAAGTTGTCTTAGTGTAAAACTGAAGCTAATTTGCCAAGTTACAGGGTCTTCAAGAATTCCATTTTCGCTTACCTCGTATATACAGCGTCGTTGAAGTTCCTCCTTTGAATGTCAACTCATTAGTTGTCTTTTTTGTTGAATCTTACTGTTATCCATAAAAAGAATGCCAGTTCGAAGGAATTCTGGAATATGATGATGTGAATCAAAAACGGCGCAATGTTGGGTTGGTTGAACAAAAACAATCTATCTGAAGGTTGAACAACCAAGTCTCCTTTCACTGCCACATGTTTCTCAGCAAACTAATGAGCCAACTGGGTAATTACATGTTCCAGTTTAGTGACCACGGCTAGTAGGAGCTATTAAGGTAAAAAAAGAAAAGCAACAATTCTGAAATTTAGATAAACTCTCTTTTGAATCCATTTCATGATCTGATGATCATGATTTGGACTATGTAACACGGACACGGCAAAATGAAGTCGTGTCCGTGTCGGACACCCATTGACACACGGTGGACACAGCTCGAACACGTCTGGAGACTGCTCGGATATTGCTTAACGGAATATATGCTCCATGTTTTTGGGAGGAGCTTATAAAGTATCAAATATGTATGAACTATCAAAATGTTGGAAGTCTTGAAATACATCAATCAATATATATCATATTATGAATTCTGAATTTTTTTTCTTAATTTTAAATTTTATAATATATATATATTATATGCCGTGTCCGTGTCCACTAAATTTTAGAAGTTAGTGTGTCCCCGTGTCGTATCCCGTGTCCGTGCTTCTTAGAAAGCAGCACAAGGATATTTATACATCATCATAGTTGTGATTCATAGGCGTGCTTGACATTTTTCTCTTCAGCACATAATTTATGGTTGTAGATTTTTAAGACCATTTATTTCTGTCATGGTACTTGGCACACTGACATTTTACTCTGATGGACATTTGATGGTTATAGATAGTTAAAAGAATTTCTTTTAGGGTCCTAATCATCACAGACGTTTCATCATAAGCTGAAACACTTTGATTTGTGATGTAAATCCGTTGAACTAAATTGATCTATATTGCTGTGTTCTGTTTATGTAGTTAAGAGTTTGTAAAGGATGTCAATTTTGTTGTCTAGTTGGTGAATGCTTTATTGACTATGCTTAAATATCAATGGCTACAATTTCTGAAATGACATGCTCTGTCACTTTTTCCTATATGAAAATTAACTAAACATCATCGATACAGTGCTAAACTCAAAACTTATAGGTGTGAAATTTGTGGGATTTGGTGATTATGAACTTCTGTTTGGTGCTTTGCTGCAAGAATTTTGTCATATGATCTGGGTCATAGTTATGCTCATTGATTCAACAGCTAGATGTTAGTTCGTTTCTTATTATATGATTTAAATTCCTTTTTCAGGAATAGAAGCTCGGGGATTTATATTTGGGCCTCCCATCGCATTGGCAATTGGAGCAAAGTTTGTTCCGTTAAGAAAACCAAGGAAATTGCCTGGTATTATTTCTTCAATTTTGTATTAGTTTCATCTAATATGTCCTGGGATATATGTGTGCTAGGTCCAATGGCATAGTCTTGGTGTCAATGTGCCACTTCGATTGAGTTACTATTTATATGATGCTTGGGTTCCGTAGCCACTCATTCTCTACATGCTGAATAAATATTACTCCTTGGTTTAGGAGGTATTCCTTCAGGGACATTGTAGGAGGAACCTTGTTCCAGCTTGCAGTCTTTGCAAGTGGTGTCCTTTTGAACTCGTTTTTGAATTGGTATTCTATATCTCTTGATGTGCATATTCTTATTTGCTTGTGTGATTGATATAATATTACCGCATACTGAGTTTTTTTGTAAAACCTTTTTCATCATATCACTACATGTCCATTTTCAGATTCTCAGGAAATGTGAAAAGGCTTTGAAAATGACCACAAGTTAGTTATCAAATGTCTGTTTTGGAGTGATCTTGTGTACATGATTAAACTTCGTTATCAATCATATCCAGTTGTATGGTTGCATATTGATGTATGTGTAGTTTCTGCACTAGCCTAGTTTTCTTCGACTACTTAAAAGTTTGTGATTGATTGTTACAGGCCCTTTTTTCAATTATCTGGGGCTTTATTAATGCTATCTAACCCAAATGCCCTAATGACAGGTAAAGTTATATCAGAAAAGTATGATCTGGAATATGGAAGTGATTGTCTTCAAATGCATGTTGGAGCAGTCAGCTCGGGTGAACGCGCTTTGGTCGTTGATGATTTAATTGCAACTGGTGGTACTCTATGTGCTGCTATAAATTTACTTGGTAACCACTTTGTAGTCTTTTCTACAGGAGCTTGTTTAGTTTGCCAGGACTTTCTCGTTTCATCTGTGGAAATTCTTCCTGAATTGCCAAACGATTTGAAAAACTGAGACTAATCTATCATTTTTTAAGCATCTCCATTCTGTGCAGTGTGGTTGTTCATCATCGAGTCTTCAGACATAAAGGCACAAAATATGTTGCTTAAGAGGCCTATGTTCAATATGTAAACTATCCTCAACTATCCTCAAATCTAACTCGATTACTGAATTGAACACTGGCTGAGTTCTACAAGTTTCTACTTTCTTGCCTAACATGATAACAACTACAATAATTATTGTTGATTAATCTGTTTTAATCTCTTAATATCATCAATGGTCCACAATTTCATTTCATTTCTGGAATTAGGTTCACTAAACATAAATCTTTCTGGTTAAGATATGCGTTTCTATTTAACTGTTGTTTACCTGATCATTCCTTTCATTTTGAATGTAAAGTTTCTGATGAGATGGAGTGAAATGATCATTCTGATTCAGTCCTTTGAAGGGATTTAACCGTGTAACTTTTGTGCAGAGCGTGCTGGGGCAGAAGTAGTGGAATGTGCATGTGTGATTGAACTTCCAGATCTCAAGGTATGCAGTATTTTTGAGCTTATTCCAATTTTTTCCGGAAGAAGTCCAATGTGCACACATCAGTAATGCACAGACCATTTTGTTCTCTTTTCTGCCCTGGAGCTGATTGTGGTCAAATGTTTTTGAATGTTGTAGGGTCGTGAGAGATTGAACGGCAAGCCCTTGTATGTGCTTGTGGAGTCGCACTAGTGGTGACCTGGTCAAAGTGCATGACGAGATGTACATTTATGGAGGGATATTGGGTTAGTTTTCATCTGAAAGATATGTATTGAAAGATCAGCTCCAAAATTTTCGGACTACTGAATTTTGGTGAACAATGTTCGGATCCCCCCATTTTCACTTGGTAGTAGGCCATTGAAATTCATGCGATGTGCTTGATCCTTAGAACAAAGAAAAATAGGTTATGCTTTTAGCCCGGAGATTGGATCTGATGTTACCCTTATATTTCCATGCAATTACTCTAATTTAATCATCATTTTGGAAAACTTGAACGGAAGATCACATCAGGCATGATGTGCCTCAACGACTGTGACAACATAACATCTATTTCCAACCGCCAGACTTGTCTTGCACTTTGTTATGTAACCGAACTAACAAACCTAGGAGCCTTGCTATGAACTTTGTTTAATCCAGTTGTTTCCGAGATTTGGGACCAGTACCCTTTTCCCTAAAGAGCTTACTAGGCTGAATGAAATAAAGAAATCTTGCACTAAGACAAGTTCTTCTGGTTAGCTAAGTTAGATGCTTACCTATGCATTCTTTCTGAATCGGGGAAAAGCTTAGTGCTTTGCTTCCCTTACACTCTCTGTTTGACAGGGTTTAGAACATAACATTTAACAACCCATGTCACATAGAACTCTAATTATTTTACCCTTCTTCCTCTATGGCATGTTATCATTAATACACTATGATCGCACAGCCCATCATAAAATTTTAGAAACTCATATCCTTAGTCTCTCATCACGTCCTTGTTTCAAAGTGTTACTCATGCTAGTGAGAAGAACAATAAGATCTAAACATGTAAAAGAGTTGTCTGGAATTTACAATGAGCATACGACTTATGTAAGTAAAATAAAAATGAAAGAAGACAAGGTAAATAAAAAAAGATAACTTCACTATCAATTCTATTAAAAACAAGATGAGAAGTTAACTTAAGGATCAAAATGCTTATGTTAGAGTCTATTTCAACACTATTTTGCAAGAACAAATCCATCGATATAGCAAGTCTTCATAATAGTCAAGATCAACTAAGCAAGAGAGTTTTGTAGGTCTTTGTATGCATCAACTAGTGTTGTTTGTAAGAATATAAGGAAAGACAAAAACAAAGAGTCAAGATGAAGACTCCTAGAAATTTCAATGACAGAGAGTTTTCTAACTACAGAGCGAACATGATGCATCTAAAAGATTGACATGGCATATATTCTTCAATTTGCAGGAGCAAATCATAAGACTGGTGGGTATACTCTATCAACGGCAGGAAGCCTCCAAGCCAACAAAGGGGCTGATAGAGGGGTCAACGATGCTGTCAAGTTTAAAGAGTCATAAATATAGGTCAAATTTCACTAGTATGAGGTCCTCATAAGAAGGATGTAAGGACACCCTTACCTTATGATGCCCTGCAAGAGAAGACCTAACTAGTATTGGATAACCACTTCATTTATGAAATCAAAAGTAAAGTAATTCACCCCCACCTATGTTTGGATAACTTAAACTTGAAGGCTAATAGTAGCATTATAGACCCTACCCAGTTCGGAAGGAACTATAAAGAGCTCCAAACGTCTTGAAATGCAAGGCCTTTAGATAACTTTAAGTCCAAGTTCGAAGTTCACTTTGCCAATATCAAAAGAGATGAAAGGACTCTTCTGCCTTCTTTGACATGGTATAGGGACAAAGGGAGACTCGTAGAAAATACATTTAGAAGATCATTGCAAAAGTTACTCAAGTTTTGAACAAGGATTTTGCTTTAGTGGCTACAAAATTTGAAAATAGTCAACATCACCACTAGCCTTCATAGAGATCCCTTTTAATAGACGAGTGTGTCCTAGCCCGTTGCCCTTCCATTAGATGTCAAAGATGAAGTTCTTTGAAGAGTATGATCTCTAACATAAGTGTGGATCAAACTGTCCCTACCTTCATAAAGTTATATAAAGATATAAAATCTCCAACATGAATGTGCTTTGGACTGTATTCAATTTCACAAAGTTACAAAAGAATATGCAATCTTAATCATATATATGTCCCAAACTGTGTCTAACTTTGTAAAATTACATGGAGGTCATGGCAATAATCCTAAAAAAGTTTGTAACCAATATGATCTAACTCACGAAGGTGTCTTAAGATATGTCTACTAGAAACCTTAGTTTGTTTTACTTAGTATTTAAGGCAATTTTCGTTTCAATTAGAATAAATTGGACATTTTTTTTATCTAAGAGTCGTAAAAGCTTTTTTTTTTGCTTACTCTTCATTGAATTTCAAACTTATTAAAAAATTCTTTCTTTATGGAATTCAAACACTTAATGCATTTTATTATTAATTCTTTATAGTTAATGAATCAATTCTTTTATACATCTATTATAGATTTCTTAGGTTTGACCAAACTTATTATGAGATCTTTAAATTAGATGTGATTATCCTTTTCATTTTTATATTGTTCAAATCCTCTTTTATTCTTTTGTTAGAAAAGAAATATCATGTTGCTTATGATTCCTTTTTGTCTTATTACATCGTATTCCTACTTCTAAAATTTTGTCAAAAAATCAAATCCAATCAAATTCTATCATCTTCTTGCTTTAGGGTTTGTTTATCTCTATATTTGTGTCAAAGTTTCTTCTTTATTTAATTTTATGTTTGATGTCATTCATACCAATTATTTGTGTAGTTTTGAGAAAAGAAAAGAAATAAAATAAAGAAAGTAGTGTAGGAACAGTTACCTCAAGAAAAACCATTCCTAAATACAACTTAAACTTTTTCCATATCAGTTTTGCTCAACTTCTTTGCTTCTTACTTAATTTGGGATTTATTTTCTTTACTTAACCATTAGTTTTTTGGGCTTTTAGATTTTACAAGGTTGAATTCTTATTTGAGTTCATTTAGTTATTTGATAACTTGTAAAGGAAGTAAAGAGTGGAAAGAGGCAAGAGATTGTGTAATTTAACATTAAGAATTGCCAGAAATTTTGAGTAAAACATGAGTTAATTGAGTGACATTAATTAAGAAGAACATATAAGGGAGTAATATAAGGTTATTACTTACATTCTTTCATATGTTGAATCATGTTTGCTCAGGACAAAGTTAAAGGAGGAATAAAAGATGACAACTTGATGCTACAAGTTATACAAAAAAAGTTTTAACACAGGAATATGATGTTTATCACCATTAGAAATCAAATGGAGTTATAAAAGATAGTACGATAGCCAATTTCCAAATTGGACAATTACCATAAGTTCCTAATGCATGTTGGTAACAACAATGAGCTTTCCAACATGATTTTGATGAAGATAAAGAGGGGGATGTCTTACATTATGAATACTAAACACCAATAAATAATTTGAACATATGTACATATTGAGGTGATAAGAAAATAAAGGTCATAGAGGGGAGCCTAGGTGAGATGGCAACCTTAAAAATATTAAAATGACATTTATAACCTTTATTTTGCTAATCACCTCAATATCCTTTGCTTCAAAGGAAAAATGACCCTTTTTATTACCACAATTAAACCAAAAAAAGGTGAAACTTATTATTGAATTTACTGACTATGCCATTATTTAGTGGAATCAACTTGTGATAAATAGGTGAAGGAGCTATGAAAACCCTATTGTCAATTGAGAGGGATATAAAGGGAATCATGAGTAGGCAATCTGTCCCTAATCACTAGGGATTTGTTTCATAAAATGCAATGCCTTACTCAATGAGCAAGGAGTATTGAGGGATACTCTAAAGAGATGAAGATTGTTATGATTCATAATAATATAAAGGATGACCAGGAAGGCATTATGGTTAGATTTCTAAATAGTTTGAATTGAGAGATTGCTGATGAGGTAGAATTGTAACATTATTTAATGTTGAAAGATATAGTTCATATACCTACAAAGGTGGAAAAGAAATGAAGACACAAAGGAATATCCAAGTACTCCACTATTACTGGTGATTCTTGGAGGCCTAACTGATAAAAAGATGATAAGAACCAACTAAAACTAAATAGGATACCTATAATCAAAATAAAGGTAAAATTGATTCTCATCCCTCTAAAAAATAGGGATACTAAGTATTTTTGGTGTTTAAGAACAAGGCATATTGCATCATAATATTCAAATAAGACATTTTATGGTCATGAAAGATGATGGAGGAATGGATAGAATGGATAATGTGAGTGACTTGGATGAAAAGAAAGCTATACCACTATTTAAAGATTATAGAAATGAGGATGTTGAGTACACTATTGAAAGTGAGATGCTTATTATTAAGAGGGCATTAAGTCTTCAAATTAAAGATGATGAGATAAAATAATAGAGGAAAAACATCGTTTATACTAGATACCATATTCATAATAAGGTATGTAGTATGATTATTGATGGAGGAAGTTGCATTTACATGGATAGCATTATCCTTATAATAGGTTTATCTATTATGAAACATCCAAAATTATACAAGTTTCAATGGTTTGATGAATGTGGAGAGATCAAGGTGAACAAGTAGTGTTGATTTCTTTTTCTATTAGAAGGGATTAGAAAAAAGAATTGTGTGATATCGTACCTATGCAAGTTAGTCGCATATTATTAAAAAGGCCATGATAATATAATAAAAAGGTTGATATGAAGGCTTCAAGAATAGGTACACTTTTTTGAAGGATGATAGAACCATTACTCTTGTATCTTTTAACACCTAAGCATGTATATGATGACCAATTAAACTTGAAAAGAGAAAATGAAGAAACTAAGAGTGGAAGGATGAAAAAAGGATTAATATTAAAAGTGTTCTCTATACTAACTAGCCCATCTTTATTTTCCTTTTATGTAAATGAATATTGGAGGAACAATCCTTTTGAATAGTAGGGATATGATGTGAGCACAACTAGCTCAAATAGAGAACCGAAGCATATAAGCTTAGTCCAATTACAAGAGTTAGAGTTAGTGAAGATTTCGAGGCAAAAGATTAAACTTTAGTTGAACACTAGCTCGTGTATGTGTATGTTCTTGTATGTACCCCTATTTGGATGCAAGAGCTAAAGTTTTAAAAAGAACACAGTCTCTAACACAAATATGGACCATATTGTGTCTATCTTCTTAAAATTAGAGAAATATCTATGGTCTCTAATATGGGCGTGCTTCATACCGTTCCCAACTTCATAAAGTTATAGGAGAATCCATAATCTCAATCACAAATATGCCTCATATTGTGCCTAATTTTGTAAAGATACAAAAAGATCTATAGTTTTATACACGAGCGTATTTGAAATCGTGTCTACTGACATCAAAATTTTTATAACTCGACCTATCCATGGTTATTCCCTCTTGAAACTCTAGTTTTGTGTTGTTTAATATTTAAGGTATGTTTCTTTTCAATTAGAATAACTTTAGACATGTTTTTTTTTCAGACATCAAAGCTTCTTTTGGGTTCTCTATTAAACTTTGAACTTATCAAAGAATTCTTTCTTTATGATTTTTAATCACTTAATGAATTTAGTTCTTGATTCTTTATAACCAACTGGTCAATTATTTTAAACATCTATTTTAGGTTTTTGTGTTTAACTCAAACTTATTTATGAATTCCTTATGGTATATTTCTAGATGGGTTCGTTTCATTTTCCTATAATGTCATATTAAAGAGAATCTCCTTAATGTTGTCATCTTATTAGTTATTGATGAAAATTTTAATTTACATTGGAGTAGCTATGGTGTGCGGGGATCTAATGGTGGCCAAATAATGTTATCTAACTCCCCAAAGGCTAACAAAAATGTTAGAACCCATAATATCAACTTGAGGAAGTTGAGGAAAGAGCAATAAGGGGAGACAATCCAAAAGGTGAAATATTTGAGTATAAAGAAATCCATGATAGTGATGGAGAAAATAAGAATGGACATTGAAAAGGAACCTATAGTTACACTATTAAGGGAATAGATAGACATCTCCATTTGACAACTTGGATAAATAAGCGGAATCAATCTTGAGGTAGTAGTTTATAAGTTGAATGTTAAGTTGAGGTTCAAACTTCCCAACAAAGAAAACAAACCTTTGCCTTAGAAAGGCAACTCACTGTGAATGTGAAAGTGGAAAAGTTTTTATAAGTGGACTTTATAAGAGAATTGTGATATTTAAAATGATTTTCCAATGTAATGTCAGGAAGAAGACAAGTATAAATTAGGCATATGTGTAGATTTTATCGATCATAAAATGGTCTATCTAAAGTATAACTATCATTTGCCCGGAATTTGACTAGCTGATGGATGTAGTGGTAGAATATAAGTGGCTAAGTTTTATGGATACATATCCTATATATAACTAGATTCCCATGTTTGAGTCAAATATTGAGAAGACCTTATTTGTTACATATAATGGCACTTATTATTATCAAGTAATGTAATTTAAGCTAAATAATGCAAGGGCAACTTACTAAAGATTGGCCAATGAGGTGTTCAGACCTTTCATATGTAAAAATGTATAAGCACATTTGAATGACATGATAGTAAAAATTAAGAGTAAAGGAATCTACATTTTAAACTTAAGAGATTGCTTTGAAATATGTAAGATAATTCAAAATGAAGCTTAATCCTTATAAGTGCTTCTTTGTGGTATTAAGTAGAATTTTATTTTTAAAATTTTATAGTGACTTAAAAGGACATGAAGGTTAAACCTAAAAAGATGGAAGCACTTTAGGCCATGGAATCTCCACAATCTACTAACGATATTCAAAGGCTACTAGGATGACTAGAAAGTTTGTTTAAATTAATGTCTAGGTTAATTAATTATTAACTAATCATAATGCATAATGTCTTCAGATGGTTCAAGCTATAAACATAAGTCTTTAGCTGATTCATAATGAAAACAATGTAATGGTTTATGAACTTTCCAAGTGGGGGGCACAAAGAATTTGAAGTAAGGGAGTTTTTTTAGATAGATAAGGTCGAATACATGTATTTGGAAGTTAAAACTAATAATGTCGTCCAATCAAAGGATGATTAAATAAGGGAAATTATGGAATACATACAAAGGGAAAAACTCATCCCTATATGGTTTGGTCTATTATAATGTAAGAGATTGTAAAGATAAGAACTTACATATTACTATATCTCAGTGGGAGGTAAATATTCCACATTTAGAATCGACAATATTTTCACCCTTATGACTAATAGAGGATCAATTTTTTGATGTTCAAATATGTACTAGTACATAATTAATATATTATTACTCAAGGAAAATGCACTCAAATATGCAGATATGCCTTTATGACAATCGCACAATTAATATGTGTTTGCTCAAGGCAAAACACATATGAAGAAACACATCCTCCTTTATAAAAATCTCTTAATTAAGATGTTTTTACTAAAGGAAAAATTCATTCATAAACACAAATATGACTTTATGACAATCACATATTAAGATATTTTTGCTAAAGGAAAAACACAAATTTATTAAATAAAAAATAACCAATAAAGAACAAATCTGCACATATGTTACTAACTATGTTAAATGATAATATGTGAATTCTTTAAAATGAGTACGAATTATTATTAATGTCTTCATCCAAAAGGCAAAAAGTCCTTTACTAAATAGACAAAAAAGTACTCAAGAAATAGTATATGATAGATTCAACCAATAAGAACTTGTATTACTAATGAGGCCTGAAGGTTAACACGTACATCAAAGAAAGTAGATAAAGACATTTCACAATTACGTGCCTATATACAAACAACAAAGAAATTATTGGAAGATAAGCTCTTAGTACACTTGCTAACTAGATCAATATGAAAAGTCATTATGAAGGAGTTGCTTGAAAATCCACCTCAAAAGCTTAAGGTCCTTGTTCCTTACACTTTTCGCCTTAATGATCCCTACCCAAATCATTCCAATTGTCGACAAAATCACGAGGTACAAGTTCAAATTCAGGCTTAGGGGCAGACTTCAAAGCAAACAAATTGTTAACACCTAAGTCATTGATCCCTAAGTCTAGCTGCATCAATCAGATAAGCTCTTTGTACTTATTAAAGCCTTTTTATAAAAGAGGTGGCCATAATGTCACAATTCCATATCTTAAATGACTTACTCTTTAAATTTTTTTGGCACACATCTAACTTGTATTCTTTACTAGTGAAGCACTCATTTTTTATACAAGCTTCTAGGTCTAGCTTCTCCTAATCTATAGTTGGACTAAAAACGTTTCCATCCAAAGCCTTTTTGCCCTCGATGTATGTTTTTGGCTCCTTCTTCAACTCCTTTATTTCCTTCTTTTAGGCTTTGATCATTTAAACTTTAGTTCAAGTAAGCATATCCATACATATCTTGAACTTTTCATGATCTCTAGAAGAATGTAGCTATAAGATAAAGAATATTTACTTTTACTTTAGGAATTTAAACAAAGAGTTCGGCAAGCTTTAAGGGAATTTTTTGCCGAGTTTCTCGTAGTCAATAAAGATTCTTTTAGACGCATTACATGTGGAGGATTGGATTTGGAGACCCTTTTGTTCTTTTAAGCACTGTGTCATTTCTCCATTATTTTAAATAATCTCTTTACATCTAATCATCTAGTGCATTTAATATGATGGCTATTAACATATTGTCAAAAGTTGGAAACATCAGTCTATTACACGCTAGACTTACTTTCAAAAGACTTTTTAGGCACTCATTATAATGAATAATAATATTTTTATATGGATCTGTAAGTCTGTAGAAGTTCCATCCCCAAGATCCACCGATAAAACTTTGGGAGAAATTGGTGTGCCATAATCGCAAAACTTATCCTTAAAAATGAGAAGCCTATATCTTGAGTCTATAAACAACCTATCATTCAACGAAGGTCAAACCCACAAACTAACTTTCTTCTAGTTTGGGTTAACTTGTGTTGTAATTAACACCTCTTGTCACATTCTTGTTGTAGAGCAGTACTAATATCTGTAAACAAACTACCAAGATTTGGACATATTAGATCATTGTTTGGATCTTATGATGGACATTTGATCTATGTAAGTAAAAAAAAGAAAAAGAAAGAGAATATAAACCAAAAAGGTATAACTTTACTCTTAAGTCTACAAAGAAAAATGAGAAGCTAACTTAAACGTTAGAATATTTATGTTTGAATCTCCTCCGACATAATAACTTTGCAAGCTAATCGAGATAAAGTACAATAACAACAACCACTCCAATGCATAAGGCTTCCCGCTTTGCGAGGGTCGAGGGAGGAACATCAATTTTACGCAGCCTTTTCTTTTCATTTTATAAAGAGGCTGTTTTTGTGACTCAAACCTGTGACCTTTTGATCACAAAGGAGTAACCTTACCAGCAACATAAAGTAAGTAAGAGATTTACTACTTTGCAGATATATCATTCATTTTATTTCTTTCTAGGTGTGATATTTCATATACTTCTTATTATATTATGCTTTAATAAAAACTAGATCTAATTAGGGCCATAAGGTGATCTTGATAATTTACTCTTTTGAAATGTAAAATTTGATAGGTATAAGATATTGATTTTTGTCTACACATTTAGTTTAACTTAACCACTAAATTTGATAATGGAGAACTCATGTAACTATTATTCCTTTGATGTCTATTTAATATACACTAGAGTGCATATTATAAGCTACAAACCATGTATATAAGATAAACACTTTATAACTTAATGATTTAAACTAGGGACATAAAATTTAGAAGTGTTCACCTTTTTGAAATTTTTTATTTCATTATCCAATCTTTTAAAAATTTCAGTTAATTAATTAACCGTTTAAAATTTAGAGAATAAAACATTATGTTTATTAGTTTTTAAATAATGTAGTGCATCCACTAAATGCCATATAGGTGTTCTAAAATTTGGTATCTAAAGTTGTTTAATGAGAGCCTCATCTCATACTTGAAGTTGTTTTAGTAGACATAAACTTTTCTACAACTAACAAAGTAAGCTGTCTTTAATAAAAGAGGGCATATAATGTTAATAAAATGAGGAATGAGAAAATATTTCCTTATTCCTTTAAAGTTGCCTACTTTAATTCTACCTACATAACTCTCAGCCTCAAATGTTGTTATCATTCCAATGTGATGAACAATAACTTGCTATGTCTTTCCCCTATTCTTCATGTCAACTATCTACTGTTAAAAGCTTGTCTACCCTTAGACATATGCTAAATATTTCAAAAAGAAATTCTAACTTAAAAGGAATGCGGGAACTCTAGAAGAATGTAACTATACGATAGAAAATATTTAATTCGACTTTAGGAGTTTGAACAAGAAGTCTGGAAAGCTTTAAAAGGGTTCTTTTGCCAAGTCTCTTGTAATTAATAAAGGTTCTTTTAGATGCATTACATGTGGATGATTGGATTTGGAGACCATCTTGCTCTCTTAAGCCTCGTGTCATTTCTCCATTATTTTAAATCATCTCTCTACTTCGAAACATCCACTGCATTTAATATGATAGTTATTAACATATTGTCAAAGTTGGAAGCATCAGTCTATTACAAGCTATGCTTACTTTCAAAAGGCTTTTTAGCTATTCATTATAAAGAATAATAAACATGGATATGCAAGTCTGCAAAATTTCCATCCCCAAGATCTACTAATAAAACTTAGGGAGAAATTAGGATGCTATAATTGCTCAGGTCATCCTTAAAAATAATAAGCTTATATCTTAAGTTTACAAATAACCCATCATTCAATAAAGGTCAAACCCACGAACTAACTTTATTCTAATTTAAGTCAACTCATGTCACAATCAACACCTCTTGCCACATCCTTGTTGTAGAATGGTACTAATATATGTAAACAAACCATCAAGATTTGGACATATGAGAGCATTCTTTGGATCTCATGATGGACATTTGACCTATGTATGTAAGATAGAGACGAAGAAAGAGAATATAAACAAAAAAAGACATAACTTAACTCTAAGTCTTCAAAGAAAGAGGAAAAGTTAACTTAAACATCATAGTACTTATGTTAGAGTGTCCGCTGACATAATAACTTTGCAAGCTAGTCAAGATCAAGCGAGTAAGAGATTTGTTACTATGCACATACATCATTCATTTTATTTCCTTTTAGGTGTGATAATTCATTAAGACTTCTTTATTAGATTATGCTTCAATAAAAACTAGATCTAATAGAGCTAACAAGCGATATTGATAATTTACTCTTTTGAAGTGTTTAATAGGTATAGAATATTGATTTTTTCTGCACATTTAGTTTAACTTAACTACTAAAATTGATAATGGAGAACTCATGTAACTATTATTCCTTTGATGTCTATTGAATAAACCCTCGAGTGCATATTATAAGCTACAAACCATGTATATAAGATAAACACTTTATAACTTAATGATTTAAAGTAGGGACGTAAAATTTAAAAGCATTTATGGTCGGGTTGTCGAAGCCCCCAAACTAATACTGATTCTCCTAGCTTCTTGTAGTAGTCATGGAACCAGGTCGAATCCCTAGAGAACTGAACATTAGTTTCTTAATT
>JANKOD010000192.1:25788636-25801055 GCA_026284645.1 Erythroxylum acuminatum
TGAGAAACGTCCATTTTGTAAGGTTTTCTAGTCTAATCCTAATCTAACTCTAACTCTGACTCTAACTTGTAAAGATTTCTATCTAAAATGAATTCAAAATCAAACTCCTTCATGATAAGGATAAGGCGAAGTCTTCCAGTCGAATTCTAACTCTTCAAGTGATCAGCCTTATCTACTGTATCAATCTCTTTACTTTATCCAAAATTTGTCATTATCATCAATATTGTCCTAATTTGATGCAATCTCCACTTTTAATCTCCTAAAAAAAACATTAATTTTAACATTTAAGCACAAAATAAATTCAAAACAAAGGAGATAATATCCAATAATTATTCAAAATGAGCGCTTATCAAATTCCCCCACACCGGACTCATGCTTGTCCTCAAGCATACATAAATTAAATACATTAATCATCTTCACAACAACCTCTCATCTATTTTCATGTCATCCAAAAATATCCAAAAGCTAATCCACATTTAAAGGTTAAGATAAAATAACAATCGAGAGAATAAGCACTTATAGGACAAATTGTTAAAACATAACATCACCTCAATTCCATTAAAATCAAATGAACAAGACTTGATACCCTCACAAGGATTTCACTCTATACGCTCAAAGTGCTTAGGGTTCATTAAGCTCTCAAATCAAAACATAGCGAGTTATTTCCATAAGCTTGCTCAAGAATCATATCTCCATTACTAAACAAAATGAACCTAATGTATAAAATCAAAGGGACTTAATAAGGGTTGTAACGTGACTTAGGTAAGGTATGACAAAAGGAACTTTTTAGCTAAATAATTTGAAAGGAATCATACAAACTTATCCACACAAGTTTTAACTTAAATCAAAATTCGCTTGGCTCAAATGACATCTCTTTCAATCACTTTGTCTTTTCTTTTCCCTTTTCCCTCTCTCTATTTTTATTCTTTTTTTTCTCTTTTTCTTTTTTGTTTCTTTTTCAAACAAAAATTATCAAAAAGGAGACTATCTTTTTTTTTACGTCTCCTCCATTCTATAAAAAAAATCAAAACAATGCAACTTGAATCATCTAATTAACTTTTCATGGAAATAGTCAAAATCCTATACAAATAAGCTCGACACAATTCCTTCAATTTAAAGGTTCAAAATTATTAAGGTTATCAACAACAAAAAAGGTAATTCGGCTTGTAACAAGGTTATTATGTAAGAAAGAAAGGTCAAGGCTCAAATTGTTTTTCTACGGATAAAGATTAAGGTAGGCTTGTTTAGGCCAAAAAATGGTTATCCTAAATGCCTCATCATATTTGTATGCAAATTCATAAAAAATGTAGTCTCAATAAGTATTCAAAAGCAAGTTCTAGCATAGACAACCTATGTTTGATAACACACAACAAAAAGATATATACGAGCACATATGTGATGAATGCTTTTAGGCTTAAAAATTGCATCAAGTCTTGCACACGTTTCATTTAACAAAATCAATGAGATACCTAAAATAATTCAATGAAAGTGCTAATCATGTTTGTCTCTCTCATGCATTAGATCTTAAACTGAAAATGCATCCTAACTTAAGAATTATTCATAAACAACAATAAAAAAATTATGAAGCTATCATGAGAAATAATTAATATATGAATCAACATATCACGAGTCCAAACACAAATTACAAAGTTTATCAAAATGAAAGCACTTGCTCCCCCACACCTAAATCATACATAGTCCCTAATTTATGCATAAGATACTCACACTCAATAAAGTTAATCAAAGAAAATAAATAATTGAGGACTTCCCTGAATGGTGAGCATCTGAACATTATCCGCGCATGCTTCTTTGTCGTATTGGTTTCCGAACTTACAACAGATTTAGCATTTATTGGTCAGTTGTCTTTTGTTGCGGTCTTGGTTGTAGCCTTAGAACGCCCCATTACACTAAACAAGATAAACAAAAATTACTTAAAAAAAGAAGAAATATTAGCAATAACTTAATAATAATTAAAATTAAACTAAAAGAAATATTAATTAAAAGTAATTAATAAGAATAAAAAAGAAAAAATAATTAAAAACAGTTAAAATTTTTAAAAATGGGCGTGGGTATGTTGCTGTTGTGCTGTAGAGAAGAGCTGTTGTGTGTGGGAGGAGAGGACTGCGTGTGTGCTGTACAGTGAAGAGGGCTGTGTGCGTGAGTGGTTGTGTGATGCATAGGTTTGTTGGTGCATTGGGGAGGTGAGGCTACATGACTTGGGAGGAAGCGGCTGCGTAGGCTACTGGTGCGTTGGATGGCTTGCATTTGCATGGGTGTTACTGCTTGGAGTGTGCGCTGCTATTAGGAGTCTACATGGATGGACTAATTTGTTTGTGTAGGGTGTGGCTGAAGCGTTTGGTTGGTGGAGGGCTGCGTTTCGCTCGTAATTTCCTGCAAAAAGGAAACAAGCAAATTAGGTTTTTAAGGTTTTTTTAAAGTTAAAAAATATTTAAGTAAATAAAGAAAGTAAATAAATAAATGAGAAAGAAAAAAAATTTAAAAACACTAAATCACATAAGGTGAGATCTCGCCTTATAAGATTTGGTAATATAGAATTCCAGAACACTAAATTACATAAGACGAGATCTTACCTTATGAGATTTAGTAGTCTGAAATTTTAAGGTCTTTACTCAAGAACATTAAATTACATAAGGAGAGGTCTCACCTTATGAGATTTAGTAGTCTAGAATTTTAAGACCTCCTTTTTCCTTTAGGCCAATAAATTTATTTTTCAAAAGCAATCCAATGCAAGTTATATGTAAATAAAACAAAATAAAATAAAATAAAACAATCATATTTTGAGTTGCCTCCGGAAAAGTGCAATTGTTTAACGTCATTATGCTCGACGTGGCTAGTTCTTCCTAAACTTCTATGTAATTGAAATTTTGTACTCCTTAAGTAGTGTTACTAGCCCTTCCTCTTACTCTTTAGTCAGCCTTTTTGAAATGACTTTAGGTAATGACTTTCTATCACCTAAATAGACATACTTTAGGCAATCAGGTAATACCTTTAATTTTATCTTCGGAGCCTGCAAAACAAAAGGTAAGATTTTCTTGTGAGTTATAGTAAGTTCTTCATTTAAAGTTTCTGAATCTATTAGCATTACTGACAATGATTCTACAACTTCATAAGTTTCATTAATTTACTCGTTCAGTTCCGATTTATCCTTACACTCCAACTTATCTTCAACATTATCTTCTATAAACATATCCTGCACAAGTGAATCCATAATATCTATATGATAAATGGATTGAAAAACATTCGGGTACTTCATTACTTCAAAAATGTTGAACTTTACTATTTCTCCATCAAACTCTACGGAAAGAGTACCATCATGCATATCGATTATCATCTTACTCGTCTTCATAAATGGCCTACCCAACAAAATCGAAGCTGAATTTTCAACACTATCTCCATCCATTTTCAAGATGTAAAAATCCACTGGAAATACCAAACCATTAACTTGGACTAAAACATCCTCAATAATTCCAATAGGAAGCACATACGAATGATCAACTAGTTTGATAATCACATTAGTTTCTTGTAAAGAATTTAGTTTTAAAGTTCGATAAATTTAGTATGGCATAACATTAATAGATGCACTTAAGTCTAGCATGGCACGGTTAATTTTTCTATTACCAATAACACACGGAAGTGTAAACATACCTGGATCTTTGCAATTTTCTGGTAATTTCCTATTTATCACAGTTGATACGTGCTTACCCAAAATCATTCTCTCCTTGTCCTTCAACTTTCTTTTATTTATGCACAACTCTTTTAAGAATTTTGCATATTTCAGAACTTGCTTGATGGATTCCATAAGTGGTATATTGATTTCCGCCCTTTTGAAAGTTTCTAAGATCTCTCTTTCATATCCATCATCTTTTAGTTTAGTCAACCTACTAGCAAAAAGAGGTAAACGTGCATTAATTGATATTGATGAAGATGAATCATTTTTTTACCTTTGTTGATTCTTAAGTTGGAAATTCGTCGTTCTTTTCTCCATCTTCGTCCTTTTCTATCTCTATTGGTAAAGAAGTTCCAAATTGAATTTTCTTACCACTTCTCAAAGTCATTTCACTCACATTCTCCTTAGGATTCACCACCGTTTGGGAACTTAATTTTCCTAATGTTTGCACTTCCAATTTACTCACCAAGGTGGCTAATTGAGTGATATGATTTTCTAAATTTTGAAGGCTTGCCCTTGTTTCTTGTTGAAATTGTTGAGTATTATTAGCAAGCGCCTTAACAATTTCATCTAAAGATATACCTAAATTTGAAGATTGAGGTTGAGCATATATAGGAGCTTGAAGTTGTTTAAAAATGTGAGGTTGATATCGTTGTTGGCTTCCTTGATTTCTATAGTTTAAATTTGGATGATCTCTCCATCTTGGATTGTAGTAAATGGAATAAGGGTCATACTTTTGTTGAGATTGATTAAGATAGGCCCCTATTGCAGTAGCTTCTTGAAAAGAGTTTTGTTGCAATATAGGGCACGTATCTATAGGATGTCCAGAGAATGAGCATATTCCGCTTCAGTTTTTCCGAATGCAATTAACCTACAACCATTTGATAAACTAGAGTGGTTAAATCAGAGATTTTATCCTCAAGGTGTGTGTTACTTACCTCATTCATACTCTTAATAGCTCCATCCATCCTTGTCCTAAATTGTTGAGAATTTTCGGCTATAATTGATATAAACTATTTAGCTGCCCCAGGTGTTGTGTTTACTAAAGCTCCTCCACTAGCTGCATCGACCATACTTTGATTCATTGGCAGTAGAACTTTATAAAAATATTGAATTAAGAGTTGGTCAGGAATCTGATGATGTCTTTTGGATTTAATTGAAAGCGTGCGTAAAGACATAGAATAAGCATAATGTCTGGTCTTGAGCTTGTAAGATATATTAGTGACCCAATCATTCCTCTATACTTTGTTTCATCCGTAGCCTTTCCTTCTTCATCCTTATCAAGTTTAGTTCCATTATATAAAGGAGTACCCATAGGTTTGGCATTTTTAAAGTGGTACTTCTTGATGAGTTCCTTTATGTATTTGTCTTGGCTAATGAAGATTCTTTTTTTTGTTTGCCTGATTCGTAATCTGAGAAAGAAGGATAGTTCTCCCATCATACTCATTTCAAACTCTCCCTACATCAATGATGAGAATTCTTCATAGAAGGATTTATTAGTAGTACCAAATATTATGTCATCAACATATATTTGTTTTATGAGCAAATCATTTTCCTTTTTCTTAATGAATAAGGTTTTATCTACCTTTCCTCTTTTAAAGTTATTCTCAAGCAGAAAATTACTTAACCTTTCAAACCATACTCGAGGGGCCTATTTTAGACCATACAGGGCTTTAGTCAACTTCATCACATAATCAAGATGGTTTTCATCTTCAAAACGTGGAGATTGCTTAACAATCACTTCTTCACTAATATATCCATTTAAGAACGCATTTTTGACTTCTATTTAGAATAATTTGAAGTTTCTATAACATGCGAATATAAGTAAAATTCTAATTGATTCTAGTATAGCAATAGATGCATAAGTTTCATCAAAATCAATATCTTCCTGTTGATTATAACCTTGAGCTAAAAGTCTAGCTTTGTTTCTCACCACCTTACCATTCAAGTTTGTTTCGAAATATCCAACGAGTTCTAATGACTGACTTGTTTTGCAGACGAGGTACTAGATTCCAAACTGTGTTTTTTGTCAAACTGATTCAATTCCCCTTTCATAGCTGATACCCAATTTTCATCAATAATAGCCTCTTCAACTGTTTTTGGTTCTAATTGTGAGATGACAGCAACAAAGTTGTTCTTAAAGGAATATCTGGTTCTTAGACTTTTAGAGGGGTCTCCCAGAATGTATTGATGTGTATCTTGACCTCTCCATTCTCTTGGTGTTCTTTGTTGCATAGGCTCTTTCTGGGAGAAAGGGCCTGCTCCATCCTGACTTCAGAAGGTCCTTCTTAAACTTATGATTGTGAAGGTATAGTAACTGTAGTTAACTTATTTTTAGGAACCAAAGGATACTCTACATCATTTGAATCAGTTGTTGTTGTCAAAGGTAGTGCTTCATCAAACACTACGTGAATTGATTATTCTATCTTCTTTATTAGTTTGTTGTAAACTCTAAATCCTTTACTAGCGGTACTAATAATGTTGTCGCCTGCAGCCAAATTAATACTAACTCTAATAATGAAATATGTAGTTAATGAAAAGTTGAGATCCTTCCGTTGAGGAATCTATTGGTAAATGTTATACGAGTTGAAAACCAAAACAAATTGGGGGGTTGAATTAACGTGATCTTAAGAAATTAAAAATGACAAAAATTGGAAATAAATGAAAATATTCAGATCTGGAAAATTAATAATGAACCTTGGTTTCAGGTCACTTACGTTATCAAACTAATATGGATCATCGACATAAAATTTAAGTCCATTAACAAATACTCAATGAGTGATGTTCTCTCTTAAGATTAAATGAATAGAAACATGTATTCTAAATATTCTTATTAGTCAACAACTTAGATACGATCTTAAGTTTGATTGATTAATAGCTTTAAGAACTAAGAGAACTAGTGAGCAAGACAATACACATACGATATGTATTTAATCTAGATGAGTATCTTTTTTAGAATTTCCAATCCCAAACTTAAATATGGTAATCCTAATTGCCACTTTAGATTAGCAAAACCGAACATCAAATCCTACTAATCTGGTTGTAAATTAAATCAATCAATTCCTAGTTACATAC
Organism: Erythroxylum acuminatum; assembly: GCA_026284645.1. Classification (NCBI taxonomy): domain Eukaryota; kingdom Viridiplantae; phylum Streptophyta; class Magnoliopsida; order Malpighiales; family Erythroxylaceae; genus Erythroxylum; species Erythroxylum acuminatum. The sequence continues at coordinate 25,795,400 of JANKOD010000192.1, forward strand.
CCTAGAGATCAATCAATTCAATTATAAAAAGCAATACGAAAGACACTCAATATTCATCAATAAGATAAACTTTATTCAGAAAATCTCACACATACTAGATGATAACGTGGTTCCCTTCAACCAAGAAGAAGGATTTAACTACTCATAATAGAGGTAAACCCAATAGAAAAATAGCAGAACATATAGTCTCCATATTTGCACTTTTCTAGTAAAGTTCGAAAAACTAAAAACCAGAAAAAGAACAGCAGCAGAAAAACGTAAAGATGATCTAACTAGAAGTGTCTTCTCTTCTCTCTTATTGTTATCTTATCAGATACACCTCTCTTCAAATCAGGTAGTAGATCCCCTACCTAAAGACAACAACTTGATTCCCAAAATAATTAAAATCCTAGTGTGTCGAATTTGTTTTCAAATCAGATTATGCAGATAAGCTTTTTCCTTACACGCGCCCACGTTTAGTCAATTATTTTTTTGCCAACTAGAAATTCGATTTGCCTTTACTTTTCTTGCATCTTTTTTATTCAAATTCTTCTCCTATGTGTTGAAAATCATTTGAGAACAACTAAGAAACAAGTTCATTAATTTTAAATAAAAATTTCAACACATTGAAGAGAATTATATCCAAAGTTAGAAAAAAATAACAACTTATCAAATTTCGCCACACCAATCTTTTGCTCGCCCTCGACCAAATATACCCAACCACTATACTCTATCACTTCGTCTTTTAAAAGACTAAGTGCACGCAATCTGCTAAACTTGGGCCAGCAAGACTTAGGTTACAACACACATCATAATCGCTTTTCACCGACATAAATAAACAAAGACATAAATAAACAAAGTCAATTTAAGACACTCTCATTCAAGGGCATGCATGAAACCAAGGTGAATTCTTCTCACAGATTTCTCTCTTTACACTCAAGTGTTTAAGGTTAAAGTGTTTCTCTCAAATCTCCCTCTAATAGATTGCACTACCATAGGCTTACAAATTCACTAGTCATCATTCATTCAAATTACATGAGCTCATAGATCAAAAGGACTTTATTATAGGTTTTAATGGGGCTTAGGTCAAAGGTAGGACAAAAGGAATATATAGGCTTAACCACAAGTGTTCATAAGGCTTCTAAGTGTGCGGAAAGATAAGATAAAGAGGATAATGAGATATTTCATAATAATTTTTTTTTAAATTATGATTGTTACCATTCTTTAGAGCCATTTTTCTTTTTTCTTTTTAATGCGGCTTAACATTTGACAATTAAGGCAGCCTTATTCACAAAAACAAAAGATACATATAGAGGCATCTCAACCAGAAGTTATCTCAGAGTATAATTGACCTCCACAAGTTTCCACACTAAAGATGAATGAATATTAACTTAGTCACCCTACTAAACTTGTGATTCAGTAAGGATTTTGGGGCTTATGGTTTTAAGACAAGGTTTCCATTGTAAAGAAAAAGGTTAAGGCTCAAAAGGGTTGACTAGGGATATTATTCCAGGTAGGCTATTTAAGTCTAAATGGTTTTAAAAATAAAGAAGGCCTTAATCATGTCCATGTACTTAAACAAATTCAATCTGGTTTAGTGTAAGTTCTAAAGGCAATCCTAATTAGAGAAGCATCACACAATATAAGAAAATAGAATGACATAAAGATTTTGTCATTAAGGCTCAAATTCGCTCAAAGGTTTAATTAAAAAATCCACCACAATTCCACAGATTACCCAATCACTCAAATGTCAAACTTTTACTAAGTGTATAAGACCGATTATTTCAATTAATCAGCACGGTTCACCTTAGACTAAAGTAGCCCAGTCCAATTTCATGCACACACTCAATCTCATCTAAACTAATATGATAAAGCTTTATGGCTTAACACACAACACAAGCACATAGAGAACGTAAAAATTGAAAGAAAAAGGAATCAAAGAAAGACGAGACACTTTTTTTTAATACACACAATCACACACATGTATCCCTTTCCCCCACACCTAAACCAACATTGTCCCTATTGTAATGACATAAGATAAAAGAAGCGAAAATAGAAAAGAAGAGAGAAAAGAAAGTTTCTCTATTAGTTGAGCGTCGAAATCATAATTTGGTCGCTAATAATTCTACCTTTAGTGACCAATTTTAAATGGTTGTTAATAGTGCATTTTTAACGACCAACGTAATAACTCGTCACTGAGCACTTTTAGTAACAACCCTGTAGTAACCACCTGTGACCAACCCGATTTTGGTCGCTATAACTTTTAACGACCATTTTCTTATTTTTAGCAACCATTAATAATAGTTGTTGAAACTAATTTTTCTTGTAGTAGTGGGTGAGGAGGTTGGAATCCTTGACGTGCCCAATATGCCATCAAATTGTGCTCCATTAGGTGTATATGGCGTTCAAGTTGTGTTAAACGAGCATCCAAATTGACTTGAGGAGGTTGGCTACTCCTCAATATATCTGTGACAATCCGACTCCTTATGGTTGGACATAAGTTGGAAGGGACAGCTAGACCTGGATTAGTGAAGAATATCCTTCTATGACTCATGTCCACAATTCCCATCCTGCACAAACATTTCATATCCAAAGTTCTATGGAACAAGCCACAATCATGTCAGTATTATCAAGTCCAATAATCACGGTCACTTGCATCATTAAATGATCTAACGCTTACAAAATCATGTTATAGATCTCAACTTTCCCAACGCAACTTCCGATGCTTTATATATAGTAGTAGATTGAGCCCATGATCAAACTACTATTATTCAGATTCCAAAACAGTTGGCACTAATGGAGTTAGAAGAATTGATGTCGACATAATAGATCATCAATTACCAAAAGATATTTCATACTCCTCATGGGCATTTTATTCATATAACTACTCTACCAATTCTCATAACATTAAGAGATAAATCTGTTAAATCTATCTACACCAGGCCTAATGGCCTAGATCATTAGGCACATTTGAATCTTACAACCATTTATCACATAAAGAAAGAAAAACTGGACGACAAAATTGCTGTAGCGACCCCTGTGTTATACGAAAGTAGCTAATTAAACCCTGAGATATAAAATGTTACTCTATTAACCTTATGTTTTCAATTTTGCTGCAAAAAAAACCCTTAGCCGTGTGTTAATAAGGGGCTGTGAGTTAATAAAATTTCAACTCAGGGTTTTTTTTGCTAATTTTTATATGTCAGGGTTTTTTTGGCAACTTTTGAATAACACAGGGTTATTAAGGCAATAAATTCAAAACTGGACCTCCAATCCACTATGTAAGTTTTGATGGCCAACCTACATCAGTCTGTTTTAACATGTGGGATTTTGACTTATACATGTGTGAGCTAGATTGTAAGATATGTCATATACTAGACTACGATGAAATAGACAACAAGGACGAAGCCTATATTTGAAAAAGGCAAAAAAAATTGACATAAAGGAAAGACAACAACAATCCAGAGAAATTCATCATTGTTAGCCTTCACAATAATTTCATCATAAGTGTGATGATAATGATCCAAATTTGAGACAATGAATTAGGCTTAAAAACCTACAAACTAGACCTCATAATTTTTATAAGCTTCTTAAAATAGTTGGAAGGGAAAATCTGTTCTTTAAAGATCCAATCCTCAACAAAGCTGAGCCTATTAGCCCTTCCATTCTTGTTGTTCCTCTAGCACTAATTCCACGCATGATGATGCAACCTTATGAAGATAAAGATTCAATTCCCAGATCAAGTCCATTTTACCTATTTGATTAAACTTTGAGTTGGTTTAGATTTGAAAACTCAGTCTGAATGATTAAATCTTTCACTTTAAAATGATATTATTTTAAATAATTTAAACAAATTTGCATGACATGTTCAAATTCGATCGAAATTTGGTCGAGCTTTGATTGACCCAGTTCAACTCGACTCGTTATCATAATTATTCCTATTTGCTAACTCTATTGATGCATAACATAATTGCCTATATTGTATGATGCGAAAGTACCATCATTTATTTATAAAGTTTGTAGAAGATAGGGTAACTAGTACACAATCCTATTACATTACATTGTTCATTAGTCTTATTCCCCGCTTCCATATGAAGAGAAGAGAGCATGTAAAATAGAAATCTTTTTAATACAACTCGAGATTTCGCTTAACTTGGTTCGAGTAATAATGGGGATTTTGGTAAGTACAGGAAGAGTGAGTGAATGAAGCTAATGCAATGGAAGCCAAAGAGGAAGGAATTGAAGAAAAGAGGATTAACTCATTTTGGGTAATTAATTAGAAAGAATTTCAAAAGGGGAAAAAGAAAACCCTTACAGAACCCGAAAAGATGAAACTGAGGAAATAATAATGACTCAAAAGCTTGGAACTCAGATACAATTGAAGATGACAATCCATGATGTTGGGTTGGATCAATATCAGGTCAGGTCAAGTCAGTTTAAATCATTTTGGGCCGGATGAAATCCGATTAGCATTGGATCGAGTTAGATTATATGGATTTTTGTTGACTGCATAGTCCTGGCCCAACTTGTGGGGGAAAGATTGACGGGAAGATAGCAAGTTAGTTACATTGTGTTTCAATTAGTATAAAAGGGTGGGCCATGGGTCAGATTGATGTGGAATGTTATCATATCCAATCAATTAATGATAAGTTTTAATTTGAATGTCGAGTTTGAGCCAATTTAGGGTCTAGTCTTTTTTACTAAGCTTATTTTTGTCATTTAATCGATATTAAACGCTATCATATCCAATTAATTAATGGTAAGTTTTGATTTGAATGTTGAGTTTGAACCAATTAAGTTAGAAAAATTTGAGACTTATTATAACTATCCTAGTATGTTTCAAATTAATTGCTTGAATTGTGAAAATTATTCATTTTAGACCAATGATCAATGTTACAGCTGGATGAGATATTTCCTTTGAATTAAAGTTAAGTATCATTGAATTTCTCACTTTGATATTTAGTTGTTTTATTTTCTTTCCTTGTTAGTTTTAGTTTATTAGTTAATTAATCATGAATCCTTAATTTATTTTAGTACTTTTGGGATTCGACCTAGTGTCACGATTACTATAAGACTCTAGCAAATTAGAATTAATTTTGATAATTTCGACGTTAACAAGAATTATAAACAATTAAAATTCTCAGTAATACATCTTATTTATAACCATATAATATAATATAACACAATATCGTAAATAGTTTAGGTCTAGTATAAGTTAAAAATTATATATCCAAAAAAATTACATGATCTATTTATATTAATATAAAGTATACATCAATATTTTTATGTTCTTAACCTCTTTGTCTTTTCACTTAAAATACACAAAATCCAATAGTATTTTCTTAAATTAAAAAGTATAAAAGAAACTAATAAGTAAAAAATTATTTCATTAAATATTATATATATGAAAAATCATAATGCTGTGCCTAAATGGCACTGCAAAACTCTTTAAAATACTTGCCAAAAAAAGGTTATGTCAGTACGACATTTTAAAATGATCTTACCAAATGTAACTCTATTGTATTAATTAAATCTCAAATTCTTATACTTGTTTTTTAAAGAAAATGTCATGACTCTCAGTAAACTAGGTTTATTAATCAATTATATGCTTCTTTTTTCAAATTAGCATCCTTCGGTGGACTAAATGTCGGCTAATTTCTCAACCAACCCATCTATT
>JANKOD010000192.1:25802998-25821729 GCA_026284645.1 Erythroxylum acuminatum
GGGGGGGGGCAGGGGGAAGGGGTCGGTTAAATTTTGTTTTTTGCAAATAAGTCCTCCGGTTTTTCAAAATTTGCGAAATGTACTGAAATTTTTCGGTATGTTGGGTACCGGCCGGTACCCACCGGAAAACCCCGGTACTGGCCGGTACTTTTGGCCAGTACCGAAGTTGGGTTCCAGGTACCGGTCTCCGGCCAGTACGGTACCTTCCGGCCGGTACCGGCCGGAGCGGTATGGAACCCAAAACGTTGACTGGTATTGATACCAAATTTAGTTTTAATATGATATTGTACCAGTACTGGGTACCGGCCGGAACGGTACGGAACCCAAAACGTTGACTAGTATTGATACCAAATTTAGTTTTAGTATGATACTGTACCAGTACCGGTTAATACCGAGTAATGTTTTGAATAATTTTTTAAATTTATAAAATAGTTCCAAAATTTTTAAAATTGCGAAATAATTCTTTAATATATTGCATTTTGTACTGTATAATTTTACATTAACTTGTCTCCAAATGTCATAATAATTGAAATTTAAAATAATAATAATATATTTATTTTATTAATATTATTTTTCATATATTTGTAAAATTATATGTTTAACTTAATAAAAAATTTAACTTAAATTCTTTACATTGTAAAAACAATGTGTTTTTCTTAATTACCATAATATAATTTCTAATTCCTACCTAAATAAAAAGATGTTTTTTTCCTTCTGGTCAAGACTCGAGAGTTTAACAAATAATATTGTTTTGGCTGTTGTACGGAGCCAATGGACCAGTGGGTAGAGGAAGCACTTGGGAGTTGCGATGCTTGATTCACTCCCGAGTTCTTTGTTCTCTTAGACCCATTTTCCTCTCTAACGACCCACATCAGTCACAATTAGGAAGTCTTGAAGGAGATTATGAGATATTCGATGAAATGCAATCGTAGTATCAGTCCTCTATTGAAAATTTTGCGTAATTTTGACTTGTTTCTCTTTTGCTCTTTTTGTGTAAGTTTAACCGTTAGTAAGCTAAAAATTTAAAATAGGAAGGTTTAAATATTTAAAATTTTAAATTTTAGAGAGCTTAATGCACTATTAGACTCCAAATAACTATATCCTTATATATATATAATTAATATATAACTTTTATAAATTTTGAGGGCTCAATGGACTAACTCAGTCTATAGATTTTGTATTATTGGTGGACGTTGCACTAGTTTCTCATACCTGACATAAGAGAGTAGAGTCTTGCAGGAGAGAGAGAGAGAGAGACAGAACTGGAGGAAAAGACGACAGTGGAGAGTAGCCGGAGAGGAGAATCGAGAGAGAGTAACTGTGTGATAGATAATAGAGAGTGAGAGTAGCATTGTAAAATAGAAGCGTTGGGACGGGGGTAATTTTTTTTCTTTTTACAAAACAGTCCTTCAAATTTGTAAAATTTACTGTACTAACCAATATTTTAAATACTAGTCGATATCATATAAAAATTGCTGTTAACAATAGCTGGTACTTATATACCTAGTTTCGTCCCATTTTTTGAGTTCAAGACTCGTAATATTCGAATAGGCTCGTTAATATTGTACATTGTAAACTCATACTAGGGGTAAAGCATTTGCATGGCCTTATACATATAAAAAGAGTTGAAATTTCCAAAATTTTAAATTATTGTTTTTTTTTGGTAAATCAGAACTTTATAAAGAATAAAAAATTATGTACAAACAAGAGCTACCAAAGGTAATCTCAAAACATGCAAAAACAAAAAAACATGCATCTAACTGCCCTGCAAGTAATTACACCCTAACCTGCTAGAATAGAAAGTGATAAGATCAAACTCAAAACAAATTCCACAAATGTCCGGTTATTCGTTATTGTTTTATTGGTGGAACAAATCTATTTCCATCGTCATTTCCTGGGATCTAATTTTTTTTAATAGTATTTTGCAGCTCATGTTTTAAACTAATTACAAAAATAATAACAACATGAAATAAAAATTCTACTGGCACACAAAATTTTAAAAAAATTTAATAGTAAACAACTTTATTTATAACAGAGACTATTCAATAGAGGGACTATTTTGAAATGAATGTTTCGAATTCGAACTAATTGAAGAAGGAAATTAATAAAAAAATATAACATATGAACCCAACAAAGAAATCCTTAATTCAGTAGCATTTACTCAATCTAACAATAAGTGAGATTCATCATTCAAGTTCGCTAAAAGAAAGAACAGTTTCCAAATACAAATACAGTAAAGTGATCAATTAGCATTTTTCAACCCAAATTTTCTCGCCATTTCACCATTCTCCGATTACACGTATAATCAAATCAGAAAAGAATGGGACGAAAATTGAAAATACACATGAAAAATTGCGTTGATGAATGCTAAAAGATTGAAGAAGGAAATCAAGGCAAAGGGAAAAAAAAAAAAAGAATATTAGAAAGGCCACGTATTTTTACAATTTATAGATAATAAGAAAGCATGGCAGTACGGCTTTTGAATCAAACACAAGCAGCTCGCCGTTGTCTCCACTCAACGAGTCAAACCCGCGTCGTCCATCCAACAACGATTCCAAGGCCTTTTTCTTCGACACCCGACCAGCGATGACCCGACAAACCAACATTGCTCTCCTCCCTCGCCCACAGCCGGCACTTTCATGAGCTCCCCCGCTGCCGGAAAACGTACAAATCGCCGACCCCTTTCCTCCGGGGAACACCCACCTGCACCCGCCTGCTTCTTGTGCTCCACCGCCGGCGGGACCCAGACATTGGAACTGCATCATCTCGTTCCCGTCCGCCATGCACCTCGCGTTCTCCTCCCACGTTGACCCACTGGACAACCCGGCCCGTGACTTGACCTTCTCGCGATACTCCTCGAATCGAGCCATAGTCCTGGACCCGTTTTGGACCTTGAAGATCATCTCGATCCGACCCGGAAAGGACTTATTGCTCCAACTGGTGTGAAATATTATCTCCACCACGTTACGTGAAGGGTGGCCCTCGGGAAGTTCGGTGAGGGCGGGAAAGAGCTGGTCGGAACTACGAGTGGAGCGGGTACGAGGTTGTGGAGATGGACGAATCGGGTCGGCTACGGGTTTATGGTGTCTGGGTTTCGAAGGTTTATGTTTGGCTGTGACGGTCGCTTCAATGACGTCTTTGATGCTTTGACCGCCTTTTTTACAGCTTGAGCTTGATATCAAGTTTCTTGGTGTTGGGTGCAAAACGTCTTCAAAGGCTCTTGATTTGCACTGCAGGGACTTGACCCAGCCGCCTGCCATTTATCGGACCTATTGTCGGATCCCCTGAACAACTCGCTGTCTGCAGCGTGCTAGCAACCCAAATGAGTCTTCATTCTTTCTCTCTCAAGGGTTTGGTTTGTGTTTGGCCTCCACCTTCAGTATTGGCCTTTCTGGTTTATGATATTTGTGTGTGTTTGGTGGTCTCTCGTATAATGGAACAGACATGGCGCGATAATAAATGGAGGGTACTCTATTTGACGACAATGCCCTCGATTGGTGGCAGATATCACATCCTGCCCACGTGGAATATGTATTCTCTTCTCTCTTTACGCAGCATCCAAAAAAGGTAAAGAAAAATAGAAAACCGTAGAATACCCAAAAGTAGATGCATGATATTTGAATCATTGTAATTTTATGGTTCTCTTGGTATGTATTTACTAAGGAAAAAGAAAAGATTTTAGATAGGAGTTTATCGATTTGAGGATATTATCGTCCGTTCAATTTTGTCTTTAAGGGTCGTAGAAACAGTTGATTTTGGCAGTTTACGAACATTATGAGCACACCAATCCAAAGGTCTGAAGGTTTGCGTCACATTCGTTGTCATCTTTTGAAGGCAAATCTATGACAGTTATGGAAGAAAATGATTAGATATCGTCGGATTTGATTTCTGGTTGATCAGGGAAAGAAACCAAAAATCCGATTAGGTCACCGAACGCGACACCAGAAAAAAAAAAAGAAATAAGTGAAAACATTTGTCTTTCATAATTTACGAGTTCTCACTTCACTGCACTGTACCATCTTCCGAAGAAAAAGGTCTTAACGTTGCATTGTAATATGTTATTAAATAGTTTCACGGTTTTGAATTGCCGTTGTCACAAATTACGGTAACGGCGATGACTATTATCACAAGTTATTGCAATTTTAACTATATATATTTTGATATTATTGTATTTGTATTAATAATAACTCGCAAAACGCAAATATAAATTGCAATTGACAATTTAAAACTTTTGAGTAGGCTATAATTCAAACCCGTTTGTTACTTTGTTAGTGGGTATAAAAAATCAATTAATTTGGCCTTATATAATAATTTAAGTTATTGCAAGGATAGATCATTTAATATGATATCAAAACATTTGTAATCAAGTCGCCATGAGTTCAAATCTTATCATCTACCTATTATTTAGTACAAGATAGAGTAAGCCTATGCAAGTTTTAAAGCTCATAGGACTTTCACTTCAGAGAATGTCTTAGTAAATATAAAAAAATAATTAAATTGATCACACACAACAGCTTAAACTATCGTGATAAAACCGTCATTTAAGATACTTTTTCCCATGTTTTATTGGCAAGGCTCAAGTTCCATTACAAGGCACACAGTGTTCTCCTCTATGCATTACACTCTTCTACGCGACCTTCCTGCAACAAATTTTACATAGATACAGGATCTAGGAAAAGATCTGTACTTTCCGTCTGAAAGCTCATTTTAAGTACCCTTTTCTGAACCCAGATTGCTTAAACAGAATCTGAGTCTCCACAAACAATGTTCCTTCTTCTGTTAATTACGGTTTATCTACAATTTTCATCTTTTGCTTCATTGTGGAACGTTCCATCGGTTTGTGGGTTATTTGTGTCAATCTACAGGCACTGATTCTTCTATTCTACTATCTTATATGCATATATATAATAAAGGAAGAGTACCAAGTGGTGGAATCTTTCATCGGAGTTTGAAGTGGAACAGGTGGGCATGGAAGAATAAAAAGAGAATGGAAACTGGAGGAATGCATCCGCATAAAAATTAAAGCACTGAAATTTGAACTAGTAAAACGACAATTTATCCTCCACTTCTCTATTCTTTTTAGACTCATAATGTCAAGTAGGTAGCATAGGATTATTGAGTATAAGCCTTCCTTTTTCTTTTTTTGAAATGAAGATGACTCTAGCTCCATATACTACAGGTAGTGAGTCGCTATGTGTCCAACAAAGTTTGGTGCACATTGGGATAATGACATTACAGTCATATTAGGAGCCGACAACATTGGTATGTGTAAACCCTAATCATAATTTGTGTTCTTTTCCATACCTCAATCAATCAACACCAAATCCTGAGAATTGGTGACTCATTCAAATGCCTCCTTTATGCCTTCATAATAATCAAAATTAAGGCCGGTGGGTTGGTTATGAGAATCCGACATGGTGGTTTCGATTAAAAGAAGTGCTTTGCCTTAGCGTGAGAATGGTTGGTGGTGTGAGTGGGGTTTTGCCAGCCTTTGCTCTCACGCCTACAAAATTTATGTATGAACCCCGGGAACTGCGTTGTACATACTTGGCGTGCTTTATATTAACAAACTCCCAAAAATTTTGGTTACTTTTCCACCACTTTTCTTCAAATGGGATTCCAAATTCATGCTTATTTTGATTCTATGTACGATTTACTCTACTTCTTGGTGTTAAATCTATATTTTACAACAACGGGTAATTTTCCTAGTAGATAAACAGCTTATTATTATCTAGTGAAAAGCACAGAACAATCAAAGCAAGGGACTGGCAAGCATAGTTTAATGAGGGATGCATGCGAATGACATAATTTGTTAAACTTCGACCAACTTCGAGCCATGAAATCATCAATGCAGTACTAAGACAATGTGTGCAAAGCAACTTGAATGCGCAGATCTCCCCTTCCTTTACGCAATAAATGTTTCAACTTTCAATTTCTTATATATGTCGACCATGATCTACTTACATTTCATTCAAAGTTAATTAGTGAAGCTTTAGGACTTCCCTTTGGGTGCCTCCTTATCAACTAAACACGGTCCTTTTTTTTTTTCAAATGGAGAATAGCATACAGACAGAAAGAAAAGGAAATTAAAAGAAAAAAACAGAAGTTGAACTTCTTTAGCTATGCAATTGACAGGTAGACTAAGAAAAGAAAATGCGATCATTAGTCTTTGATGTGATGTTGGAAAATTAAGAAGTGAAAGCAAAAGACAAATAAAGATATCTTTCATATTACGTAGATCAAAGTTGAATCTAGGGAGAATAAGGTGACGTTAATAAAATTTGGCAAGGCTAGTTAGGCTAAATTTAAGCAGTTAGCATGAGGACCATTATGCACCTAAATGATGGTCCCTCCCTGCTTTTTATGGCATTCTGAATCTTGGATAGTTCTCTGCCTTCTGGCTGAGCACATTTTTGAACAGTTGAGACAATCGGCATTAATAGCATGTCTGTAGATATGGACCCGCGCTAACTCACCCATTATGTCCTGTTGTGTTTGGTAAGTCCCAATTGGGTAAGTGCAAGTTCAGTTGGGTAAAGAAGTTTGATTTTATTACCGATGTTATTTGGTGGTTACAAATTCCTTTACCTGCTATGTTGTAGTAGGTACAACGAGAGGCTTGCTTAGTGGTCGATGTTTTAGTTTTAGAGGAAATATAAGCCAAAGATAGCCCTTTCATCATTTTCAATTATTAAGTTGAAGAAAGTTTACAAACAACGTATAGATCTTTAGCATTATTAACTTTTGATGTGGGAGAAAAAACAGAAATTGCAAATGCAGAAGTGCAACGACTACATGAGCCTGTTTTCACTTGGGCTTTTTATCAGCTAATTGGGCTACATCAACTAATCTGGCTTAAACAAAAACCACATCGATTCTCTCCTCAACTATCACAAACCACATTCCTCGTACACACCTAGCACCACTAGTCTAACTCCCCTAACGACGAGTTTAGATCCTCTGTCTAATATAATCTTGTCTTATTTTGTCTAGTTGAAAATCAACATAAAAATTTCGAGAATCAGTTAAGTCAAATTGCAGTTGCCATCAACCGACTAGAAGCACGAAATTCTGGTAATTTTCCAGCGCAACTGGAGGTAAATCCTAGACAAAGTGCAAAGGCTATCACATTGCGAAGTGGTAAAGAATTACCATAATCAATTCTGAAAAATTCCAAAAGGGAGATAGAGGAAGAAATCACGCACCTACCTGAAGAGACGCAGAAATTTGTACCAAACAAGGTGCTCCCATCTCCTTTTCTAGTCGATTAGCAGAAGTGAAGACGGAAGAACAAAAAAAGGAGATTTTGGAGACTTTCCGAAAGGTTCAGGTAAATATTCTTCTACTTGATGCAATTAAACAGATTCCGCGATATGCTAAATTCCTTAAGGAGCTTTGTACGTCAAAGAGGAAATTGAAATTCGATGAGAAAGTTCAATTAGGGGAAAACGTTTCAGCAATCTTACAAAAGAAAAAGCTTCCACCGAAATGTCAAGATCCAGGAATGTTTACTATCTCGTGCTAAATTGGTAATTTGCGGATTGAAAGAGCTATGTTAGATTTAGGTGCGTCCATAAATGTCATGCCATATGATGTGTATAAATCTTTGAATGTTGGGCCTCTTAAAGAAACTAACGTAGTAATTCAATTAGCGGATCGCTTAAATGCGTACCCGAAAGGTGTGTTAAAAGATATATTGGTTCAAGTAAGAAACATGCTTTTTCTGGCTGATTTTTATTTTTTGCAGATGGGGACGAATGACACATCCTCCTCCACTCCAATTTTATTCGGAAGGCCGTTTTTGAAAACGACTAGAACCAAAATAGATGTTCATAATGGATCTTTAACTATGGAATTCAATGGTGACCTAATTAAATTCAATATTTATAATACCATGAAAATTCCTGATAACGAATAATCTATTGTTTATGTGGATTTCATTGATACATGGATGCAGGAGAATTAGACATTGGAAGGCAAAGATGACATTGAATTAATTTTGGTCTTGGAGCAGACGTTACAATGGTAAGGTAGTGAGGAATTTGCGTCATCTGTTAAACAAGAGGAGAAGACAATAATTCCACAATAAGGAGGAGAGGCGTCATTTTTTAGTGAACAACTGGAAGTTGCGGTATCAAACAACAAGGAGGAAAACACATCACGTTGGCGAGGATGCGATGCTTCAACGCTATCTATTGGACAAAAGGAAAATACATTAACATGCCATGAAATTGATGAGTTGGTGTTATCCAACAAACAGGAGGAGACGTTAACATGTGGAATGGAGACAGTTGAACCATTCTTCCATCAGCTCACGTCCGTGGAAACATCTAAGAGGATGGATAAATTGCTGCCATCGTTGACTAGCCCACCAACATTGGAATTAAAAAGCTTACCTAGTCATCTTAAATACATCTTTTTAGGTGATAAAGATATATTGCCTTTGATTATTTCTAATCAACTTTCGGATGTGCAGGAAAGCCAGCTTGTCAACATTTTGATGGAGAATAAAGAAGCTTTCGGTTGGACGGTAGCTGATTTGAAAGGAATTAGTCCCACCATATGCATGCACCAAATCTTGATGGAAGATGAGGCGAAGGAGGTAAGCAACCACAACATCGTCTAAACCCACCCATGATGGAAGTGGTAAAGAAAGAGATTTTGAAGCTTCTTGACATAGGCATCATTTATTCGATTTCGGATAGTAAGTGGGTAAGTCCGGTCTAGGTAGTACTAAAAAAATTGGTGTAACAATAATCGAAAACAGCAATGGTGAGTTAATTCCAACTCGTGTCCAAAATGGTTGGAGGGTATGTATAGACTATAGGAAGCATAATTCAGTCACTAGAAAAGATCACTTTCCGCTTCCTTTTATTGATCAGATGCTTGAAAGACTTGCGGGAAAATCTCACTATTGGTATTTAGATGGCTATTCAGGATATCATCAGATTTTGGTGGCACCAAAGGATCAGGGAAAGACGACCTTCACATGTCCATTCGGCACCTTTGCCTACCGACGAAGGCCATTCGGATTATGCAACACACCAGCGACATTCCATTGATGTATGGTAAGTATTTTCTCCAATCTTGTAAAAAATTGCATGGAAATTTTTATGGACGATTTCATTGTATATGGGGAATCTTTTGAAGCATGCATTAGTAACCTTGAAAAAGTGCTCAAACTTTGCATTAAAACTAATCTGGTTTTAAATTACGAAAAGTGTCACTTTATGGTTAATCAAGGCATTATTTTGGGTCATACTGTTTCTTCGAAAGGAATTAAAGTCGATAAAGACAAGATAAATGTTATTCGATCTTTATCTTACCTCGCAAATGTGCGGAAAGTTCGTTCTTTTCTTGGTCATGCAAGATTTTATCGGCGATTTATCAAGGACTTCTCCAAAATTGCACAACCTATGTGCCAATTGCTTCAAAAATATGTGAAATTCGATTTTGACAAACAGTGTCGAAGTGCGTTTGATAAGCTAAAGGAGCGACTCACTACAGCGCCGATTATTCAGCCACCAAGTTGGGACATGCCTTTCGAATTGATGTGCGATGCGTCAGATTATGCAGTCGGCGTTGTGTTGGGACAAAAAGTGGATAAGTTACCTCATGTTATTTATTATGCTTCTATGATACTTAATGATGCCCAGAAAAAGTATTCCACAACGGAGAAGGAATGTTTAGCGGTCATCTTTGGGTTGGAAAAATTTCAGTCATGTTGGGTCCCAGACCCACACAGCCAATTGGTATTGTCCCCTCTGGTATTTTCTAGGAACGATGCCCTCAACCAAGCTTAGGGTATTTTCTAGGAATCGAACCCTCAACCTCAGGGTTTTGTTGCACCTAGTGCACGCCTCCACTACCATTGAGCCAAGGGGACAATACCAATTGGTTGTGTGGGTTTGGGACCCAACAATTAAAAGGCGCCTTTTAAAAAGAATATTAATGATTGAAAAGGAAAAAAATGAAGCGATATTAGTTAAGATATGATTCGTTGATCGATGGGTTGGGTTTCGGAAACGGGTTCCAACAAGTCATATCTATTGGGGACAAAGGTGATCATCTACTTCGACCATGCAGCGCTAAGGTATTTGGTAAACAAGAAAGAAGCCAAGCCCAGATTGATTCGATAGATATTACTAATCCAAGAATTCAATGTAAAAATTCACGATAAGAGAGGAGCAGAGAATCTGGTGGCCGATCACTTAAGCCGGATCACATCAAGTACTACGCCGGATGTCCTTTACGACAAATTTCTAGATGAGAGCCTTTTCGCAATTCAACAGGTAACTCCTTGGTATGCAGACATAGTGAACTTTTTAGTAACTAAGTCTTTACCTAGTGATCTATTTAGAGCTGAGAAAGATATAATCAAGCGAAAGGCTAGATATTATGTGTGGGATGAACCTCATCTTTGGAAATTTTTTTCTGATCAGATTGTTAGGAGATGCACCACAGAGGATGAAATTTCATCTATTTTGCAATTTTGTCATTCATCTATGTGTGGGGAACATTTCGGTCCCAAAAGAACTGCTCGAAAAATTTTAGAATGTGGACTGTTTTGGCCTAAGTTATTTTATGACTCTTACATGTTTTGCAAGTCTTGTGATCGTTGTCAAAGAACAGGTAATTTGGGGTCAAAGAATCAAATGCCATTGACTAATATTATGGTATGTGAGATTTTTGATGTTTGGGGAATAGACTTTATGTGTCCTTTCCCTTCCTCTTTTAGTAAGAATTACATTTTGTTGGCATAGACTATGTTTCCAAGTGGGTTGAAGCTAAGGCTACTATATCTGATGATGCTAAACCTGTGATTGACTTTGTTAAATCGAATATTTTTGACAGGTTGGGAATGCCTTGAGCTATCATTAGTGATCGAGGGACCTATTTTTGCAACAAGATTTTTGAAGCGTTGATGAAAAGATGTGGTATTACACGCTGAATCTCTACCGCCTACCATCCGCAGACAAGTGGGCAAGCTGAGGTATCCAAGAGAGAGATCAAGTCCATACTAGAAAAGTGGTAAATCCAAACCGAAAGGATTGGAGTCTTCGACTAGATGATGCCTTATGGGCCTACCAAACTGCGTATAAAACTCCTATAGGTATGTCGCCTTACGGGTTAGTTTTCGGTAAGCCTTGTCATTTAACTGTGGAAATTGAGCATAGAGCTTATTGGGTCGTGAAGCAATTAAATATGGTCCAATTGGAGGTTAGTACTAGTAGGAAATTGCAATTGCAAGAATTAGAAGAGATTCGTAATGAGGCGTACGAAAATTTGAAAATTTACAAGGAAAAGACTAAGGCTTTTCATGATAGAATGATTTCTAGGAAACAGTTTTCTATCGAACAAAAAGTTCTTCTATATCATTCAAAGCTTAAGTTATTTTACGATCTCGTCGGCTTGGCCCGTTTATTGTTACTAACATTTTTCCTCATGGTGCGGTAGAAGTTCAGAGCGTCGATACCTCTAAAGTATTTAAAGTCAATGTGACACCGTTTAAAGCCATATTATGAAAATTCATCGATCAAACAGGTGGAAGAAATAGAGTTGGCACCGCCAACCTATCTCTAAATCAGTAAGTAACACTTCAGGTCTAGCTAACAACTTTAAAAAAGAATGTTCGGGACAACCCGTAAATTGTTTAGGTTTGTCTATGTTATTTCTTTAATAGTATTTATTTTCATTATTTAGTTAGGAATTTCAATTTATGAATTTTTTAATTATTATTTTATTTTATTTTTATTTTCGGTCACGTTGACTTTTCTTTTCTTTTTCTTTTTACACCAATTAAAATTTTAAAACAACAAAAAAATTAAAATCAATAAACGAAATTTCTTTTCGGTTACCGCTCCCTAATTGGTTTTCCCGTTTGTTTTTCGAGCTAACTCCCTTCTTTCCTCCATTATCCATTGTCGACCCTCCATCCCACATTCATCCTAATCTCTCGATTTCACTCATCCCCACTTAACCCACGCAAACCCTTTTTCTTCACTACCCAATCCCCATTCAACCCCATTCGATTCTTGTAGTGTTGCGTGATTCTCTATTTTGTAGGTTGGTTTCCACGGATTGGGACAATGCCTAGGAAGAAGAGTGATTCCTAAAGACTCCCAACCCCCATTTGATACGCTGTCGACGTCTACCCACCACCACCACCTTCTCAACCGCCGACGACCACTCCTGCTCCAGCTCTGACGCCGACGCCTCTCCACCCAGCCCCAAGGACATGACTTCGATCAAGAAGAGGCAAGGAGGTGGAAACCCGTAGCCTATTGAATACTCGAACAGAGAGGTGCACTTCCTTCGTTTTTCCTGAAGATACCGAAAAATTCGAGCAGCCCCGCCAACGACAAATTTGCCCCTGTAAGTCTATTCGTTCTGATACTCTTGAAGCGTTACATGTGTATGATTCTTTTAGGCAATTAATGGGTCCTATTGCATGGAGTACTTTTTTTCCGAATCGATTGCCCTTCTTTTGAGGAATTAACTAGAGAATTTTACACCACTTTCCAATTTAATTGTGACAAGGATTTTGATATGAATACGAAAGAGGTTGCTGAATTTCGGTTAATGGGGAAGGAATTCGTGTGTTCCATTGCTGAGTTGAATGTTGCTTTGGGCTTTCTATCTACTGCTGAAACCGAAACCGAATTATTTATCAATTCCCAATGTGATTTTCATGAGGATTTTAATGCTTCGGAATTGTGGCGTCAATGGTCTGTCGATACCCATCCGTATAATGCTAGCCTGTCCAAAAGTTCTTTTCTTAGGAACCCTGTTTTCAAGATTATTCATAAGTTGCTAGCATTTAATTTTTTCGGTCGTAAGGATGCTGCGAGTACTTTATCAACGGCTGAATTTTATTTCTTGTGGTGTATGGATAGGCATATTCCCGTCAACTTGGTTTTTGGTTTATACATCAATTTCATTATGTTTTGCAGAAGAAGTCTAAACCGTTGATCTTGGATCCTATATCACACAAATGACAGTTAATTTGGGTGTATTAGATCTCGATAATACTAATATGTATGAATACATGGTATTAAACCAATGATTGTGTTTTATTCAAGTGTAATGAAGTGATAGTTTGATTAAATTATTTGACTGAAATATAATTTATTTGTAATAGAACTTGATGCTAATCAAGTTGATATGAACTGTGTGACAATATGTTTATGATTGATTGATTAATTGACTGATTGGATTGTAATGTAGCCATGTGATTCAATGAGTATGGATATGTGAAGTACTGAAATGTGATGCTATATGCAAATAAGAAAATGTGAAAATATGTGCTTATATGACTTGATATGTGGTATGAATTGGGTTAACCATCGAGGATAGTCACTCACTAAGTTTGCAAAAACTTACCCAAAATTTTTAATAATTTTTAGGTTCAGAGGTGATATTCAGTTAGTCTAATTGGAGTATAGCCATTGAAATCAGATATGGACTAAGGGTCGGGATCAGTTTGCACTTGCATATGTCTTCAGTGATTTTTGTTTTGAACTATAATTTTGCAAATATTGTATAATGAGTTTGTAAATGATTTGGTAATGAAATGACATTATAATTACAAGTGTTTTGTATTTGAAAAGACCCCAAGTGGCTGATGAATTCTGATGATTTGTAAGATGATTGTCACACTTGTGAATGGAAATGTTTAATAATAAAGTATGCTCGATTTGTTTTGATTGAATGACTGTTCTAGCATGTCACCCTTACGGGGTACGTACTCGGATATCACTCAGGATATCGGATATGTGTCTTGCGAGAGTGGGGTGCTATAGTTAATTTTCTTTTATTATTAAATTTAATATGGAGAGATATAAGGTACTTTAGTGGTTGCCTCCGGTGGTTCTTAAACTGAAGTAGTTCTTTATGTTTTCCTTAAATATTTTGATTGTTTTGATGCGTGGAAGTCATTCGTTTCTAACGTTTTGTTTTTGTTTATATATCTACGTGAGTGATAATTAATGTCTATTTTAAAGGTTTAGTTGCTTAGTGTTAACTTATGGTTAAGATCTTCCAAAGCATTTTATTCATTTTATGGGAAGAATTTACCATGAATCCTTTAATTCTCTAATCACTTTTTCTGTTATAGGAATTCAATAAGGTATGCAAAGCAAATTAAAATACCTCTTAGTATTTTCTGAAAACTTCTTTTTCATTATGTTAATAATTTTATCTGAAAACAAGCAATAATGGTACTTCATTTGTGAATTTTACAGGTGCAGAAATGGAAAGTAGATCTACTACATACCATCCATTAGATTATGAAATTAAGAAGGAGCAACATAAAAATGATATCGGCATTGGAAATGAGAGTAGTAATATGAATTCAACTGATTTGGTAATATGTATATTTATGAACACTGTTGATTAGAGGAAAAAAAATTGGGTTATAGTGTCGATTTGGTTTTTAGATAGATTGTTAGCGATCAGATGTTGTAAAAGTGATTTTGGGAGTTAGAAATAACATTGTGATGGGGTGTAGGTTAGTGTAGAAGATTAAAGTTGGAAAGGTGAAACTGCTCTATTTCTTCACTGAGCATGTATGAATATATAGGTGTTTATTCGTGAGTTGAGGAAAACGTAGAGATGTTTAAGAAAAAGATTTTTAAGTTGAGGAGTATAGATAGTATCATCTTAGGTTGACTTTTGCTTCTTCTTAAGTTGACCATCTGTATTCGTCTGTAAAAACGCTTCTTCTGTGATGACGTCATATTGTCTTAAGAGTTGCATCGTCTTAAGTTGACTTTACTTCGTCTTAAGTTCACTCTAATTCATCTACTTCTTGCATTTGTCTGCTTTTTGCATTCGTCTGCTTCTCGCATTCGTCTGCTTCTCGTATTCGTCTACTTCTCGCATTCGTCTGCTTCTTGCATTCGTTTGCTTCTTGATTTGTCTGCTTTTGGCCATTCATCTGCTTCTTGCTATCATCTGCTTTTTGATTCGTTTGCTATCTGCTTCGTCTTATGTGGACAGAACCTTGTTTGATTCTTTCAGCCATAACTTTATCGTTTGACCTCCAAATGACCAGATTTTTGAAGCATTGGATTCATAACACATTTCTCTATCTCTCCATAGAGATTATAGCTTTTGGTGTTGACTTGAATAAGATTATTCTAATCAAGTAAGGGTATCGGTTGGAAGAGCATGAACTGGATATTCCACTGAACATACTTCAGTATTTTGATTTTATCTGGATCTATAGGATTCCAAATGAGATAATTTTTGATTTTAGACTAAACTAGAGGTATAGGCATACAAATTGTCTTTAGAAGTTAAATTATGGTTCGGTATCTAAGATGTTGAGAAAGTTGTGTATAGTACACTGTTTTTTGAATATGAACAACCCAATAATGTTGAGGCATATCTTCCAAATTACTAAACCAAATTGGGTGATTTTTGGAGTCAATGAGAAAGGAATAGAAATTTTAAGGGTTTTAGTGAGGCACAAACCTAAGTATAAGTGAGGCACAAACCTAAGTATAAATTATACTTAGATGAGTTTTGGATATGAGACTGATTTTGTGATCAAATTGAAGGAAAGATACCCGGGATGGTCAAGAACATGCATTGTACATAATTCATTTCATACATATGCATTATTAAACACTTATAATTGTGCAAACTGTGATATTTGTGTATGTTGTTTGATATAGAGTAGCAACTGGAACGTCAACCTTCAGACATTGTCGGTCCATCCAGGCAATAACATATTGGAGCGTAATGTGAGTCAACCTAGATGATTTCCTAGGATTGATTGTTTTGAATTAACTTGATTTGTTAAACTTCCATATTACTAAATTGTTTGTAAGTTGTTTCTGAATTCCGAACTTGAAGTCCGAGGAGCTTAATAGTTGGGCATGTATTGGAAGTGCTTTGATGTGATATGAAGGACATTTAATTCTCAACAGAAGTTGAATGCAAGACTTAGGTTCGATGATTGTAAGCATCATATGTGATTGTAATATATGATATATGACATATATGTATTTGATGCATTTCATAAAATGCATGATCAGATAAAGACGTTGTGACTTGAGTTGTCAGTATGAAGCGCTTCCACGTAGAGCCTTGCTCCGTGATTTCTGATTCTACACGTAGAGTTATGCTCTGTGATTCTGTTATGATTGAGCCCTTTGGGCCGACATTTGTATAAGTTTGTGATAGGCACTCGGTCACAACAATAAGAACGAATGTGAGTCTCATGCATATAGCGTTCATATAAAATTGAAATTCATTAATGTCTTACAAAGCTATATTGAATGACTATATGATATGCCATATTATGTGAGTATTTGAATAATAAATGTATGTTTAGAATGACTAATTATGCGATATATGATGTGTGTATGTGATATGGTGAAATCATCAACAATGGTTCACTCATTGACTTGGCAAAACTCATCAAAAATTGCAATATGATTTTTCAGGTAGGAGATAAGAGACATAGTGCTTTAGACAAGACTAAAGGGCCTCGTTGGATTTTGTCATGGCTCAAAGGTCGGTCAGCTGAGATTTTTGGACAGATTAGTTAGACTTTAAATATTTTCCTTTTTCACATAGCACTTTTGTATTAGGTTTTGAAGCTGTCCATGTAAGGAGTGTTGAGGGACACAATGTAGACTTTTGGTTTTTATGCAATGAAATGAGGAAAAAGTTGGTTTTGAATTATTGTGGTTTTTTTATGATGCTTTATAAGTGAATTATGACACCATGCCATATGAAGTGACTGTAGTGATCGGTCGTAGCTCGCCTTATCGTAGATATGTACAGGAATGACCTCCGGGCGTCTCGTTGTGTACCTTGCAGTAAAGGGCGCTACATTTAGGTGGTATTAGAGCATGGTTGGCATCTGTTAGGACATATAGGAATTTTAAGCATGAAAAATTGTGAGAAATGCAGATAATGATTGAAGTTATTGTTTGTTATAGGTCATCTGCTTTAGGTGATCAGGTTGATCAACCAGCTGACCAAGGATAGGTAGGAGCCAGTAGGGAGTCCTCGGTGCCTCGATCTGAGGAGATACCTCAGAGTTTCCAAAAGAAGGGAGAGAAGGTATGATAGGCTGCGGAAGCAGGGAGTTGTGAACTTTTATGGCAGCACAGACCCTGCTGAGGGCGAGGGATAGTTAGAGAGGACATAAAGGGTCTTTGATCAGATGGACTGCGAGTCAGACGAGAAGTTTGACTATGCAGTGTCATTACTGCAGGGCCCAACATATCAGTGGTGGAAGACTATTCCTGACAGTACCTGTTAGGACCCGATCTCGAAATCGAACCCCATCCGAAAAAGCGGAAATACAAAACAAAAACAAGTGACGAATCGAAATCGGAACGATCAAAGCGAAACAAATTCTTAAGGAGCCAAAGAATTCGAAAGGCTCGGAAACAAAGAAAGAAAACGATTCAACCAAACTTGAGGGCAAAATTTCGACATCCGGGAACAAAAACTTTAGAAAAACGTATCGTCGCGTTGGAAACCCTAAGACTAGACCAATCCGAATCGGTGTATATATATATTTACTTTTTTTCCTTTTTTCTTTTCTTTTCAATTTTATTCATCTTTATTCAATCTCATACCAAACACTTCAATCTCTCATTAGAAATTCCAAAATTATCCTTAATCAAAATCTCATATCCTAAGATTCTTCTTATTCCATCATATCAAATACAATTTAACAAAATCGGGCAGCATAACGACTGCATTTTTTAAAAACCTAGAAAAATATGCAAATGGTTCAAACACACTTCTATATTCTAAAACAAAGCCACACAATGCATCGGACCTCCTGTCCGGAATCCCAACATAAACAAATGCAATTCTATTCCTAAACACTTCAATACGTCTCCATCCAAAAATCCATAATCAGAATCAATCCCATTCATATACAATCCTATTCATACACAATCCAATTCAATATCAAGATTCATAACTCAATCTAAACCCAAATTAATCATATTCATATCCAATCACAATTTATATCCTATAATCATACACAAATTTATAACTCAGTTCCATACATAAATTTATAATTCATATACATCATGAAATAAGCTTACAAAACATTAATGGCCTTCCAAGCCATACTCGATACCACAATCTAAAATTACATAAAAATACTAGCTAAGCAAAATCGAACACAAGCCTTGACATTTCTTTCATCCGATCTCCTGCTTGATACCTGGAGATGAGGATGAAAGGGGGTGAGCTAGACACCTCGTGGATAACATATTTATAAATCGAAAAATAAGCAAAAACTATTTTTTTTAAAACCTCTGCCATTTTTATAGAAATTTCACAGTAGAAAATTTGGCTAAACGCTTATTTCTCAAACTTCAAATCATTCATAATCCATTTCAAAAATTTCACGGTTGAAAACCTCAAATGTTTATCTTTCCAAAATCTTAATTTCTCAAACCTTCACGAACAATAAAAATCATAATAATTTCGTAAAATGCTTCGTTCTCAAATTCTCAGTCAAAATTCAAAATTCAAAATCAAACTTATCATCACATAGCATATCCATCTAACCATCCATACAAAACATTCAATTTATGCACATACTTGACAATTCACAAATGCAAATGCACACATAAATGGCTCGAGAGTTCCATAAACACGACGGAAACCGAAGTTTACCGTAAACACGACGAGTCCATTTTCGGATCTCGTGGGCCACAAGCGGGCAGCCGGGAGAAGGCTAGGGG
>JANKOD010000192.1:25821829-25835826 GCA_026284645.1 Erythroxylum acuminatum
TTAACAACTCATAACTTCCAAATTGAGATACATTCATATCAAGTCAATCCATTCTTCAATTCTAATGTCAATCAACACCCTAAACTTATCAATCACTTAAGAACTTATTTTAGCAACCATTTTGGTTCATTTCAAACCTCAATTAAATCAAACACCAAGTTAGGGTAAAAAGATAGTAGTGAATGATTGTGCAACCACTAATAATCCCGATTGTGCAACTACTTGATGTTTCCTCTCTGTCATGATTGTGCTTGTGCATGATCATGCAACTTCCTGATGTTTCCTCTATGTCATGATCGTGCTTGTTCACCATCGGGCAACTACTTGCAGATACAGAAGAATGTTCAATGGAAACGTTATAGCTAACATATTCCAACCATTTAATCATCATTTTCATCCTAGTTCATCTCTTTTGCTTAGTCTATCATTTCTAGCTTATGTCCTAGTTATTTCATCTTCATTCTTACTTTCATTTCAGCTTAATTTCAGTCACAACAAATCATATTCTATGTTTGATCATAACACTAAAAGCAGAACATCAATGTGTTCATTTCTTTACCTACGTTCCAACATATATAAAACACCATATTATGATCATTTAACCTCTAACTATCATAATACATATTTCATTCAAAAAATCATGAAGATTAATGTATAACTTACTTGATAAAACTCCAAGCTTCTTCAAAATTACCATGAAACCCTAGCCTCCAAGCTTATACGATCATCAACTCTTCTAGGAGGAATAGGTTAGGTTTTTAGTTACAAGGTGGAGAGATAAGAAGGATCTTGAAGAAACAAAGTGAAGGATAGCAAGAACTCAACGTTATGAGTGTGAGAGTGAGATGGTCGTGAGTGAAGAAAATGAGAAAGATGAAGAAGAGAGCATATGAAAAACGTGAAAGACAAAGACAAAGATGGTCTTTCAAGAAGAAAATGTCTTGGTGGGTTAAAAGCAAGGTAAAAATTGCTTGGTGGGTGTCATGACATGTTTCATGACACTTACCACTTAAAAATCAAGTTAACAAGTAATCTTCTTAAGTTAACTAATGTCTCTTAAAATCTAGTCTATTTGTCTCCAAATTTTCAATGTCACTTCTTAACAAATCCTAATACCATTTGCCAATTATTTCAATTGCCATTTGACACTTATTTCTACTATCATAAATCAATTGTCTTGCCATTTGGCATTTTTTCTAGTCCAAAAATACTCATAATTTTCAGAAAATTTCACCAAAATTATAAATCAATAATTTTACTCTCCAAAACAATTTTCAAGACACAAATATTCACTATTCACGTCATAATCACATTTATAAATCAAATAAAATCAACTATACCCGATAAATGTCAAATGAGTGCATGTGCAATCATTGTAATATGTGCAATTATCAAATTCACGTGTATGAATGCTAAATGATGCACAAACATGAAATGTATTTCCTAATTTCTCAATAATATCTCTTATATTCAGTATTCTAGGGTTCTAACCCTTAACATAAGGAAAATGATATGTTACAATTCTCCCCTCCTTAAGAAATTTCATCATCAAAATTCTTACCTGAATGTTCGTATAGGTGGGGATATTGTCTCCTCATGTGCTCCTCCATTTCCTATGTAGCCTCCTCGTTCGAGTGATTCTTTCGAAGGACCTTCACCAATAGAATTTCTTGGTTTCTCAATTGTCTCATTTGATATCCCACTATCTTGACCAGCTCTTCAGCTTAACTCAGATTACTAGCAGCTTCAAGCTCTTGAGCTGGTAGTACATGCATCGGATCAAACCGATATATCCTAAGCATATTCACATAGAACACATTATGTATCTGAGACATCTCAACCAGTAAGGCTAACTTTTAAACCAATGGTCCAATCCTCTCTAGGATCTCATAAGGACCAATATATCTAGGGCTCAGATTGCCCTTATTACTGAACCTCAGCACTCCCCGCCAGGGCAATACTCTCAGAAACACTATATCTCCTACTCTATATTCCATATTCCTTCGATGTTGATCCATATAACGTTTTTATCTATCTTGACTAGCTTTAATGCGACTATGGATCAGTTTCACTTTATCCACATTATCTTGTATCAGTTCTGGGCCTTAAACCATTCTCAGACCCTCTTCATCATAATATAGAGGCGAATGACATTTTCCACCATATAACGCCTCATACGGTGCCATTCTAATACTACTGTGACAATCATTATTGTAAGCAAATTCAATCAAGGCTATATACTGATCCCACGCTCTTTGAAACTCCAATACACATGCCTTGAGCATGTCCTCAATAGTTTTAATTATCCTCTCACTTTGTTCATCTGTTTGGGGATGAAATGCAGTACTGAAGTTTAACTTCATACCTATAGCTAACTATAATCTCTTCCAGAATCTAAAAGTAACTCTAGGATCCCTGTCCTATACAATGGACATTGGAACTTCATGTAGTCCAACTACCTCATTCACATACCTCCGGGCTAACTAGTCTAGTGAGTTATTTTCTATCACAGGTAAGAAATAGGCCTACTTTGTCAATCGGTCCACCACAACCCATATAACATCATATTGCCCTTGAGTCTTTGACAATCCTATAATGAAATCCATCGTAATTCGCTACCATTTCCATTCCGAAATAGTTAACAAATGCAGCTTCCCAACCGAAGAATCTGATGGCAAGTTAAACACTTAGCAACATACTCCGCAACTTACTTCTTCATCCCTGACCACCAGAATTGTTACTTCAGCATGTTATACATCTTGGTGGTACTAGGATGCATATCATAAGCTGCTACATGAGCTTCCTCCAAAATTTCTTTCCTCAGATTATCAATATCAGGCACACACAACCTCTGCTTTAACTATAGTGTCTCATCTCTCAGTTCAAATGTAAAATCTGAATTCATTTTCAACCTCTCAATAAGTTTCACCATTTCAAGACCTTTACTCTAAACTTTTCAAATTTTGTCATGCAATATTGTTCTCATCTTCAATGTAGCAATCAATGCCTCATTCTGATCTAGATTCAACTCAACATTCAACGCTTTCAATTGAACTAAGCTCGGTAACCTCGATATCTAAATCTGAGCTACACTTCTATTTGATTTTCTACTCAAAGCATCAACCACCACATTAGCTTTTCCCAGATGATACTTAATCATACAGTCATAATCTTTTAACAACTCTATCCATCTCCTTTGTTTCATATTTAATTCTTTTTGACTCAACAGATACCTCAAACTCTTATGATCTTTGTATACCTGGAATGTCTCTCCATATAGATAGTGTCTCCATATCTTTAGAGCAAAAAACCACAACAACAAGCTCTAAATCATGTACTGGATAATTAATCTCGTGATACCTTAATTGTCTCGATACATATGCTATCACTTTACCATACTGCATCAGTTCACATCCCAATCCTTGATACGAAGCATCATTATAAATCACATAACGTCCTATTCCTGATGGAGTAGTTAACACCGGTGCCCTAGTCAACCGATGCTTCAGCTCCTCAAAACTCTTCTAACATTCATCATTCCACCTGAAAGGTACATTTTTCCTCAGAAGTTTAGTCAGAGGGGTTAAGATCAGTGAGAATCCCTCTACAAACCTCCTATAATATCCTGCTAATCCGAGGAAACTCCAGATCTCAGATACATTCTTTGAAGCTTCCCAATTCATTACTTCTTTTACCTTCTTTGGATCCACTTATATGCCATGTCCATTTACTATGTAACCCAGAAAAACTACTTGATCTAGCCAAAATTCACACTTACTGAATTTGGCATACAACTGTTTCTCCCTCAGGATCTGTAAAATTATTCTCAAGTGCTCAGCATGCTCTTCGAATACACTAAAATGTCATCTATGAACACAATCACAAAATGATCCAGGTAGGGCTGAAACACCTTATTCATCAATGCCATAAATACAGGTGGGGCACTAATTAACCCAAACGGCATTACTAAGAACTCAAAATGCCCATACCTGCTCCTGAATGCACTTTTCGGTACATCAGTTTCTGCTATCTTCAACTGATAATACCCAGATCTCAAGTCCAACTTAGTGAACACCCGAGCTCCCTGCAATTGATTAAGTAAATCATCAATTCTAGGCAATGGGTAATTGTTCTTCACTGTTACCCGATTTAGCTGCCTATAATCAATGCATAGTCTCAGAGTTCTATCTTTTTTCTTCACAAATAAGACTGGAGCTCCCCATGGTGATAAACTGGGTCTAATGAAACCCTTTTCCAACAACTCCTGTAATTGAGCCTTCAATTTCTTTAGTTCTATAGGTCCCATTCTATATGGAGGAATAGATATAGGAGCAATACCTGGAACTAAGTCAATCGTAAACTCTGTTTCCCTATCTAGAGGTAAACTAGATAATTCTGCTGGAAACACATCCAGGAATTCTCTGATAACAAGAATGTCCTGCACATTTTGCTCAGTTTGAGTATCGACTACGTGGGCCATATAAACCTCACATCCTCCTTGTTGTAACCTTAAAGCACTCACGAATGAGATCAGTCTGGCTTGCACTACTTGACTAATATTTCAGAATACTACTCTCAGTTGAATAGGAGATTCTAATGTTACCTCTTTAGTATAGCAGTTCATAATGGCTCTATGAGCAGTGTGCTAATCTATGCTTAAAATAATGTCTATCTCCCTTAACTATAATACAATCAAATTTGCCTCCAATTCTGCCTGATCAATTTGAATCAAACACCTCTTACAAACTTCTCCTATTACTGTGGTACTACCTGTCGATGTACTCACCTCTAATCCATGTTTCAATAATTATGTATCACAATGCAACCTAGATGCTAGATGCGGTGCGATAAAAGAATGCCTAGATCCAAGATCTAGCAATGCAAAAGCTTTATAAGTAAAATGTGTAACACACCTGCAACGACATCTGGAGAATTCTGAGCCTTTTGTCTGGTCATTGAAAAAACTCTGGCTTGAGACTGCGGTTGGTTGCTCCGCATCTTAATCCTAACAGTAGGACTTCCAGAACTCATTCTACCTCTACCACGACCTCTCTGTCCAATCCCACTAGCTTGGCTCTGCTATACAGTTATTTAGTTACCACTCCTACTCTCCTTCTAGACTGTGCTCCATACACAACGGAACAATCTCTGATCTGATGATCCAAAAGGCCGCATCAAAGGCAAGCTCCAGACAGTTTACAACATTCACCAATATGCTTCTTCCTACAATGCTCACAATTGGGTAACTGACTCGATACTGCACCTCTTCCACTGCCATACTATATAAAACTACCCCTCTATCTGAACCCCTACTGCCTTGATCTAACCTGTGGTCAAAAAGATATGTTATGGCGCTTACTAAACCTCCTGGCAGAACTACCCTGAGATTTACTGGGTCTCTTCATGCTAGATTCTTGTTTATGATCCCCCTGATCATCTCTTAACAGTTGCTCCATTCTCAGCTCAGAGAAACTACTCAAGTTAGTAATAGCTAGCCTTGTCCAAATTTCCATATTCAAACCATCTTCGAATCTCCTACACTTGTCTTCTTCAGTAGGAATCAAGGCAGTAGCATATCCATCAGTTTATTGAACTTTATCTCATATTCTGCCACTGATAAATTGCCCTGCTTCAGATCCAGAAATTACTTCATCTTTCTGTCCAGGTGGATCTTGGGCATATAGTTCTCCTTGAAGACCTTCAGAAAGTCTTCGCACTTTAAGTTACAAGGTCTGGTGGTACTGCTTGGAATAGTTTTCCACCATTTGTATGCTGGGCCTTGTAGTAAGGAAACTACATAGTCGAACTTCTCGTCCGACTCGATGTTCATTTGATCAAAGACTCTCTCTGTTCTCTCTAGCCATCCTTCGGCCTCTGCAAGGTCTGTACCTTCGTAGAAGTCCACAACTCCTCGTTTTCTCAGTTTATCGTACCTCCTTTCCCTTCTCGAAGGAATTCTCTCAGGTCAAGATACAAAAGACTCTCTACTGGCTCCTACTGATCCTAGGTCAACTGATTGTCTCACTTGATCACCTATGATGGATGACCTATAATGGACAATAACAACGATTATTATCCAAGTTTCTCACTATATATCATGTCTATATGCTTGTATCAGTCCCTATGGATGCCAAACCATGCTCTGATACTAAGAATTGCAGCATCCCACTCTCATAGGACATATGCCTGATATTTCGAAGGATATCCGAGTATGTACTCCACAAGGGTGGCATGTTAGAGCAGTCACGTCACTAACTTAATCATGAAATCATGATTAAAACATAAATATCATAATTTTTAAAAACCCCAATTCCTCATTTTCATTTCATAAGATCGAATATACATTGTATCATTACATACTTCATCCTTATATACAGTATCAAAGACCTATCAGAGTCTACAACTCTATTACAAAAATATGCTACATGCTACATGAATGAGGAACTATACAAAATTCGATCTAAATCTTTCAATCTTAGCTGACCGAACTTTGAGCCATTTCTTCTATCCAAAAGCAGTACCAAATCTCTTCTAAGTTGTCTTAAAAGCTAACTCCGCTCTCTTGCTCCTGAAAAATCGACATTGCAATTTTGATGATTTTTGCGAATTCAGTAAGCTACCTATCATCGATAGCTCACTCATAACACATAACACATACAGTTCATGTTTCAAATTCACAAGCAATTTATGTCATCATATAATGCACATCTTTAAAAAATTATCAAAAAGCACCATATAACACTTTGTTCACTTGTTCGCATTTTGCATTCATAACGGTTCATACAATTCAATTCAATCATTCATATAATGCATAATAAATTGTATGTGAAATATTCATAAGACTCACTTTCATTTATTACTTTGTTGTGACCGAGTGCCTTTTTCACTGTCCTGTATCTATTATGGATATCGGGCTCATTAATAACTGTCCCTTATCTGTTGGGGATACAAGGCTCATTGTACATAATGAGCTAGAGACTCTTACCACATTATAAGCTTTAAGCTTTTTTTCACTGGCGACTCCGGTCACAACTGCTTTTATGTTATCATGCATTCATGTAATGAAATGCTTCATATGTATCCAATCATTCACTTGTGCCCAAGTTTCTTTTGCATTCACATTCACATTGAGTATCACATATTCTATCAAATTCACATACAATGAGCACTTCCAATATGTTATTTATGCATCAAACGCCTTGGACATTAATTGTCTGGAATCATACGTTCACATCAATTAATAATTCCATTCAGAATTTAAACAAAACAATAAAACAATGTGAGACCATCTAGGTTACTCACAGTATGCTCCAGATAGCTATTGCCTTGACGTCCCGATAATGTCTGGATGTTGTCACTCTAATTGCTCTTCTATATCATGCAATACATACACATTTACATGTTACTAATTTGCACATTTTCATGAATACTCAATTATATACATATGTATATGTGATATGTATAATGCATGCTAAATGACAATCTCGAGTATATTTCCTTAATTCACATCTTATGAACATCCATATATCATATCTTGTGAAACTTGATTATCCTCAGTTTATCAATCATCTATTCATCAAACATATATTTACCAATCCTTTCCTAGCATTATTCATCCACACAATTTCCCAATTCCCATTCATTCATTCGTACCTAATTCATATTATTCATAAGAACACTTTTATATCATTAACAAATCATAACTCCCAAATTGAGATACATTCATATCAAGTCAATCCATTCTTCAATTCTAATGCCAATCAACACCCTAAACTTATCAATCACTTAACCACTTACTTTAGCAACCATCTAGGTTCATTTCAAACCATAATTAAATCCAAAACATCAAGGTAGGGTAAGAAACAGCAATGCACGGTCATGAAAAATGATCCCTCTCTATCACGATCGTGCAACTACCTAATGCTTCCTTTATGTCACAATCGTGCTTGTGCACGATCGTGCGAAAATGAGGTATTTAGGCAATACATTCTTCGAAAAAAATTTTCCTATATGCCTTAAGTTTCTAATGACATCAATTTCATGCAATTTGGTTCAGTATTTTGTATGTTATACCTAAAATTTTACATACTATTCTGACACCGCGACAGCACACAATACTCAACTTCAAGCCAAAATTTGAAACCCTTAGAGACAGAATTCAAATTCGCTTCCTTCATGGAAAATATAGCCATCTATATCAAGTTTAATCTAAACTTAAAATCATCGCATTTAAATGTGTACAGATCAAGATATGGCTAAAATACAGATGCATATTCAGTGGAAATGTTATAGCTAACATATTCCAGCCATTTCATCATCATTTTCATCTTAGTTCATCTCTTTTGCTTAGTCTATAATTTCTAGCTTATGTACTCATTATTTTCTCTTCATTCCTACTTTAATTTCAGCTTAATTTTAATCACAAATAAATCATATTCTATGTTTGATCACAACACCAAAAACAGAACATCAATGTGTTCATTTCTTTACCAACGTTCCAACATATATAAAACAACATATTATGATTATTTAACCTCTAGCTATCATCATACATGTTTCATTCAACAAATATGACGATTAACGTGTATCTTACTTGATAAAACTCCAAGCTTCTTCAAAATCACCATGAAACCCTAGCCTCCAAGCTTATACGATCATCGACTCTTCTAGGAGGAATAGGTTAGGTTTTAGTTAAAAGGTGGAGACATAAGAAGGATCTTGAAGAAAAGTGAAGGATAGCAAGAACTCAACGTGATGAGGGTGACAGTGAGATGGTCGTGAGTGAAGAAAATGAGAAAGATGAAGAAGAGAGCATATGACAAACGTGAAAGACACAGACAAAGATGGTCTTTCAAGAAGAAAATGTCGTGGGTGGGTTAAAAACAAGGTAAAAATTGCTTGGTGGGTGTCATGACATGTGGCATGACACTTACCACTTAAAAATCAAATTAACAAGTAATCTTCTTAAGCTAGCTAATGTCTCTTAAAATCTAGTCTACTTGTCTCCAAATTTTCAACGTCACTTCTCAACAAATCCTAATACCATTTGCCAATTATTTCAATTGCCATTCGACACTTATTTCTACTACCATAAATCAATTGTCTTACCACTTGGCATTTTACCTAGTCCAAAAATACTCATAATTTTCAAAATTTTTCCAAAATTTCACCAAAATTCTAAATCAATAATTATACTTTCCAAATCAATTATCAAGACAAAAATATTCACTATTCACGTCATAATCACATTTATAAATCAATTAAGATTAACTATACCCGATAAATGTCAAATGAGTGCATGTAAAGTCATTGTAATGTGTGCAATTATCAAATTCACGTGTATAAATGCTAAATGATGCATGAGCAAGAAATGCATTTCCTAATTTCTTAATAATATCTCTCATATTCAGTATTCTAGGGTTTTAACCCTTAACAAAGGGGGAAATGGGATGTTACAACCTCAATATAGTTCATCTTATATCCAATGACTATTTGAATAGGATAGGTCATAAGTTGTATCAAAATATAGCAACCCCTATATGTGATACTTTAGAGATCTCAAGTTAAATGATTACTTATATAATCATCTTAATGAGAATTTCTATAGACATATAAGTAACATTCTAGATATAATTCTCATATCGAGTTAGTTTAGTGAACTTATTTTCTGACAAGTACCTATACATTTATTTAAATATGTCCATACTTTAGTCTATGAGAATCAACTACTCTTTTCATAGGGTAAAAACATAAAATGATTTAGTCTTTTCATTATATTATTAATAGACCAATAACAAAAAATATGTAAAGGCATATACTTTATTTTATACGTTAATTAATTAAGTAAACATATATAAGATAAACAACACTATATGGAGGTCATGATATTGTTGGAAAAGTGGCCTAGTGAAAGAATTCTACAAGATTTTCTTTAGTGAGTAATTTCTTAAATCTTATAATTTTTATCTCAATTATAATCATAATAAATACTTGAATCTTTGATAAAACTTTTTCTCCTTCCACATGCTTTATAACTCTAATGTTATAAATAAAGTCAAGCAAGATCAAATTAAGTTCTCTTTCTAGAGGCGTGAATTGATTCAATTGTAAGTGGTAATCTTAATTCAATTCCACCAAACCTGAAAATCGTTCTATAAAAGCTTGCATTCGAGTCTTTTTCTTCATATATGATATAACACATTATTGTTTCAAAAATCAAGGAACTATGCTAAGTTCATAAAAGAGCTTCTTAATCTAAATAATCATTTTCACTAAATGAAAAAAATATTATTGTTTGATTAGTAATTGAAACTATAATGGAACATTTTTTTACTCAAAATAATATTGTTCTAAGTAAAATATACTTTAACTAGAACTTAATTATGCCAAACTAAAGATAATATCCTTTGTCCTTTAACTCAAATATCAACTTATACATAGAATAATGGATATCTATAATATTTTATAAATTATTGGATATCTCAAATGTTAAACACCTTTAGCATAATATCAATATATTTGAATTAGAATGGCTAAGCAATTTTTGTATATGTCTCTATAGATCTCTATTCTTAGATTTTATGTTCTTACATTTTCATATTCAATATAATGTTGCCCTTGGACAATTATTTTTTCAACAATTAAAAATATGAATTATTATTCTTAATGAATAGTATGGCTCTACATTTTCCTATAGAAGAGGATAACTATACACACACTAACCATTTTGTAGATATGATAAATCCATTATCATATATAGAAAAAACTCTTTCAATTTTATCATAAAAGCGAATATTTGAATATTTCATAACCCTTAAAGTATATAATAAATATATTAACAAAGGCACTAGTTCTATTTAGATTTAATGTCATAATATTTAAACTCTTTCAAACTTTGTCTTATTCTCACTACTTATCTTGAGAATGATTCTTTTATACGTATGCATTGAAATAAATATTTTATTTAAAAAGCTTTGCAAGATCATAACTAAGAATTTGGATATCTTATAACTTTCTATTGTCTAATTTATTCATAAATTTATTGAATAATATAAGCTTTAATTAAGCAACACACTTGTAAATTATTGACTTTAACTATTTTAAAATCTTACCCTTCTATATCTAATATATAATCTTACTAATTATTCTAATTTGAACTCTTGAAGGCAAGTTATTGTACTAAGCATATGTATAGAAGAAAAATAAGTATTGTCTCATGTAATATCTCATATTATGTTTTTCCTCCTTGCATAAATCTATACTATTATGGAATTTAGTTGTGAAGGTATTCAATAGAGAATCTCATTCCCTATATATCACTGAAAATTTTAATCCTACTATATTGATCTTTATCTAAGTGCATTGGTATTAGTAATGATTAGTTTTAACTTAAATTTAAATGCTTTAAACGTTTTAGTATTATAAATCAATATTTCATATAATACATCAGATTCACTATATAAAGTAAAACGTAAACATTACGAAACACAAGTTCTCTTCCTTTTATGAGTTATTATAACATATCATACATCATATTATACAAGATTTAATAATTCAATACCATAATTGCCTTTTCGCTAAAGGTTGGTGTAGTTATCTTTCAACCTAAAAAGTTTCAAAAGTTTTATATATTCATAAGTAAAAGATACTTATATCCTTATATGTGATTTTATGATTTTGATTATGTTAATTTAGCTAAAATGTGTAAGAGGAGAATCTCATTTATCTAAATTTGTATTCTTGTCACTTATGATAAGCATAAGTCACTCTTGATTTAACATATACTAACTATTTGTATAAACTTGGATCAATCACTTTTACTTAACAATGTTAAATCTATATTCTATATCATACACCAAAAAGCATGAATAAGAAAAATATATGATCTTTATCATATTTAGCATTAGAATTGTCATGCAATCATCATTTTCTAATAACAACTATTATTATATCTAAGCAATTGCGTTTAATTTTAGCCTTTATTTATAATTTTATTAGGATAAAATGAACAAAATAATTCCTTCAAAGTACCATACCTTTCAGTTGTACTTTATGCAACCATTTGAATTGTGTTACTGTGGAGTTGGCACTCATCTTACATATTTCATTTAAATTTTATGAAACATTATTCAATTACTATATGACATTAAAATATCTCTTAAACTTTCACGTCAAAATCCTTATCTAGGATTAGTAACAATATTGCATAATAAACATGCAAATTTTCTTTCTAGCTTTAAAAAGTCTCCGCAAAACTAACCTATTTCCAAGAAATTTAATGATTGAAACTTAGTATCAACTACACTAAACAAAGGTAATTTTTACACAGAATAATATAAATATAAAGAAAGTAAGTTATAGGTTATATGTTATGACAAACAAATAAGATTAAAATTTTAATCTTATATTCAATTACTCTCACTACTACTATTTGGGAAAGATGACTTTAATCTGTCTAGTGAACTAGGACCTTGTTTAAATTTAGTTGATCTTGGGTTTGTTCAACTAACTAGCTAAAATTAAGTAGATAACATCTTTATCAATCACATCTTATATGACTTTTAGATTTGTTAAAAGTGACATTTCCTTGCCAAAATATATCTTACATGTTTTTCCTAACCTTGTCTCTAAATTTATATGATCTTGAGTCTTTTTCAATCAGATCACATAAATTTAGCTAAATAAGACTTATTGTTATAAGACTAAATAGATTTAGTTCAAGCGGATATGAATTTGCTCAATAAATCTAATAATAAAAAGAATTCTAGTTTATTCTTTTAATAATAGAAAGCAATTATTCTAAACATGTACATTAACAAAGAATTTAATTTTAAATGGTCTAATCAAACATATATTACTAGTAAAATGTCATAACTTAAACATGCAATTTAATATGCACATATAATATATCAATCATACATATAACATGTAGTTATGAAAATATAATTAAATTATATGCATGCAAGAACAAACATTGTTTGATTCTAGTAATTGATACAATCTCCATAATGTAATATATTATTCCAATACTTTAGATTACTAAATTAGATTAAATCATTGATTTATAAATGAATTAATTCCTGTTTTAAATACAATTTTAATTTGATTTGAAAACAATTTAAAATTAAAATTAGAAAATATTTTCAATTCTCTTAACTCTAATAAATCTAATTGAATTTTTTTTAGTAAATTACTCTTCTTGCCTATTATAATTTGAAAAACTCATTTTTAAAAATTTTACAAGTAAGACATTATAATCTAATAAAAATTTTTTAATGAGGAAACTGTTTTCTATTATCAAATGGAAATTACTTTTAAAATTAGATAAAATATTTTATATTTAATGAAGAGAGTCATTGACATTATTTTATTTTATTTACTTTAAAGATAACTTTAGTTAAGAAATACCTTTCTTAATTATTTTAAGAAAATATTTTTCTCAATTAAAATTTTTTGATTAATTAATTACAATATAGTTAAAATATAATTAATTTTATTTCAATAAAATAATTTTCAAATTTTAATTTAAAAATCAATGTAATTATTAATCTTAATCAAATTAAGAAAATATTAAATATAATTTTGAAATTAATTTTGAAATTTTCTATTTTGGATAAAGTTATTCTTATATTCTTATTATAATTTGGATTACACCTAATTTAAAATTAAGGGACCATTTAGTTTCACTTCTGTTTATCTGTTATAACTTTTTGTTTGAATTTTCTATTTTTAGTTTCAATTTTTCTTTCACATAAAAACAAAATCATATTTGATTATTAATGTAAATATAGTTATATTTTATTACTAATTCTATTTACATATTAGATAAAACTTAAACATAAATTATTTTTAATTAACTTAATTAATTTTATTCTCTTATATAATATTTATTAATAAACTATCAATAAAAATTATTTTATTTTATCAAAATGAATAATTTTTAAATCAATATTTATTTTAAATATATTTTAATTATTAATTCATAATTTTATTTGAAA
>JANKOD010000192.1:25835926-25850307 GCA_026284645.1 Erythroxylum acuminatum
ATGAATAAGATGAAAAAAAAATTATACCGATTTCGGATTAGTCTAAGGTATCCATCGCTATCAGTTTGAGGGAATTTGTATAAGTAGTTGGGTTCCGAATACGGGATCCAACAAATCAACTCCAAATTTTACTCCAATTGTCTCTAATTTTTCAATGACATTTGCTCACGAATTCTAAAGTCATTTATAAAATTCCTTTGTCGGTGCTCTCTCCTTTCAAAGATGAGACACGGAATACCTGAATTAGGTTCTTGTGGTGGAGACGAGCGAACTCTAAGTTGTTTCATTTTTGGAGGCATAATTGGTTGCGTAGGTAGAGGCCATGTTTATGGTCGTACTAAGTTGGTTTGATGGACGCATGGGCTTACAGTGTGAACTGACTGGCGGAACAGTTCTGCGGTGGCTACTGCGGCACGATTGTGTAGTAGTCACTAAGAGATTATTACGAGCATGTGTTGGGCGTGGGGCATGCGTTAGTGAGGGGTGGAGATTGGTCTGCAGGAGGAGAAGAAGCAAAGCCCGTGCATATTTATAGAGAGAGAGAACGGACTGGTGAGTCACACCTGTGCACGGGTGTGACTGGGGCAGTGGTCACTAAGAGATTATTACGAGCATGTGTTGGGCGTTGGGCATGCGTTAGTGAGGGGTGGAGATTGGTCTGTAGGAGGAGAAGAAGCAAAGCCCGTGCGTATTTATAGAGGGATAGAACGGACCGGTGAGTCACACTTGTGCACGGGTATGACTCCCAATCACACCTATAACTAGGGATTCCCCATGAGTCACACCCGTGACTAAGAATTCCCGTGCTTGAGTACACACACCCGTGACTGCAGTGACTAGAGGTGATTGGGGAGTCCCATGCCTTAGCACGGGTGTGACTCTCCAGTCACACTCGTGACTGAGGTGACTAGGGAGTCCAGATTTTGCGGAATGATTGGCAAGTCCTAATTCATTAAGTTTTTTTATGAAAACTACATTTTCATTATGCATAAACATATAATGAAGAATATCAATGTAATACCCAGAACTTGACTAATTAGAGTGCATCCAATCATTAAATTAAATATTCAGTTATATTTTTTAATTTATGGTTTCATAAACACTCTGAGTGGGAAGAATGTCACAACTGTGATTACCCTAGTTAGACTAATCAATGAACCTACTATTCCACCTTCATATTTGATCTGATTAAATCCGTACACATTCCCGCATTTCCACCCCCATTATTTTGAATTTCCCATTTAATGACAATATTGGATCGTTCTTCATCCAATTATATGGATTGATCTAAAATGCGTAAAAGATGTTAGTCGCACTTAAAAGCCGAGTACTCTACCATTGAGTTAGCAACCTAAATAACAAATAAAAACTTAGGTTATATAGGTATAATCAGGAAAAAAAGATTTTTATATCTTATTAAATCCAACAAACCTAAGACTTAACTGAACAAGAAAACAACGCATTGGTTCAATAATTAATATTCTATTTTTCATCAATTCTGTAAGAGTTAAATCTTTTTGAATCATTATAATATGAATGCTCATTTCTCCTCTTTGAATAGAGGATATAATAAGTGATCGTGGACTTGTCAGTCTAATCAAGAGACTTAGATTCAAAAAGTTCTCACAAATGCCAAGCATATCTTGTTCCAATTTGTTAAGCATAAATGAAACTTTTATAAAAAAATCCATAAAAAAGGTTTGGATAAATAAAATTAATGTTATCTTTCTTATTCTTAATTATCAAGAATTTGGACCAAAAATGGATATATCTAATATCCAATTTGTTTACTCGAAAGGGGGACTTTATTAACTTTTGATTTTACCCGATTTTCTTTATTTCCAGATCAAAAAGAAGAAAAGGAAGAAAAGGAAGAAAAACTTCATTCTACCATACTATCGAATCTTATAGCATAGTGCTAATTCTAGTCTGCCCTTATTTATCTACGTTTATATACGACGTGAAATTGGAATTCTTTGCATTTTTTTGTAATCCATTAAGAAGTAAGAAGTCAAGTTTCATTCAAATTAATCACTTTGACTAACTTGACTAACAGTTTTTATGTAAATTATAAGTTAAAAGGCAGTAGGAACTAAAATGAACAATACAGTAGCAATAAATGCAAGAATATTTACTTCCATAATCTTATCCTTTCGTTTATCTTTACTTCGCAATAACTCGGGATTGAATCCCACAGAGATGATAATGTCTATAAATTCAAAGGGATGAATTCCACGGTGATGATGTCGAATTGGATCAATATCATGAATAACAATATTTGAGCTATCAAATTGATTCATCGTAAAAAATGGATTAGTATAACATAGAAAGATCATTTATCCATAACTAATCAAAAATAATGTATTCCTAATCCAAACGAGAATTTTCTTTTCATTACCTTATTTTTATTTATTATTTATTTATCATTTTTTAACTCCATTTTTTTTCTAAATTTTGAAGTAAATGGGCTTCTAAATGCGGGATTTCTTGAGTGATGTTTTCAGAGTCTTGGCTTGTCACATGAGTCTGAATATCTGTAAAAAAAAAAGATTTGCATGATTCTTTCTACAATTTACTCTTATATCACCCCCAAAACCCATTCGTTGGATTTTTTCTTGATTTTGAGAAACAATAAATAAATACTTGTTTGTCCCTTCCACACGCTATGTGGGATTTACAGCTTGGACTTTCCCGGTGAGTCCATAAAGATCGGACACCCATACTCCTGGTCCATACAATCCAGTTACATGAAAAGCATTTTGTCCTATCCTCATGAATCGGACAATACTTATATTTTATTTCTATATTGATATTATTTTTGAATAACTAAGAATGAAAAGAATAAAGAATTCAAAATTAATAGCATAAATTAGAGTAGGTTGCTAAATTCCTATGCATATACAATTTCTCTTATAGGAGGCTACTTAGCTCAAAGGTTAGAGTATCGTATTTGTAATGCGATGGTCATCGGTTCGACTCCGATAGCAAGCTTTTCTCTATTTACTTTATTTTTTATTTTTACATGATTGATATTAATCAGTAATAATAACTAATGGAAGTGTTATTTAGAATAAATAAATATTAATGAAAAAAAGAATCAATAATGTAATATTAATGAATAAAATAATCACTATTGGAATTATTATTTAGAATAAATATTAATAAAGAGATAAAAACAACTAATGAATAATGCCAGTTTGTTTGAATTTAGTATACACACTAATCTTCACTTCCTTATGAATTCCTAATGTTGTCAAATAAAATGTATTATTAATCAATTCAAAGGATCCATTTGAACGAATGGAATTCTTTCATTTTGAAATCCTAATTTGAAGTGGCTCTTTCATTCATTCGTTGGAAAGAGGGAATTTCTTCAAATTTTAGCAATTGAGACATCCGGAAACAATATAAGAAAGACTCGTATATTTATGGAACAACATTACAAGTAAATACTAAGCAAGAGATTCTTTCTAATTATAACACAACTAAAAGAAAATTTGTTGATATGTTAGGAGATATTCCTCTCAACAATTATCTAACAGAAGAAGATATTATCAAGACAGAGAACCCTTTCATTAAAAAAAAATCAATAATGATGTTATTTTCTTATTCCTAAATGGGGTTTTCAATTATTTTTAGGTTTGTGCTCTACTATGAGTAAAGATTCGCCCGATTTTTATTTGCACTTATGGGGCAAATGCCCTGAATACCATACCTTTTTGCTATAATTTTTTTTTCAATTCCTTACATGTCTTCGGCCAACGATTGATTATGAATCAGTTTGAAATTACTCTTGTTTATAACATTATAATGAAATGCCTAGAAAAAACTCGTGGTTGGGAATGTTATAGTAGCAAAAGCTGTTGGAAGTTTTGTTTTATACATTGGAAGAATCCGTTTTGTTATTATAGAAAGGGTGAAAAGAATAACTGAAAGAAGGAACTCAATTAGTTATTCATCAAAGTTTCCTTTATTTAATGAATAGAAATAAACGAAGATATATAGCTTGGAGGCATAGAACAAAATTTCATTTATCCACCTCAAGAGTGGAAACCCCAAGATTTTATAGGTTCACTAATCAAGGTTTAACATAAGAGCTTTACAAGTTTACAAAAATTGAAGATACAGATCAAGAAATTGAATTTCAATTATTTATGGAAATATATCAATTAGTATAACCGTTGATAAAAGAAAGGGATGTTGTATATGAATCGCTTACCTATTCTTGTGAGTTATATGTATCCGTGGGATTAATTTGGAAAACCAGTAGGCATATGCAAGAATTCTTGGTTGGTAACATTAATATTTTTTTTACAAAGTTTTGTTATAGCATCTATAACCACTTCCGGTTTAGGTGGACAGCCTGACGAATAGACATCTAGAGGAATTAGCTTATCAACTCCTTGAACAGTACTATAAGAATCGGTACTGAACATCCCTCTATAATTGTACATGCTCCCATAGCAATAACATATTTGGGTTCGGGCATTTGTTCATATAATCGCACTAAAGAAGGAGCCATTTTCATGGTTACTGTGTTGGTTGTTAAAATCAGATCCACCTATTTAGGACTCGATCTTGGTTCGAGTCCATAACGATCAAAGTCAAATATATTGTTTTTTCATTATTATTATTATTATTATTAAAAAGAAAAAAACTTTGGGATTGTTAAATCACCGATGAAATGTAAATAAAACAACAGAGCCACCATAATACTTTTTTTGAACTCTACCTAAGGGAAGTGTGGTTATGGGATCATTTACTAATCTAGGCCTACTTGATCCTCTTTTTTCAGTAGATGTCGAGATTTATATTCAAAATAATCATAAATCTAACACTTATAGTCATACAAATAAGGGTTAACTTTCCACTATTTCAATTAGCTTTCGACTATTTTAGATTAATTAGGATTAACATAAACCAAATAGATGCAAAATAAATAGAATAAGTATAATAAGAATAAATAGAATTGGCAGACTCATGTGACAAGCCAAGGCTCGGAAAAGATCACTTAGGAAATCCCACATCTAGAAGCCCATTTACTTCAGAATTTAGACAAAAATGGAGTTGTGATGCTGGGATCTTGAGTAGAGATGGATGATATTTTAGTTGGTAAATTAACGCCTCAAATGACGTAAGACTGTGGTTGACAGTATACTTTGGATCGGAATCAAGGGGAGTACTGCCTAATCTTTTCGACCAACTTTTTGCCCCAATTCATATTCTTTTTATAATTAAAAATTTGAAATCAAAGGAAAATTAACATTCTTTTTTATATTATATATATTTAAATTCAATATTTTTTATATATTAAAATTCAATATTATGCAGAAATTTTCTTTTGAATAAATTAAAGAACCTATATTAGTAATCCGTTGCATATCTTAGGCTTCCTATTCATCCACTCATTCTATTTTTTCTCAATCGTCCATTAAACTTAAAGTAATATTATTCCTAGAATACATTACTCTACTCCAAT
This sequence comes from Erythroxylum acuminatum, assembly GCA_026284645.1. Classification (NCBI taxonomy): domain Eukaryota; kingdom Viridiplantae; phylum Streptophyta; class Magnoliopsida; order Malpighiales; family Erythroxylaceae; genus Erythroxylum; species Erythroxylum acuminatum. The sequence goes on from JANKOD010000192.1 coordinate 25,841,406, forward strand.
TACTCGAATCTAATATAATTTAGAAATTGTATTCAATAATTGAATTCAGTTCAATTTGAATGGTTAAATTCAAAAGTCTTTGTAGAAAGATCTATTAAAAACTGGTACAGTTTGATTTCTCAACTCATTTAGTAGTCCTTCTAAAGCCTAGTTTTGCCCCATACTACGAGTGAAAAGGGAAATGAAAAGAAATAAAAGATTCAATTTATCAAAAGAAAGAAAAAACTGGGTCATTAAAAATGTTCTTTATAAAAGAAATAATAAACAAACTTTCACAATAAAAAAGAAATCCAATCCTATTATTTCGATTTAGAGACATATATGAATTGAATAAAACTAAAACTAAAAAAGAACAAGATTCGATAATCAAGAATCAGAAAATTCATAAAATTTATGGCCAAATTCCATCTATGGAGTGGAAAAATTATTCACTGACTAGGATTGGAAATCCTATATTTTACATATTCATTCAATTGAGTCCTTGGCTTTTCGAAATAGTATATAAAGAAGTGCTTCAAATAATTTCCATTTGAGTCAAACCTGTTCTAAAAATAAAAAAGTTGAGGCATTTCGAATTGTTTATGTACTCTACAGATAGCGGAATACATAGAGTTGAACATAATAAATTAAGAAAATGAAAGATTTATTTGAAATTGTTCGTTTGGTAATTTCCCGAAAAGCTAATCATAGGTTCTTATCTCCATCGGAACAATAGGACCATTATACTCATTATTAAACTTGTTGAAGAGATGAAATATAAACAAGGTATTTTTTTTAATCAGAGGTTAATTCGATCATTAAAAGAAGAATTAGGCCAAAAATTAGGATACATTTTGGGCCAATTTGCTATTCTATCCAAGACTCTCTCAGTCATAAGTCTAAGTTAAGTGGAATTCTTGAATTCCTTTTCAGTTGTATCTGTTACAAATTCAAAATTGAGTATAAATTTATCTTTATTCCACCGTTCATACCTATTTTATACATTCCATATTCACATATGGAGTTAGATACAATTTTACGTGATTATGTAACCTGTAAACATAATATAAAAAATTCCATCATTGTTAGACCAGTCTATATAATTGGATGAATAACGATCCAATGTACCTTGTAGCTCGTATATTGACCATACTTCATGACACCAGTTAGCATGGGGAGCATATCGTAAATAGTTATGAAAAATTTTATATTAGGTTCTTTCTTTTAGTTGAGATGTTTGGCAATGACACACAATGCTCACCGCATCAGAATTTTGGCACTCATGATTGGGGGAGTCACACCTTGACTCCTAAGATTATCAATTTATGATAAAAGTAATCTAATATTAATCAATAACACAATCAAACAATATTTTGAAGAGTGTAGGAGTAAAAGAAAGGAAAACTAATTTATGATAAAAGTAACTTAATTGTAACATCTACATAACCCCCTGGGAGGATATGCAAGTGTCACACAAAATAAAACTGAAACAATCCAAATCATACCAAACGACCTTACATGCATTTCAGCAACCCAAGCAAACATACATTACATTCATTAAATGTTGTTCTAAACAAACCATAATGTACTTAATATATAATGAAGTTATCAAAATACATGCCTTAAACATAATCCATCCTGTACTAAGATTATTACAAACCATTAAACAAAATACAACTGTTTCATATTGTTAGATACAACTTAAAAACTCAAATATACATCTTTCAAAAACAAAACAAATTTCAAAACAGAACACATTCTTTATTGGCCACTATGGTAGTCCTTGTCCCAGTCTTTAACCTTCTTATCAGAACCTACACGGAGGCAAAACCATCGTGCTAAGTATATAGCTTAGTGGGGAATAACTAAACATAATGCATAATGGCGATTGTTTCTAATAGTCGTCTAACATTCATTTATGCAGAGTAATCCAAACATTATATCTCAGAATAGAATATGATTTATCAATTAATACATAACATTCTTGCATTAGAACAAAACTCATAAATATCATAACAGAATGTATAAATATCAGAATTGAATATCAGAATAGGATATAATCCTTTCATATCAAAGTATGACTTATGTCAGAACAAAACTTATTTTGTAACAAATTAGAGCTTATCATTTGTATCATAACAGAATTTGCTTGTATCAAAACTAAACATGTATCAGAAGATAAAACAAGTTAGACTGCTAATCTTTTTTAACAGAAATGGGTAACGGGACCAGAACAAAAGATACCATGATTTGTATTTGAAACAAAAGAGACTAATGTCTCTAAATCAGGGGACATCGTAGTGTCAATAATTAGGGGACACCTTAGTGTCAAGTTACAAAAGCAGCTGCAAACCCTTCTAAACATGCCTTTTTACTCACGACTAGGACTTAACAGTTTTAAAACAAACTATTTCAGATTTTAGAAATTTCATGTAAATGATGTAGTGCATAGTATACGACCTTATTCATTTGATCAAACTTAGCATGCCTTATAAATACAAACATATGCATTAAAGCATCAATAAATGTATTGAATCATCACACATTATGCATATTCACACAATTATAAAGCACTTCCAATACAATCCCAATTATCAAACTCCTCAGATAATTGATGGTCCAGAATTATCACAATACCAGAATCACATACCAATGAAATAATGCATAAGTATGAATTCATTTCCTTATGTCCAACTTGAACACATTCATTCTCACTTAAACAAACTCAAGATACCTTATAAACATAAGTATTTGCATCAATATATCAATATAACATAAGTCATTACATATTACATATAATCACTCAAGTTCTCAATTTCACAAACATTCATAACTAACACATTACTCTTGTTCTTTAAATCACATTAGCATTCATAAATAAACTTCATTCCTTTAACAACTTATAAGTTCCAAAATTAGATACTTTGTTATCTAACAACACCTTCCTTAAGTTATTACTTCAATTAAAAATCCAAATCTTATTTAACCATAAACTAACTTATTCCACAACAAACTAGGTTCATTTTCAAGCTCATTTAAGTCCATTTAAACCATCATTACGTGCCTTAACCTTATATAGAGAAATAATTGTCTAAAACCAACATTTCCACTTCCTAAGTACTTCCCACGACCGTGGGAATGAAACTTATAAATCCCACGATCGTGGGATGAGTGAACCAAAGGTTCACTCACACATAGCTTCCAAAATGCTTCCAAATTCAATCATCCACAGCTTCCAAAATCCTTTGGGAATGAACCTCATAAATCCCACGATCGTGGGATGAGTGAACCAAAGGTTCACTCACACATAGCTTCCAAAACTTGATTTCTTTACTTCCATTCGACACATCTACACCAAAGTCCATCAATTTCACTTCAATTCTACCTTATTCATGCTTCAATACCTCATCAAAATCATGTCCAAACCAATTCAAAAATCATTGATAGGTAACTTACAAATCAATACCTTCCACACATCAAAACCAAACTAGAAATTGTCATACAAAGATCATTTTTCCAACATTCATTTGTCATCATCTTAACTCACAATTCAAGCCAATTAAATTACCATAAAACTTGTAATAATACAAGATATCATGTTTACTAATTCCTTACCTAATTACCTTCAAGTTCCTTCTTTAAAGAACTAATCAACCAGCCCTTATGCAACCAAAGCACTTCCGAAATGTAGAAAAATGTAAGATGATCTTAACACTAAGATGATAACAACATAGAAGGTAGTATAAAGTAGCTTTCTTGATGCAGTAACTTACAAGAAATCCAGGAGAAAATGATCCCAAAACTCCAGAAGTTGAGAGAAAATGAGAGAGTTTTGGTGGTGAGATTCTAAGACAATGAAGAATGAACAAGACAGTAATGACTCCAGCAGAACCTTGCCTCTTCCATTGCTAGGTGTCATGAAATTGTAACAACATGTGTCACTATGCATGTTCTTCATTTGTCCCACATTGGAGTTGCCATATGTCAATAATATAATAAGCCATTTGTCACTCATTTATTACTGCCACTTGTCAATTTACTAACTATGCCATTTGTCAATGCATCAACTATGTCAAATGTCACTAACTCATAGGCTTAGTCATTCCAATTTTCATTTACCAACCTATCTTGCCATTTGACAATTTTTCCTAGTCTAAATGTACATTTTAATACCGCAATTTTCTAACGGTGCCAATTAATTTCAATTCACTAAATAAGATCCATTAAATCCAAAATTCAAGTCATATGAAATTCTCCATCATATTACAATTTTTACACCTATCATACATGTACTTTCATGAATATGTAACATTCCAACTAAGATACAATTTGGGGCCTTACATTAATATTAATCAATAAAATAATCAAACAATAATTTGAAGAGTATAGCAGTTAAAGAAAGGAAAACTAATTTATAGTAGTTTTAAAAACCAATCTTGCCTACATCCACTCCTCAAGACATTTCTTAAAAATTTCAATAAGTCTCTTTTTTCAACAAGGTAAAGAGTAACCTTCTTGTAATAATTTATTATTTCATGAGTAAAAGTGCCTCTTTTTACAATCATTCTCTAAGAAGAAGAGTAACCATAGTCACAAAAGAATTTACAAATTCAGAAGACCTTATTTGGGTTTGGGGGTTAAACTAGCTGTTAAAAATAAGAAATCATCATTATCAATTACTAGTTATTGTGTATTGATTGATCAATATGCGGTTGACCAATGTAGTAACTGTCAAAACATTAATATTACTATTAAGAAAGATTGTATTGGTTAATAAATTTGCGGTTGACAGATGTACTAAATGTTGGAACATTGGCTGATTATAACACATTGGTTGACCCATACACAATCAATATTGCTACAAACTCTTGGTACATAAGTTTTGACAACTTTAACTTCTATTTTTCTATTATTAACCTATATAAGTCGACCAATACACCTAAAATCATTATTCTAACATCTTTAAATGGGTAAACTTAATATTTCTAATGAAAAATTAAGTTAAAGCACTTCTTTAAATGTACCCAAATGTATGTTTTAAGGATCTTCCTTTTCTTTAAAATCAAAACCTTAATTCCTTTTAGTGACTAAAAAGACTCATGCAATGAGCTAAATTAATGATGTGTTTATGTATAAAAAGTCTTTAAAATATCAAAGTGATTAATTAAAGTGATTAAGTAAGAAGTATAATAAACATTACATATTCATTTATAACTTTGTTATGCTTGTTCTTTCATGGTATTGATTTTGTTCTTCGATTGAATAAGTTGAACTTTAACTTTTCTCTAGTGACTTCAAATCGTTTTATTTTGACGAGTTCATATTTTCCATAAAAAGTGTGGTTGTTCTTCCATACTTCAGAACATATTAATTTTAGGCAAAGAAAAGTCACGATTGTGACTTAGCTTGCATGGCCGTGCAAGTGTAAGAATATGTTATCTGTCTAATTTAAAAAAATCAAGAGGTTACCAAGTAAAAATCCACATCGCTAGAATAAGTTAGTTAGGTTGTTATATCCTCCAAAATGTAGGGAATAATTTTCTCATTCACCACTTTGAGAACACCTATAAATTTATAATATCAACTTTTTGTAAATCATTACCAATGCTTCATCGTCATTTATTCTCCATCGTCATCCCCAATTCTATGATAAATTTACAAAAGGCAATCATCCGAAAATGTCGCATTATTTGATGTGGTTAAGATTAGGGGATCTGGGTTTTACATGGTGTAGGAAGGTGGAGAAGAGAAGAGAGACAAGACGGTGAGAGGGCTACTTCTATAATGTTGAAAAGAAGATGACAGAGGATGTCAGCTACCAATGCTCTATCGTCATTCACGCTCCATCGTCATCCCTAATTCTGTGATAAATTTACAGAAGGTAATCGTTAGAAAATGTCTAATAATTTGATGCAGCTAAGATTAGGGAATATGGGTTTTGCAAGGTGTAGGAAGGTGGTAAAAAGAAGAGAGACGAGATGGTGAGAGGGCTACTTCTGTAGTGTTGAAAAGAAGATGACAGAGGACGTCGGCTGGGTCGGCTTGGCTTATAAGCCATGAATTTTGGGAAGAGTAATAGAGTGTTTAAAATTTAAATGACGACGTATTTCAATTAGACAGAATTAGATAGGGTTATATTAGACAGAGGATTTGGACTTGAGTTGCATTAGCATAAACTTTAAAGATCATGGCATATTGAAGCACAAAACCTTGTTAGTATGATGATTAACAAAAGTTATTCAGCAGTTTCATCCTAATTATTACTTTTCAGATGTGGAATTTTTAAGCAACAAACAATTATTTTAAATAGGTAAAAACAATACGCTTCTATCAATCAAAATAAAATTTTGGATAAAATCTATGAAGCCCCTTTTAGTTTGACATATTATCAATGTATAATTTTTAAAAATTATCAATAATTCCCTCATAGTTTTAATTTTATAACATATGTCTTATATCGTCAAATTCTGTTACAAACCCCAATTTCGAACATCAAAATGACATCATGTAAAACCATGTATTAAAAATGACATCATTTTAGGTCTGCAGTTATAATTTTAACAATAAGTTGATGACATGAGGATGAGTGTTATAAAACCAAAATTATAAGGACATTATTGATAATATGTCAAACCTAAGAGGGTCCAACGAATTTAACCCTAAAATTTTTATAGCTTTCAAGAATGTATAAATAAAAAGATTAGAGACTTACCTCCTTCAAATAATGAAAATTGATTGAAAGTCACAATTTCACAATAGATTGCTATAATACGATAATAAACTATAATAGAAATGTCTAAAATTCGTGGAATGCAATTGATTAACTAATAAAATTCATGGAATGCAATTGATTAACTAATTTCCAAATTGAAAATTGAGAAGAATACCATAAGAATACATTAATTAGCTTAAAATATAGCTTGTGATAGGCTATAAGGCCAATACTTAGGTTCAAATAAGATTGGTGAATGGACCCAAAAGTTATAATAAATTTAGTAATATAATGTCCATCTTATGAATGACCCAAATGACACATGCAAATGATTAAGAAATTAATTGTCATAATATTATAATAGTTAATATTAATTAATTTAACACTCTCCTACTTGGACAATATAATCATACCATAATGCCTTTGCAACAATATATACAACCAAACTAATCATTTACAACCAACACATTAATAGGATGTATGGGTTGTACGTAATTAGGCACTACTAATTCAAAAGCATGAGAATAATATGAATATGAATTGAACATAATGAATATCATCATTTTGTCACTCATTATAAATGTAAAGTTATAAAATGTTGTAAATGTTAAGTCAAGAAGACTTCACGTCTATTAATTTTGGTGACAATCAAATAATAATAATAATATTAGAAATAAATGAACTGTTTTGATAAGTGTGTTAAGCGTGGAGCAAAACACAGAATAAGTGGAAAAATACAGAAGAAGCACAAAACACAAAAGAAGCGGAAAAAACATAAAAGAAGCGCAAAACACAGAAGAAGCGGAAAAACACAGAAGAAGCGCAAAACACAGAAGAAGTGGAAAAACAAAGAAGCGCAAAACACAGAAGAAGCGAAAAAAAAACAGAAGAAGCGCAAAATACAGAAGAAGTGGAAAACACAGAAGAAGTAGAAAACACAAAAGATACAGAGATGAAGATACTCTAGTACGTCGGACGGTTAGTAAGTTGGAGTTAGTTATAGAACTCAACTGAATAACGGTTTCTACAAGAAACAAGAAGCAGTTGAAGACACAGGCTATAAATACTAGTCGTAATCGAAGACTGAACAACTTTCGATTTTCAACTTTTAACTTTCAAGTTATTACTCACAAAGAAAATTTCTGTATTCAAAGTGTGATACATGAGAGCAAACTCTACTGTAACAAAAAGCTCACAATATCTTTCTAGTGAGAGAAAGGAAAGGCTAATAGCCTGAAGAGGCTAAGATAACAAAAAGAATACTTGGTGTAAGAGACCTGAAGAGGCTCTGAGAGGGAAGAAAAGAATACTTGTAAAATTGAAGAAGTATAGTGAAATCTCAGATGAACTCTGAGGACTAGACGTAGCCCAAGGTTTTGGGTGAACCAGTATAAAATCGCAGTGTCCATCTTCTAACCTTTTACTTTAATTTCTCTTGTTCTTAAACAAGTATATAGAAGTTATTTGCGATTTAACCACGTAGCTATTTGTGTATAACATTGTTGGTATTCATGTAATAAGTTTGGAACAAGTTCTTTTCAAGAAATATCAAATGTTTTTGTATTCACGAAAAGAATACACAATTCAACCCCCCTTCTTGTGCATTTTGTATATTGTACGTGAATTCTCTATTAACAAGTGATTTACTTCAGTTGATATCAGAGCTCGATTTCTAAGAACCACCGTTACAAAGTGAGAACAAAGATCTATGGCTGAATCACATGTTTTTATAGCTGAAGGTGCCTCCGTCACAAGACCTCCTGCATTCAACGATGAGGATTATCACTATTAAAAGGAAAGGATGCAGCTCTTTATAGAATCCACATACATTGATCTTTGGGATATCATCGAGAATGGACCATACATACCAATGGATGATGAAGGAAATACCATTCCTCGTACTAGATGGTCAGCCGATCATAAAGCTAAATTTCAATTAAACTCTAAGGCCAAGTTCTTCCCGAGTTGTGCTTTAAGCAGAAGTGAATATGCTAAAGTTCATGGATACGAAATTGAAAAGGAGATGTGGGACACTCTATCCATCGCATATGAAGGCACAAACCAGGTGAAGAGTCCAAGATCAATATTCTTGTACATCAATATGAGCTGTTTAAGATGAAAGAAGATGAGTCTATTGATCAAATGTATGGACGATTTCAAACTATCGTTAATGGACTTAAAGCTCTTAGGAGAATCTACGATAATCAAGAC
>JANKOD010000192.1:25850407-25883051 GCA_026284645.1 Erythroxylum acuminatum
GTGATATGAAGGAAATTTAATTCTCAACAAATGTTGAATGCTGGACTTAGGTTCGATGATTGTAAGCATCATATGTGATTGCGATATATGATATATGACATATATGTATTTGATGCAATTCATAAAATGCATGATCAGATAAAGGCGTTGTGACTTGAGTTGCCAGTATGAAGCGCTTCCACGTAGAGCCTTGCTCCGTGATTTTTGATTCTACACGTAGGGCTATGCTCCGTGATTCTGTTCTGAATGAGCCATTTAGGCCAACATTTGTATAAGTTTGTGATAGGCACTCGGTCATAACAATAAGAACGAATGTGAGTCTCATGCATATAGCATTCATATAAAATTGAAATTCATTAATGTCTTGCAAAGCTGTATTGAATGACTATATGATATGCCATGTTATGTGAGTATCTGAATAATAAATGTATGTTTAGAATGACTAATTATGCGATATATGATGTGTGTATGTGATCCGGTGAAATCATCAACGATGGTTCACTCATTGAGTTCACAAAATTCATAAAAAAATTGTAATGTGACCTTTCAGGTAGGAGACAAGAGACATAGTGCTTTAGACAGAACTAAAGGGCCGTTTTGGATTTCGTCATGGCTCAAAGGTCGGTCAGCTAGGATTTTTGAACAGATTAGTTAGACTTTGAATGTTTTCCTCTTTCACATAGCACTTTTGTATTAGGTTTTAATGCTGTACATGTAAGGAGTGTTGAGGGACACATTTTAGACTTTTGGTTTTTATGCAATGAAATGAGGAAAAAGTTGGTTTTAAATTATTGTAGTTTTCTTATGATGCTTTATAAGTGAATTATGATACCATGCCATGTGAAGTGAATGTAGTGATCGATCGTAGCTTGCCCTTATCGTAAGATATGTACCGGAATGACCTCCAAGCGTCCCAGTGTGTACCCTATGGTAAGGCGCTACAGTGAATCTCTTGTGTCGAAAAATATTAAAGTAGGACTCTTATTGTGCGAGGGATTGGTGCAAATCTTGAATCTACGACTGTAGTTGATCTCCAACGTGAGTGTGCGATAATACAGTTGACGTGTTTATGTGGCATTGAGTTTGTGTGTTTCATGCACCAATTAACAGTTGAAGGATATCTGTTGTGTGGTTGGTTTTATTGTTTTTGGGGATACAAGATAAAGGTAAGGTGAATATTTATGTTGGATTGAAAATCTTCTCTGGATAAGCAAAAGACCTAAAGGCAACATTCTTTCACGCAAAATTCAATGAAGCATTAAATGAGTTCTTGTTTCCTGCATCATTTTCATGCAAAACAGAGTAGTTTCAATTGGTTATAGATCACAACATTAAGGCTTCCTAGTCTCTTTGACTCCATATGGCCTTCTCTTTATAAGATCTTCTTAAAGATAACGTTGCTGGAATTTTTTAGAGGTGTGGCCAGGGGTTTTTATTTAGGCAGCAACGATTATTAATTGATTTCTTTATGGGTTGCATATACATTGGTTGGTGAATGTGTTATTGGTGCAGCTGTGGCTTCATGTTGGTGTTTATGTGAATCAGCCCATTGTTGTTGCGACAACTTCCAGATTTATTTCAGTAAAGCTTAACCTTTCAGAAAGTTGTCTTTATTTTATCTCAAGTGTATTATTGTTTTGTTCTTAGTAGATTGATCACTTGAGTTATTTGTTTATTGTTCTTTCGTTAATAGATTGTTGAGATAAGTCTTCTGTCGAGGTTAGTCTGAAGCTGTCGTACTATTAGGTGTGTAATTCTTTCACGGGAAGCAAGGCTGAGAGATAGTGTCAAGGGTTGAGTGGTGTCGACTCAGTAAAGCCTTGGGTAAATATATTATACTTCAGTAAAAGTTATTAAGCTGGGATAGGGCCCCGCAGAAGTAGGCAAGGTGTGTCAAACTGCGTTACTAAATTTTTGGTGTTGATTTATTTTTGGTGCTTTTAATTTTTTTGATTTTTTTGTTTGCTAGAAACGAATTGTAAAGTTTGCGAAAGAACTACCCCCTTCAGGTTTTTAATTAATCAATTCAAAATATCCAATATTTTGATAGAACAAAATTCTTTCATTTCGAAATCCTAATTTGAAGTGGCTCTTTTGTTTAATTGAGACATCTGGAAACAATATAAGAAAGACTCATATATGTATCCATCAACATTACAAGTAAATACTAAGCAAGAGATTCTTTGTAATTATAACACAACTAAAAGAATATTTTTTCTAAGTAATGTTCGGAGATATTCCTCTCAACAATTATCTAACAAAAGAACATATTATCATCGAAATAAAAATTCAATCGTGATGTTATTTTCTTATTCCTGAATGGATTTTTCAATTATTTTTAGCTTTGTGCTATACTCTGAGTAAAGATTCGCCTGATTTTTTTTTGCATATATAGGGCACCTGCCCTCAATACCATACCTTTTTGCTACAACTTTTTTTTTTTTGCAATTCCTTACATGTCTCCCACCAACGATTGATTATGAATTAGTTTGAAATTACTCTTGTTTATAACATTATAGTGAAATGACTAGAAAGAAATCATGGTTAGGAAGGTTATAGTAGAGACAGGTGATATTTTGAATGGTAAATTAATGCCTTAAATGGCAAAAGAAAATTAACATTCTTTTTTCATATTTTATACATTCAAATTCAATAATTTTTATATATTAAATTTCAATATTATGCAAAAAAAAAATTCAATAAATTAAAGAACCTATATTACTAATTTGTTGCGTATCTTGGTCTTCCTATTCATCAACTCATTCTATTCTTTCTCAATCGTCCGTTAAACTTAAAGTAATATTATTCTTAGAATACATAACTCTACTCGAATTACTCGAATCCAATATAATTTAGAAATTGTATTCAATAATTGAATTCAATTCAATTCAAATGGTTAAATTCGAAAGTCTTTGCAGAAAGATCTATAAAAATACTGATACAATTTTATTTCTCAACTCATTTAGTAGTCCTTCTAAAGCCCACTTCTGTCCCATACTACGAGTGAAAGGGAAAATGAAAAGAAATATAAAATTTCTTTTCAATTTATCAAAAGAAAGAAAAAAACTGGGGCATAAAAAATGTTCTTTATAAAAAGAAATAATAAACAAACTTTCACAATAAAAAAGAATTCCAATTCTATTATTTCGATTTAGAGACATATATGACTTGAATAAAACTAAAACTAAAAAAGAACAAGATTCGATAATCAGGAATCGGACAATTTATAAAATTTTTGGCCAAATTGCATCTATGGAGTGGATAAATTATTCACTGACTAGGATTGAAAATCTTGTATTTTACATATCCATACAATTGAGTGCTTGGGTTTTCAAAATAGTGTGTAAAGAAGTGCTTCGAATTATTGCTATTTGACTAGGAACTATTCTAAAAATAAAAAAGGCGAGGCATTTTGAATTGTTTATGTACTCTATAGATAGAGGAATACATACAATTAAACATAGTAAAATAAGAAAAATGAAAGATTTATTTGAAATTGTTCGTTTGGAAATTTCCCAAAAAGCTAATCATAGGTTCTTCTCTCCATCAGAACAATAGGGCCATTATACTCATTACTAAATTTGTTGAAGAGATGAAATATAACCAAGGTATACTTTTTTGATCAAAGGTTGAGTCAATCATCAGAAGAAGAATTAGGAAAAAAAATTATGATACATTCAGGGAACATTTGCTATTCTATGCAAGACTCTCTCAGTCATAAGTCTAAGTTAAGTGGAACTTTTTGAATTGCTTTTCAGTTGTATCTGTTGCTAATTCAAATTTGAGTATAAATTTATTTTTACTCTATCGTTCATACCTAATTTATACATTCCATATCCATATATGAAGTTAGATACAATTTTATGTGATTCTATAAAGATACAATTTTATGTGATTCTATAACCTATAAACAGAATATAAAAACATTCATCATTGTTGGATCAATCCATCTAATTAGATGAAGAACGATCCAATATACCTTACAGCTTGTATAGTTTGTTGACCATACTTCATGAGACCAGTTAGCATGGGGAACATATCATAAATAGTTGCGAAAAATTTTATATTTGGTTATTGCTCTTGGTTGAGACGTACACGTAAACACGTAATGCCTGCCATAACAAAACTCTGGGGAGACTCACACCTTGACTCTTAAGATTATCAATTTATGATAAAAATAACTTAATACTAATCAATAACCCAGTCACATCCGCGACTGGGGGAGTCACACCTTGACTCTTAAGATTATCAATTTATGATAAAAGTAACTTAATATTAATCAATAACATAATCAAACAATATTTTAAAGAGTTAAGGAGTAAAAGAAAGGAAAACTAATTTATGATAAACATAACTTAAAGAAAGGAAAAGTAATTTATAGTATTTTCAAAAACCAATCTTGCCTAAATCCACTCTTCAAGACATTTCTTAAAAATTTCAATAAGTCTTTTTTTTTTCAACAAGGTGAAGAGGAAACTTGTTGTAATAATTTATTTTTTCATGAGTAAAAGTACCTCTTTTTACAATCTTTTTCTAAGAAGAAGAGTAACCATACTCACAGAAGAATTTACAAATTCAGAATACCTTATTGGGTTTGGATCAAACTACCTGTTAAAAATAAGATATCATCATTTTCAATTATTAGTTACTGTGTATTGATTGATCAATATGCGGTTGACCAATGTAGTAACTGTTGGAACATTAATGTTACTCTCGAGAAAGATTGTATTGGTTGATTAATGTTCGCTTGACAGGTTTATTAACTGTTGGACATTGGTTGATTGCAACACATTGGTTGACCAATGCACAATCAATATTGCTACAAAGTCTTGGTACATAAATTTTGTTTAACTTATATTTTTCTACCATTAACTTATATAAGTCTACCAATACACCTAAAATCATTATTCTAACATCTTTAAATGGGTAAACTTGATCTTTCTAATGCAAAATTGAGTTAAAGCACTTCTTTAACTGTACCCAAATATATGTTTTAAGGATCTTCCTTTTTTTTCAAAATTGAAACCTTAATTCCTGTTAGTGACTAAAAAGACTCATGCAATGAGCTAAAATATAGTGTTTATTTATAAAAAGCCTTTAAAATATCAAACTGATTAAGTAGTAAGTGTACATTACATATTCATTTATAACTTTGTTACACTTGTTCTTTCTTGGTCTTGATTTTGTTCTTCAATTGAATAAGTTGAACTTCAATATCTAGATAAGTACATATTAATTTTTGGCGAAGAAAACTCACGACTGTGAGTTAGTTAGCACGGCCGTGAGTTAGCTAGCACGGCCGTGAGTTAGCTAGCACGGCCATGCAGTACTTACACAACCATGCCTTCTGTAAATTTATCCGTATAAAAATGTCTTATAAATTTAGTTAAGTTGTTATATCCTCGCTAATTCAGGAAATAATTTTCAAGAACACCTATAAATTTGTAATATCAACTTTTTGTAAATCAATGTCAATGCTTCATCGTCATTCTTGCTCCATCTTCGTCCTTAACTCTGTGATAAATTTACAGAAAGAAATCGTCCTAAAATGTCACATAATTTGATATGGTTGAGATTAGGAGATTTGGGTTGGGTATTACAAGGTATAGGAAGGTGGCGAAAAGACTCGTAGTGAGACGAGAGGGTAACTTCTATAGTGTTACAAAGAAAATGACGGAGGATGCCGGCATTTATAGTACTTCATCGTCATTCATGCTCTATCGTCCTCTATAATTTTGTGAGAAATTTACAGAAGACAATCGTCCAAAAATGTCGCATAATTTGATGTGAATGAGAATCTAAGTTGGGTCTTACAAGGGGTAGGAAGGTTGTGAAAAGAAGATAGGGCAACTTTTGTAATTTTACAAAGAAAATGGCAGAAAACGTTGGGGATCGACTTGGCTCATAAATCACAAAATTTTAGGAAGAGTAACATAGTATTTAAATTTTATAAAGAACGATGACGTTTTTCAGACAGAATAAGACAAGAGTTATATTATTCCGAACATCTAGACTCCTAACGACCACCAAATCAAAACTGTCAGTCGGCCCCACCGCACATGGCGATTGTGCCACCGAAACCGCCGTTTACGCTCCTTCAACGAATCAAAGCCATAGACGGCGAACTCTCTCGCCGCCTCCACACTCTGTTCCACCCGTACCTTCCGACTCTCTTCCTCCTACTCCTGGAATTCTCCGCCGACTTCCGATTCTTCTTTCCAGTGTCGTTAGCTCTGTTGCTCTCTCCTCTCTCCGTCACTCTCCTGCCTTTCCTCTCTCCTTTCATCCTTGGCCTACTGCTCGACCTCGCCATCGTCGGCCTCATCAAGATACTCTTCCGTCGGCCTCGTCCACCGTACAATCCCTCTATGTCCCCCGCCGTTTCGGCTGATAATTTCTCGTTCCCCTCCGGCCACGCCTCCCGCGTTTTCTTCGTTGCTTCTATGGTTTCGGTTTCTTCTCAAGTGATTGGAGCTGCGTTGAGGGGGAATGGGATCGGATTTGTCCGGCAATGGCTTGGTGGAGATGTGGAAAAGGTCGTCGGAGTTTTGGTGGTGGCGGTTTGCGTTTGGGCGGCGGTCACTGCGGCTTCCAGGGTTTTGCTAGGGAGGCATTACGTTCTTGATGTTGTGGCTGGGTCGTGTTTGGGTGTCGCTGAAGGCCTCTTCGCCTTTTGGTTTCTGCGTTTTGAGAAAAATTTCAGGTGAAAAGAACAATTTTGTTGTTTTCAGATTTTGACATTTCCATTAATTAATTGAAAACTTCTAAAATTGAAGTCGAATTTTTCAAGGGAAACGAAGAAGGTGATTAATAAAATGTTTTGAAGTATGAATAGAAGTGTTGTTGGGTAATTAAAGTTTGTGACGTGCCAGTTGAAATAGGTACAGAATGGAAATAGTTACTGATGATACAGGCTTCAAGTGCAAGTGATTATTAGATTTATGTATAAAGTAAAAGTGCGAAAGCTTAAGCAAGTACCGTTAAGATGTCTACGTACAAAACTGTGGTTCGAGTGGGAGAATTATCTTTTAAAGATTCAACTGGTTTATGCAAGAATAATCCAACATGGATTACAAGTTCCCTAACCAATTGTTTTTTTGCTTTTTGATGCTGATGTGGTATTGTTTGTGAATGGTAGGATTTGTGGCATTCAGTGATCTTGTTTGTCAGTTTTGGATTTAAGAAACTTAAGTAGGTCTTACGGGAAGAGGATATCTTAAGTATGTAGGTTTGTTGTAGCAATGATAACACCCCAGTAGTACTCGTCATGGTTTAAGGAACCCTCCATCAAGTTTGAGGAGCACAAA
The DNA here is from genome assembly GCA_026284645.1 of Erythroxylum acuminatum. Classification (NCBI taxonomy): domain Eukaryota; kingdom Viridiplantae; phylum Streptophyta; class Magnoliopsida; order Malpighiales; family Erythroxylaceae; genus Erythroxylum; species Erythroxylum acuminatum. The sequence continues at coordinate 25,857,715 of JANKOD010000192.1, forward strand.
TTTCAGTTTCGTACCTTTTACTATCTGCAAAACCAGACTAAAATGGTAACATGTATTCACTTTCTCAAACCTGTTTGGAATCACATTTCTAGCTCTTCTCTGAATGCACACAATTGGACTTTGTTGGATTGCCCATCAATTGGTAGGTGTTCTGTTAAGGTGACCTCTTAACTGCTCCTCTTCAGCATACTTGTCTTGTGAGAAAAACTCTGCTTTTCTCTAATTGTCGTTTTTAAGCTCATAGAATCTGAAAGATTTCTTATGCTTAGTCACAATGGCTTCTCTATTAAGCTTGTGTTTTCATGTCTAATAGTTGGATGATAATGAAGCACTTCCAGGTAGTGATGATTGGTTAATCTGTTTCATGGTTGGAGTGGTTAATTTGGGAAATTCAAACCCTTGCTAAGGTGGTCTTTAGATGAATTTAGCAAGTGATTATGAATTATCTTGTCTTTGGGGGAAATGTTTGCTTGCTAATACATGCAGTTTGTTTAATTTTGTTCAAGCTGTTATGAATCTGCCAAAATAGGTTGATCTGCAATATTTTTTACTGAATAGACTAATTCTCACCTGTGCAGCATCATACTATATCAGATAATCGTTCGAGGTGCAACCTAAGTTTTTTTCAGCATGGGAAGACATAGAAGATGATTCCCCCATTACTTTGAAATGGTAGTGGACCCTTGTAGAATTTTTATACACTGCAGAGCAAACATGGAAGATAGCACTCTCAACTATCGGATGCTCTGGTAAAACTTTTTGGAGGATTACTCATCTATTTGACTGTGCACAGGTAATACCAAAACGAAATTCCTACCCAACGAATTCAGCAAATTGCTGCGAAGCATTTTGCTTCTTCGAAGTTGTACGCTAACATTGGTGATTGACATCCACATTCATTTCTCAATCTCAGTAAAATGTTATACTTTGCTTTCGAACGACAATAATCTGATACTATATCCTATTGAAGACGCTTCTTTGGAGTTTTATCTGTAACTTGTTCTGTTCAAATCCTGAAATTTTGATTGAACCAACCTTATGATATCGGTAAAAGGAATATGATGCTATCGTAGGGTGTTCATAATTCATTTACTTCTACCATTATATAGCTTGCGAGGCCTATATTCTGGGCCTATGCATCAGGGATAAAGGCACTACCTCTTTGTGCATACGGCACCAGAATTGAAGTGAGCTCACATGTTTTAAAAAAAAACACAAATTTATCCAAAATCTTGTAAGACCTGAGCTTCTCGTTCGTATGTGTCACTTTTTATCTGCGGTGCTTTTCAATATGGAACGGCTCTTGTTCTCTTTCAGCAATTAATCATTTGTAATTTAAAAAAAAAAAGCATTGAAGGCCCAAAAGCATCCAAAGACCGTTGGAAGCTCTTTTTTGGACACATCAATGCAGCTGAGACATCCTTTGGAAGAATCATTTTCTGCTCCTGCTTTCTTGGAATTGCAATAGATGGTTGGATTTATCTTAAAATGTTGCAGTCGTTGAAAGAAGCAGTTGGGCTTGCCAAATGACCCAATTCGAAAAAAGTAGGAGTAGAGCTGGTATAACTACAACGCATATTTGGTAATCTGTAGGTCCATCTCTTCGCGCACGCAAAGAAGTATCAGGAACACTTGGTATATGTCGGTCGGAGTTTTCTAAGCATTTAATGATGGTAAATGCTTTCAAGCGTACACTTGTTAGATCCTCTGTACTCTCGACCCTCTCTACTTGTTAGAGGGGACAGGGGATCATGTCCCCGTGTTTAGTGTTTAAGTGTACACTTGAAAGCATTTATAAGCATTATTCTATATAAATGAATGGTTGAGATGAAGTGGGAAAGAATTAAGACAAGGTAGAAGGGATAGACCATATAAATAAATGGTTGAGATAAAATGGGACAAGATTAAGAGAGGGTAGAGGGGCACAGACGATTATGTCCCCTTGTTTGGTGTTTAAGTGTACACTTGAAAGCATTTACAAGCATTATTCTACATAAATGGATAGTTAAGATGAAATGGGGCAGGGTTGAGACAGGGTAGAGGGGACAGAGGATTTGAGGTGCCAAACACGGTGTCAGATTCTTTGTGTTATTTAACCTTTTTTAAGCCTTGTTTTCAATCTAAAATGATATTATTTTAGGTCTGTTTATATATAAAACGACATTATCATCCTTAAAGCTTGTTTCTTCCAAATGTCTTATCATAATTATTGATTTCTATCACATTTTAAGACCTAAAGTTTGGGGCATGTAAATAAATGATTTACTGTCCACGTATTTTTAGGTGAGTAAAACAAAAAAGGGCAAAATGTAAACTTGGAGGGTAACTTAAACATTAAATAAGAAAAACTATCTCAATTTTCTTTTAACTTTTTTAATTAAAAGTTGACTTTAGCGCATCTCCAACATTATTTTATAAAATCTTCCCTATAAATTCAGATAAATTTATAATTGACAAAAGGTAAGAGAGGTTTTTTATTAATTATTGTCATTTATAAACATTTATTTGAAAAATTAATGCTAAAATGAGGTTTCTTGAAGATTCTACAATGTGGAAGTCAATGAATGCGTGACTCTAACACAAGGAAGGAGAACAAGAGCAATTTGAAAGACTAGCATAGACTATATTTTTTAACATACAAAAATAAGTTAATTGACTTGCAAATATGCATTGCCAATAATAAGAAGCTTCTTGACAAGTAAAAGGGTGACAAAATCTCAACTAAAAGCTTCTTAGTAATCACAAGAAGTAACAACATCCTTAGGTAATTGTTGATAACAAGTTGTCCTTAGGGTGACGATTATACTAACCACAACATTGGCTCCAGAGAACTGCATAGGTGGAACACATTTTCCACCGTGGGATCTTTTGAGAAGGGATGCAGAGACAATGTCATCCCTTTTAGTGTTTCGTAAGACAAAACGCATCTAACCATTGACATTCCTTTCAATTAGGAGATTGTAAAGGAAACACCTTTAACAAAGTTTAAATATCTAACCTAAAGACATATAATAGTACAATAGATCCTATTAACCACATTGTTAGGTACTCAGGGATGATGAATATACAAGCACCCTCAAATGTCTTAAAATGCAAGCCCTTTACTTTAGTTATGGCAAAAGCTGCATAAGATTAGTACAGACCATTATAAGGATGCCAATCTCAAGCTTCCAATATTTCAAATCTAGGTTTGAAGCTCACTTCACCAGTAATAAGAGGTGACCTAAACACTGCTTTGCTCACTTGCATGAGGTGTAGGCATAAGAGAAGAACCTTAAGTGATACATCCAAAGATTTAGTGTAGAGGCTACATAAGTTCCATATTAGAACCCTACTGTAATAATGTAGGCATTTCTCATAATAGTGATAATTTTTGAAAAAAGCCTACACCAATATTTGGCATTTTGAAAATCACTCTCAATATATAGGACATATACTCTAAAGGAAGTGTGTGAGCAAAAGTGAGCTCACCCCAAAGAGGGTTAAGAGGAAGTACTAGGTAATTGGAAGATATGAGAGAAAGAGGAAGTATAATAGGATAGTCCAACAAGAGAGTTTGAGTAAAGAGATAAGTTGAGTAAGGACCACCTGTACTTTTGATGGTGTTACATTGTCATATTTGAATGCATTCCTCAACCACATTTTTAACTATGCAAAGAGCAAGGATCTCACCGTTGATAAGTAATTAAGAGACTAGATGAATGAATAGTTTTTTTTGTTTTATTAAGATTATAAACATGAAGTGGAAGAATGTTTAGATCTATAGAATGTGGTGACTTCGTGTTAAAGAAAGGGAAATTAAATCAATTTAACCCTAAGCTTATAGAAAGTTAGAGGTCCCTTACCTAGGGCTAGATCATTAACAAGATAATAAAGGGAGAGTTGAGAGTGAGCATATCACAAATTAAGAACCCACATGCAAGCCTAACTATAGGATCCATATTGTGGGCCAAGTGATGAAGGAGCAAAGCCAATTATATTTAAAGAAGAGGATCTTAAGGTTGCTAATCCTAACGATGATGCAATGTCTTCATAACGATCCTAACTAACTATAAAGTAAAAAAAGGTCTTAATTGATAATTGGAGCTTCATTTTCATCTTATTCTATGATGTATTTAAAGCATTGGGATTTGTTCATCCATAATATAAGCATGCATAAGTCTTATAGTTGACTTTAGAAAGGGCAAACATATACCTTGGGAAAAATCACCTTATTACTGAAGTTAGAGGACAAACCTATGTAGACCATTAAGTCTAAGAAGTTTCATATGGTGGATAGATCTTTGACATACATCATCATTTTAGGGAGATCTTTTCATGCAATCACAACTATCCTAAATAAGAGATTCATTATATGTAATCTTGATTCAATTATAAGAGATAGAGTTAGGAAACATTTATTGGTAACTTACTTATGTTTGGCTAAAATCAGGCTGACCTGTAAGCATGTCCTAGCGTATGCCCCTCCCTAATTGTAGGAATTAAAGTTCTAGGAAGAACACGGTCTCCACCTCAGGCATGGCCTAAAGTAAGATCAATTTCCTAAATATACAGTAGGATCTATGGTCACTATCCATAGGCGTGAATATCAATTATATAGCATAAAGCTTTTATAGTCAACACAAATTGACCTATGATTGTGACCTAAACATTCCTAGTTGAAACCTAGTTTTTATTAAGTATTAAAACCTTATTTTTGTATTTTAGTTTTTAAAGCATGATACTTTCTAATTGAAGACAAAATTTGACATATTTATTTATTGAGAGTTATTAGAGCTTCTTTTACATGTTCTTCATTGAACATCAAACGTATAAAAATTTGTGGCATTTGATGAATCTAGTTCTTAATTATTTAAAATCAATAGGATAATTCTTTTATGCATGTGTTTTAGCATTTTTAGGCTGATTCAAACTTGCTTGTGGGTTCTTTAGGGTATGTTCTTAGTAGGTTTGCATTATTTTGTATTAGAATTTGACTTTAAATTAGGTGTGGTTACCCTTTACGTTTTTATATTGTTCAAATTCTATTTTTTGTCAAAAAAAAGAAAAAATCATGCTCCTTATGATTGTTTTTCATTCTATTACATCAGCTTATTATTTTTATAGTAAAAGAAACAAAATTTGATATCTTTTAATTTTTATAGTTTTCCTATCTTTACTTTGTTGTTAAGGTTTCTTCTTCTTCAATTCCTTTGTTTTGTATCATTTATATCAGTTGTTCGTGTATTTAAGTAAAGAAAAGAAAAAAAAGAAAGAAATTATGTAAGAGCTGTTGGGCTTGCCAAATGATCTAATTCGAAAAAAGTAAGAGTAGAGAAGGGAAATAACATGAGAGATATGAGAGGAAATTAGGAGGAGAACTTAGTGAAGGTAAGAGATTTGATAGAAATAAGGCTTGTGGAATCATTGTTGAGAAACTACACAAACATTTAGTTAGAGGGTCGAAGGCATATGAGGAATTATTTTTGAAGTGGTGGAACAAAAGTTGAATGTCGATCCCAATTACAAACCTATAATGTAGAAGAAGTAAACCTTTATCCTAAAGAGAGAGAAAGCTATTTTATACACAGAGTATAGTATCTAGAGTAGCTAGCTAACATGGTGATGATAAAAAGTTAAGAGAAAAGTGGTGTATATATATAGACTTCATAAACCTTAATAAGGTCTAACTAAAAAGGCAATTACCTTTTACCCATAATTAACCAACTAGAGGATGTAATATTTATGTATGAATAACTAAATTGGTTTATATACATAGACTTCATAAACCTTAATAAAGTCTAACTTAAAAAGACAATTACCTTTTACCTATAATTAACCAACTAGAGGATGTAATAGTTATCTATGAATAACTAAACTTTAGGGACATATATTCAGGATACAACTAGATCCCTATTATGAGTTAGATGTTGAGAAGATCTTTTTCATCATTTATAAAGAAACCTATTATTATTAGGTGATAACTTTTAGGATAATTGATTTAATGGTTTGTGGAGTTAAATGAATATGACTTTCAATACACATTAAAAGAACATCTCTCGAGACATAGATAATCACTACTTTCTTAATGGAATGCATACGTTGTTCGATAGAGTAAATGACGAATATAATTCTTATAGCAACTTAAGCAACATCAATTGACAAATTCAGTAGTAGAGAAGATATCCAAGCAAGGTTGTGATCCAAAGACCTTATAAAATAGAAGTCAAATACACAAATTGGCACAACTTTAAAGCCTCAAACAATAAATAAAATATCAAATTTTGCTATTAGTGGTTAGATTGATCTCCTATTTATAATTAAGGGCAGTATAATTGAAGTTAGATTCTTAGTTGATGGAGAACCAAGTCCTTCAAACCTTTACAACCAAAGAGGAAAGCATGAACATGTATAGGAAATATATCAACGAGAGAGCTAGGCTATGGTCATATATCTATAGTTGATCCCTCATTAGGAAAATGCTATAGTAGATAAATTGTCCAAATAGGGAGCCCAAGGGATAAAAAAAGGACAAAATCTTTTAGGAAGAAATATTTGAATAGCAAACATGAAAGTTTATATGAATAAAATCAAACAAGTGGATAAAAAGGATAAGAGAGATCATATAATATATACAACATAGGAAACTCCTAAATGATACTAAAGAGGCTAGGAGCATTAGATGAAAATGGATTATTTCAACTGGCCTTTACATTAGTTTTTAAATTTCTTAACGATATTAATATCCAATACTAAGATAGGATAGTTAGGATTATATGAAAAATGCAACAAATGTCAACAACACCCGAGTCTACACCCTAGCCTGTAATTGATTATATACATAATTTCAGTCCAATACCATTTGTCTTGTAATAAATTGACATTCTAGGACCTTTCCCTTTAGTTATACAGAAGATTAAGTTTATTTTGGTGGTAATTGATTACTTTACTAAGAAAGTGGAAGTCAAAACTCATATCATGATAATAATTAAAATTGTGGAGTGGTTCTTAAAGATCAATATAAGATGCCATTATGGGGTTCCTTTGGCCATTATTAAAGATAATGACCTAAATTTAACAATAAATGGTTCTCTCAATTTTGTAAATAGATGAGAATCAAGTGATGTTTTTGGATTATCATATATCCTAAAAAACGAACATGGTTTAGGTCACAAACAAGACCATCCTCCGGGGTTCGTGTATTAAAGTATTGATGCATATCGAATATAACAAATATAATCTTACTCTAATTATAAATGAATTGTATATAACGTTGAGTAGGGACGAATCCACATAGACCAGTAAAGCTTATCTCTTTTGCTAAGTTGATAAAACAAAATCAAAGAAGGGGGATTTTAAGACATAAATTGAAATAGATTAAAAGCAAAGAAAAAGAAAATGCTAATCAAGAATATAATTTAATGAAACCAAATGAGAAAGTATGATTTATTACTAATGATGATTTCAAAGGCATTACTGATTTTGGAACTTTTCTCTCTCAACAAATTGATATGAAAGATTTTGGGCTCCTTAATTTCTTCCTTAACTTTGAAGTTTCTTCTAATTAGTTTGAATAATACTTTGACTAAAGTTACGTATATTTATTATGCTTACTATTCATACAAGTCTTATGGATTATAAAATTATGCATACTCTTATAGAGTTTAATGCCCTATTATACTGGTGATAATATACTTCTCAGTGATAAAACTCTCTATCAATAATTAGTTAAAAGTCTTATTTATCTCATGTTCACTAAATTAGACATTATCTATATAATCCACATTATTAGTAAACTCATGATTGTTCTATGCATACTCATTATGCTATTATTTTAAGCATATTTTTTAAATCTCAAATGGATTTTATTTCAAATGGTGGATATTGAATATAACAAATATAATCCTACTTTAATCACAAATGAATTATATATAGTGATGAGCAGGGGTAAATCATCAAAGTTCGGTAAAAACTTATTTCCATTAACAAACTGACAAAACAAAAAAAGAAGAAGGAGAGATTTTAGGAAATAAATTGAAATAGATTAAAAGAAAAGACAGAAAAACTAATAAAGAATGCAATTTAATGAAATAAAATAATAATGAATATCTAACTCAATGTATACTTTCATAATTGTTTGTTTGAATTGATCACTGATGCAAAGATAAACCCTTATATTCCTTAATAACTAATTGTGGTTGTCCATAAGCTCTAACTATCTATCTCTCTTTTATAAATTGGTAATAGTTGTTAACAAGATCTAACAATCTATCTTTCTTTACTTGTTCATTAACTAAATAAATCTCTTTGATTAATTCTCTTATCAACAAATATTCCTAAATAAGCTTTTATTATTTAATCTATTGACAACATTAAAAGCTAGAGAAACCAAAAATTATATCCAATAAACACACAAGCTTAATTTATTTAAAGTAGATTATATTTTCACGTAAGTAGAATATCCTATATTAAACCATGTTAATTTTCTAATAAGTATTAAAGGAATTAGAAAATTATGGATTAACCATTCTAATTGGAAATATATTATTTTGATAATTAAGTAATGTGTCTTTTTGTATTAATCAAACAAAATAATAATTTTAAAAATTTCCAAAGATATGTAAATACTAAAGACCAAAAGAGTAAAGATTAACAATTATATCCCACAATTCTTGAGGAATCAAACTTCAATTAGCCTTTGGCTAAAAAAAGAGAGTTGATTGCACATGATTCTCAAATATGACATAAAAGATAAGTAAAGAACTATCCCAAGAACATTAAAAAAAAAACTAAGATGATAGAGAAAGATGGATGTCTTCTTTAATAAATTATCCTAAAATCCCCTCAAATAATCTTCCTAAAAAGGAATAAAGCTAAAATCATGACTAAATCTAAAGAAATATGCTTCCATTGGGATTATCCTACCAAAATAAGTTCTTTCTAAATAGAGCAAAATAAGAACAAAAATAGCTATGACCTATTGACTTTTGAAGGGCCTTATCCATTTAATTACGTTAAATCTTAGAGCAATCATATTGACTAAGACGTGGGAATGTGCTATGCTTAAACATCTTTTAAAGGCTTTATCCTGTAGGCCTTCATTCTTTTCCAAAATTTGTGATCTTTATTCCTTCTTTGCTAAATTTATATTTTTAAGCACATTTTGATCCAAATCTCTAATCTAGTCCATAAATACAAAATATATAATTATAATCCATAATTAAAAGTACTTTGTTAATCAAAACATATGGAAATAATATGAAATATGTGTACTTTACAGATAACTATCAAATATAGATGTTTAGGAGAATTTAGGTAGATCAAATTCATTATGTCTTCCAGGGCTACTACACAATGCTTAAAACTTTTATATGAGTTTTACATTTTAGTCTAACTTTTAGAGTAGAGGCCTTAGTCCCAATTTAGCTAAATGTGGAGACACTAAGGGTGATCAATTACTGAGGAAGGCCTAAGAAATGTGCTCAATTTACAGGAGGAACAAAGATAGAGTAAGTTATGCTACACAACGCAAAGAGAACTGATATACAAGATTTGGAAACTTAGTCTTGAAAAGGATATATATGCTAAATAAATCCAAAGCAAGAGAAAAGCTTACACTAAAGTAATGTGGTCCATTTATTATTACACAAGTTTTATGATCAAAAGCTTATAGGTTGTCTTATCTTAGTAGGTGAGAGATTCCTAGCATATTGAATGGGCAGTATTTGCACCTATATGATCAATAAAGTTCATTTTAGGCTTTCATGTATTTATTTTATAAAGCACTGTGGTGTATACCTATATCATGTACCTAAGATGTTTTTCTATGAAGAAAAATGCACCTGTAAGATATAGATTTTCTAAGTGATTGTGCACCTAAGACAATTATACTTTGAGGAAAAATGCATTTGTAATATGTAATTCTACTAAATAATCATGCACCCAAGATATTTTCACCTTAAGGTAAGACGCACCTATAAGGTACAAGTCTATAAAGCTATCACACATAAGACATTTTCTCTGTAAGGCAAAACTCATCTATAAAATGCAGATCTACTAAGTGATCATGCATATAAAATGTTTTCACTTTGAGTTAAAATGCACTCGTAAGATGTAGATTTATTAAGAGATCTTTGTTTAGCATAGTTTTTCTATAAGATAAAATACACCTCTAAGACAGATTTATTAATCAATCGTAAACCTAACATGTTTTTGCTTTAAGACAAACTGCACTTGAAAGACATAAATTTGCTAAGCATGATATGCCTAAGATGATTTACTTGGTTGTATATTAGTTAATTAAATTATCTCAAGTATCTAATAAAGGTATTGTTATACTGGAAATAACAGTTGGCCATATGTTTTGAGTTTAAAGAAATAAACGACATCCACACATACAAAGATTAAAAAAATCATCTAACAAAAAATATAAGCCATTTGCATTAATAAACCAAGCAAAAAGGCTAAAAAGTATAACGAACAAACAAATAAAATAATAATGTGCCTCTAATTAACTAGAGATACTTATAAACTCATTCATCAATTACCTATAAATATTATTCAGTGAGCCATCTATTGATCCTTACTTATCTAAAAATTGATCACCATCTTATTTAGGGGCCATTGTAAGATTGATATTGGAAAGGGAGTGATGACCCTTAGATCCTTTCGCATTAGGATTCTTGCTTAATTCATTAAAAATATTAACAAAATCATCAGGGAAGACTTAAGATTAACAGAGGAAAGATTAGGGTAAGCAAGTTTTTAATGTTCAATTCATTGATAAGAATGTTTGGATTCTTAAAATTGATGAACATATTTAAGTTGTTAAATCCATCGAGAAAGGGTGTGGTCGCGATGTTGTAATTCCATATCTTAAGATACTTGGTCTTTAAAAGATCATAACACAAATCCATCTTGTATTCCTTTTTTTTAAGGTATACTTAGTTTGCCTTTATGATTTAGACTCTAAATTTTTGTAGTTTGTTATTATGATGCAAAAATTCCCTTTAAGAGCCTTTATGTCCTTAATATATCCCTCCATCTCTTGCTTCAGACCTTTCATGATCTTATTGTGAGCATTGACAATCTTCATTTAATTCTAAGTCTCTTTTTTCTAACTTTCACTCTTGAACCTCTAGATGTAGATCTCTATGAGCATAAGGACTTAAGTTATAAATTGTTAGCAATGATAGGCCTAACCATGTAACATAATAGAGAGAAGCTAATTACCTTGACGATGTTAATCTCGATCTACTTATATAATGTATTTATGGAGTTCCTCTCTATGAGATTCTAGTTCCCTTACAACGTAAAGCTTTAACATAAACGTGGACTGACCATGGCTTTATAAAAAAATTAAATCTTAGGGGTAACATTTAACTTGGGAAAAAAGACCTCATAATTATGTTTCTTACCTTTGTCATTAATATTAGGCACTTTAAAGTTATTGACAAGACACAGGTTGGTATGGGTACAAGAACTTCTTAGTTTGATTCATCATTGGTCTTAATCTTGATAAAAAGGTTGGCCTCTCTTCGTAGTTTGCTCCAATACTTAGGGTGCCACCATCTTCCTCTTCTTGGAGGCACTCTCCTTTTAGTGAACTACAAATATAATTTTATGCTCATCCTTTCTTATAAAATTAGAAGTCGACAATAATAGCCTATATAAAATAACATAAGTATGCAAAACCAAATTATAGATATGCTAATTGATAATGTCAGCCTTTAATAATAGCTCTTCCTCTAGTAAAAATTTATTAGGGGGAAGTGAATCTATAAAATCTAGCAAAGCTTAAGCATATAAGGCTAGAAGAGTATATGAAGTTGACCTACTACCAAGCAAGTTTCTTTTAGAACCCCAAGACAAAAATGATCAAAGAAAACCTTATCTCACACTTTAAAATATCATAGTAAAGGCTAACTTCTCCAAGTTTGACAAAACAAACCTACCCAAACATTCTAAGGAATCTTATGCTAATATAAATAGGGATACAAAATTATCCGTCATCCCCTCTAGACTACTTAGCCTGAATTTACCCTAATATCTATTCGTTTTAAGCCTAATTATAGACTCAATTTAAGGGAATATGATTCGCCAACCTCTATCATCAACTCTCCACATCAATTTACTATTGTTAGACACCTTAAATCCCTTTGATTTATGCCTAAAAACATTAGAACCACAACTTGAATTCCCTGAACGAGACATGACACCCTAAAAAGAAACAAAGACTTAACAAAATAGACTAATGAAAAGCTGATAAGGCTTAAGAGAGATGCGATGGAAAATTCGATAAAATCTTTTTAGAAAAACTCATAAGGGAGAAAAAATTCTATAAGAAATGAAGGAGAAATTTTTTATATGCTCTTTAAAGGTTCTGATTAACAATACAAAAAGAATTAAGACTTAGGGAATTTCCACTTTCCCATGATGCAATAGTATTTGGTTTCTCTCTATACTAAGTAATTATCATTAATTAAAGGTGTGACAACTAGTGATAGGCTATTAAGAGTCGAAAGATTGTCTTTTAAAACGATCAAATGTACATCCTCAGACCATCATAGAAAGAGACGCACGTTGTGGTTTTTTTTTGGTACAAATATATTTTTCTCCAATGACCCTTCACTGATATGATCTCAAGTGATTTATCCCTTATTCTTACATGAGGCCTTAGGGTTCATCCTTTCACAATGATAAATATGTCAGAAATATTTAACGTCCATCACCGAATGTTTTTTAAGAATTTATTATTTGGAGCATTGTTGAGATTTCAAGTGTGAATAAAAATCTCACATTTGGAAGGGGTGAAATTAGTGAGGGGCATATAAGTGAAAATAACTCATAAACTTGATATCTTAAGGTTTTAGGTTGGAGTGTGGTGTTAAGGCCTAGGAGTATGTTCCTTCACTAGGCTAAAAAGTGGTATCAGAGCCGATGGTTTAGTAAGAGACGAGTATGAAGATGGTAGTTGGATCCCGTAGTTGTCATCCCTCGTGGAAGAGCAAGGAAACTCCTAGTGGGCCTAGATCAGTAGAGTAGAAAGACTCTTGGTAACATTGTATACTCAAACTGTCAAGAAAAAGACTTTCGCTTAAGGTGAAACTCAAGCTCAATGTGGAAGTTCATAATTGTGGGAAGATTGTTGGGATTTCAAGTGTAAGTGAGAATTTTATATTGAAAAGAGGTGAAATTAGTTAGGGACATATAAGTGAAAGGATTCATAAATTTAATGCCTTAAGGTTTTGAGTTAGAGTGTGGTGTCAAGACCCAAGAGTATGTTCCCTTACTAGGCTCATCATAAATATCTTTTATAAAAGGAGGTTCCCCAGTGCCAACAAGCATAAAGTTTAAACACATAAATAATGATTCAGTAATCTCATTCTCTACCCATTTCTAAGTAAATATAAATATGAACGGGATAAAAGGTAAAAAAAAGGACGACACTTAATCATCAAAATTCTCTTTTATTCTTCTTTACTTAAAAATTGATTTTTTCGTCCAAGTGCTAATATTGAAACATTAAATTCAAACAAATTTATAATTGACATGTTACTAAAAGCATAGTCGACAAGTCTGTTATTGTTGTGCAGAAACGTTAATAAATTTGGAGTAAAAATAAAACAACAATAAGAATATTAAGAATTTTGTACTGGTTCGGCAATGCCTACGTCTAGTTTGGAGACAACTGAATATTTCACTATAATCAAATGAGAGCATACAATAGTGTTTATCACTCAATTTCCCATAAGACCCAAATTAATCCAAGCTCACCCACTCCTACTAGAAAGAGAAACAAAAAAATATATAAAAAATTTCTCTCTCTAAATTTCTACTCTCTCTCACTTCTGGAAAAATTTTCTACTCTCTCACACTAAACAACTTCTACTTTCTCTCACTTTTGAAAAAATTTTCTACTCTGTCACACTAAACAACTTCTGCTCTCTTCTCTCCTTTCTCTTCCGTTGTTGTTGCTTCTCTTTTATAGAGAATTCAATGGATGAAGATCAAGGCCAGCTGTACCAAGCCACCATTTCTGACTCAACAATCACCGAAAGCAAGCTACAATTTCTAACTTTGATAAACTAAGATTTCTGACTTTGAGAAGCTAACATTTCTGACTTTGAGACAATACTCAACAGAATATAATTTAGCAAAAGGAAATAATTAAGAATAAGAACAAAATCCTGATGGTATAAATTAGTAGACTTGTAACGAGTGTGCAAGTCCTTAGGCTATGTTTAGTTGGATGTAAGGTTTTTAATAAAATAGAATGATTTATAATGGAATGAAAAGTAAATGAATGTAATATTAGAAAATTGTTGTTTAGGAGGATAAAATGATTCATAACGTAATATAGTAAAATGTTGATTGGATGAAAGATTTATAATGTAATATAGTGTAAAGTTATTTATCATTTTACGTTTTATAATAAACTCTCCAAATCAGAAGTTCTTCCTTTTTACTCTTGAGGATGGGAAACTTTCATCTTCCATCTTATTCTATTCTATTCTATTCTATTATAAACCTTCCTCTTAAACGATAGAATAATATTACATTTTATTTCATTTCATTAATAAATCTCAACCAAACGTAATCATAGAGAAGAGAAATAAGTTAGAATAATTCAACTCCCTCATTCTCAATGTCGATATGAAGGCATTCAACGTATTTTGAAGCAAATACACAAACCGAAGTTGGACGTATGACTTGTAGAAGTGTAGGAAGGGAGTTGAAAAGATGAGCTTCGAGTGAGATATAATTCAGGCTATCAAGAAAGGGACCAAGAGTATGCTCCTTGCTAGCCGGTATCATGATTAAACCTCAAAAATAGTACAAAAACACATTTAATATAAACAATGGGACATGATCCTCAGATTTGTAAGATATGCATGCTTCACCTTAAGGAGGCAATCGCAATGCCCCTTGGCAAGCTAATAAATTGGATATATAACAAAGTTCAGTAACTTTATCCTTCGCAAATTCTCAGACTATTCATAATGCGCAATTTATTTGGTTGTTCGTTGAAGACTTGACTTAAAAATCAAATTTCCAGTTTCCTGTCAGTGAGAGCACTATTAATTCTTTGAGGGATCAATTTAATACCAAAAGATCATGTAGTTAGTATTAGTGTACTTCGTATTGAGTAAACATGAACATCTTAAAGGGTTTATAGATAGTAAGAGTAATTATCCAAATGATTAGTTCTAGTCATTTTAGTAATGGGTAATTCAAACTCAATTCTTATTAATGGGCTCTACACTCTAACTATATTAAAAATTCTAATATGATATCATAACCGATTCCTAACCCGTTGTGTCAGTAAAAATATTGGGTCTTAAGAAGGGTAAATTGTGAGAACCTTAATTTGATAGACAACTCAAAACAGACAATATTTATAGGCAGACAATCTGGCCGTTACAAATGGTAAATACAGCCGCATAATTAGTACTAATTTGTTTCTTAAAAAAAAAAACAAAAAACAATACTGACTAGTTTTCTGAAGAAATCATTACTCTACCGCACCAAATCATTATCTCTTATAATGAACCCAAAACCATGTGAAAAGCTTAACGACATGCAACCAACTGAACAGTCTTTAAGCATCAGAAAGGGATTGACTGCAAATGCTCAATACCTAGTTGAAGATAAAATGCTGTATTCATCCCTATGACCAAATTCTTACCTTGGAATATGCGAGCACTAAAGAATAAATATGTGGACATTGCACAGCAACCAGAACGTTCTATAGCGTAGACACACATAATAAACTCGGTAAGGGATATAAAAGCAAGAAGAAAAGAGCCTAAGACAGGACTCCTAAGGTAGAAACTACATTTATGCTAGATAAAGTTGACGAAAGAAAGGATTCTTAAATTCTCCACTGTAACAAAATGTATATATAACCTTACAACTTATTTCCATGAGATTATTTAAAGACAAGGTAGCTTTTTGAGGAGATTGGCTGAGAAGAATTCCTCTTTACCTTATGATTCTACTCCTGTATTGGTATATCTCTCTGTAAAGTTAAAAACTGTATCGGATCCTACTTCTTGATCTTCTTTGGCTTCTTGGCACCTGGGACTTCCAATCTCCCAACAGAACAGCCACACCTCGCCCGGAACACAAGAACTGCTCTTCCATTTGGTGGTGCCATCTTCTTGAGTTCAGCCTCCAGTTCACGATGGTGATCACGTGGCAATTCGAATAGACCCTTTTTAACTCCATCTTTGACCAGAACACCATTAGAATTCTTCACACACTCCTCAGTCTCCAACTGGATATCAAATTCTGCCGCCTTTCTCAGGCCCTTACAATTTGGATTTCCACATTTCCTGGTTGTACATATAAGCACTATCCAGGCAGCTATTGTAAAACACAAAGTACTAATCCCTATAGATCCATATAGCATTGGATTTCTCAAGACCTCCTCCTTAACCACATAATGGATGGCACCAACAAATTCAATGATAAGCTTGATGTAAGGAAACAACAAGAACGCACAAGCAAAAATAACAGCAATCAAGATCACAAGATCAATAACAGCCGATCGAGAACGGTCACAGACGGGAATGCTAAAACAATTAGAACAAGTGGTAGTTTTCCTATTCTTGTACACATGATTGTTGTTCTGCCTTGATTTCGGACACAGTTCATTGGAATCCACAGAATTTGCCATGACTCCTATCGATTGGTCAACGGAGTTGCAGACCGAGATGGAGCTATGGAAATAGACCATTTCAAATCAAACCCAGACAAAGATTGAATCAAATTCAATCCCAAATCCGACCCACCAATACTTCCTAATCCCAGTCACAAAATCAATTCAAACCCACCAATCTAGACCCAAAATCAGATCGAGCGACCTCGTGAAATAGCGAAAAAAGTGAAAACTTTCCTTCACTTATAGACTTGAAAGCAAAAACTTTGGTTGCCCAGACGGATAAACAATTCAGCTACCATAAAATTCAACCAAAACCAGATCGAGTTCAGAAGAAGAACAATGAAAGGAGAGATCTTTGGACGATCCTGGGATTGATTTAATTGAACTATATCAAAAGGCCGGCCGAGAAGGAGCCAACCTAGAGAGCCAGCAGAGAGGACAAGGAAGAGCCATTCAACTGGCTTTCTTTCTTTCCATTTTAATTGTTTGTATCACAATCTTGTTAACTTTTCGGCCGTATGAGTAATGGTACGCAAAAAGAAGGCTTGTGTGGGCTAACAGGAAGTGGGCTTTGAACAAATGATGTGTGAATGATTTGGTGGGGTAGGGCTTGGACCCCTTCTAACTTTACAAATAATTGATAGCTTTATAAGGTCATTATCATCTAATGTCGTATATGCCATCAAGTGATATTGAAATGTTGGTTTCCTTTCTAATTCAATATAAGCAATTAATTTGAAAACCACCGTTACTTGCAACTTGCAAGGGACATGGGACTTGTAATGAATAATGACCTCCCGCACAGTTTTCAACTTCATTCACATGCTTTTTACCTTAATTTCGTGCAACCGTTTTAAAGTTTTTAGTATATATATATGAAAAGGATAATAACTTTAAACGTGTTTTAATCTTTTTATGATTATTTTTAATTTATCACTCAAACTTTTAAAAATTAATTTAATGACTAATATTTTAAAAATTGTATAATTCAAAATAAAACGTAGCATTTTTTAGTTTTTGATTAATATAGTGTATCTATTAAATATCATGTAAGTGTCTGTTAATCACATCAACAAGTAGTTAATAAAAATAATATTTTAACTTGAGTATAACGAGTCTTTAAAGGTTAATTACTATATTTTAAAAGTTATACAGTAAATTGAAAATTTTTAAATTTATTACCTCATATAAAATTTTTAATAAATTCATAATATTTGTTTTCAAATAGTATTAATTAATTTGGTGCATGGAAGGTTTAAAAGTAACATTAAAAAGAAATTCTTAAGCTATTTGGTTAATTTTTTGGAATTATGGGAGAGAAGTAAGTTTTTTAAAAAATACTTCTTTTTTAAATCATGTTTGGAGAAAAAAATAGTTTTAAAATGAATTTTCTAATTTTAATAAAAATTTGAATAAATATTTTATTTTTCACTATATATCTAATGATTGTTTCTTTAATAATTCACCAAACACAAAAAATTTTCATTCAAAGAAATTCTAAAAAAATAATTTTATTTACAATGTCATTTTTAACATTAATTTTGAGGAGAGTGCTATTAAATTTATTAAAGAAATATTTTTGTTCCCCTTTAAAGTTTTTTTTTTTGGGTCGAAACCTTTAAAGTTGATTGTTACCAAAATCTAGCGACTTCCATTAATAGTCTGTAAATAAATATTAAATTCTTTGTTTTTGTAACATCAAGACGTTAACTGAACTCTTAAGAAATGAAGTGGTCGTTTGAAAGTATTATGTTTTGATTAGACATATATATATATATATAGATATATAATTTTAAATAACATAATTTTACACACAATTGAGTTACATTTTTTATTTTATGATAACAAAATTTAACTTATGTTTTTAACCTTTCTTATTTGGGTGAATAATTCAAAATTTAGCATTTTAGATTATATTATCGAAAAGAATCCTCTAAATGTGTTTTATATGTTCATTTTTTAAAGCTAAGCACTATAATATCCAATCAAAATCCTTGTTTGAGGAATGTAATCTACCTTCTCACATATTTGTAAATTTATCATTTATGTACAAATTAGTATCTTTAGAAAATGGTCGACAAATATGTCTTACGTTAAGCTTTCTTACTATTACTAAAATTTACCACTTTTCTATTTATGTTTAGTTAAAAAAATTACTCAAGTATCCAATTAATAATTGTTAGATTAAATTGAAAGCGATCTAGAAGGGGGTTGAATAAATCGATTATAATTTTTTTGCAAAATTCTACACAAAAACAACAAGTTAATACACACGAAACAATCAAATTAATCAAATGAAAAGAGTAGGGAAGAAAAGCAAACACTGTTTTTATAGAGGTTCGGTGCTAAGACCTACGTCCTCTACCTAAGCTCCCACTTAGGATTTGGCAAACCACTATATTGTACACTTTTTAGTTCAGTGCGAACTTTTACAACCACTTGAATTCCGGCTCAAGCAACACCTCACAATCCGATTTGATTTCCGGCACAAATCCAACCTCACCAGTGATTTTCCTCTAATCACTAAGCTTACAATAAAGATGATAGAAAACTGAAGTAAAGCTCAAGATAGCTAGATACACTTGAATGTGCTAAGAGAATTGAGAGCAATAATATCATAAATATGAACTATGATCCGTATGCTTTGCTAGATGACTTCCGTAATTGATCCTTTGAAGTTGCTCCTTTTATTAGCATGCTCCAGAGGATTATAGACGTTGTAAAATCCTCTTGTAGCCGTTGAAGATCTCTTATGAACGTTGACACTGATTTTCTTCCCGTTTTAGAATCATTGAGTTAGTCAGAATGTTATCTGATGTGCTGCAAGTCGACTGGTCGAGGGATGCTAGTCAACTAGAACTAACGTTTTTTTTAAATCATCTTCGCTCTTCGATCAGTCGATTGGAATGATTGTAGTCGACTGAAACAAACGTTTTTGCTGAACCACTCATCTTTGCTCTTCTATCAGTCGACTGGAATGATTGTAGTCGATTGGAAAGATTATCCAACTCACTGTTCTCTTGTTTTCCAGTCGCCTTGCAGCATTCTGGTCGACTGGATCAAGCCCCACTTGACAGATATGTTAATTCTCAGTCGACTGGTAAGGTTCTGGTTGACTGGAACAAACTCCAACGGATATATTGCAGATAATCTTCAATCCTTACTTAGTTTAGATACTGTTTTGAGATCTTTATCCATAATCTTCATTAAGATCATCTTTTGCACGATGTCTATCTTCTCTTGATCATACAAGATTATTACTTATTTGATTTCTTGATATTTATCTCTTGGACATTTGAAGATTAATGCTATCTTGAAATACAAGTTGTCTATCTCTTGTATTGTTGGGGATTGTCACTTGATATGCATTGATCCTTTAATAGAAAAACAAACCAAAATTCTTGAAATAATTTCTTAATCAATTCTACACATTTTATAATTATCAAAACATAAAGGAATTTTCTTTGTCAACCACCATTGGTCCAACAAAATGCACTTGCCATGAATAGTCTTTAGATTTTAGGAATTTACATATACAACACTTGAGAGTCTACCATTTTTTTTTTAATGTTAGGATGAAACCTATCAAGAAAGTCTTTTTTTAGAAATTAAAAAATTCTCATTAATGAGTGGTATGTTACAAGAGGTAGATAGCTTGAGAACCACTTGCTCCTATAACCCAACTAAACCAAACGACGGCGTGCCCATTACACGAGGACAAAAAACCAAAATAGTAAAACAGCTTGCAACTTTACACAATTTCACCCGACATTGCTCAATTAGGGTTGGCGAAGGAAAGCGACGAGGGCGAGGAACAATTGGTTGTCGACGTGCAGCAGCAATCAATGACAGGTAATGGTCTTAGAACATCAATTAAGATAAGAATCTTTCCATAGCATGACTCATGTTCTTCAAATATCAGCGGAGAGACGGAACTCATGAGGCATTTGCAATCAGTGAACCCAGGTTGGAAACTCGATCAAGGTAGGTCTTTGGATTTTTACCCTACATTACTTCTTCTGTTAACTCTCTTCTCAGAGATCTGATAAGCTGGTCTACTCAGGTCCTGTGTCAGGAGGGGAGGAGGTGAGCTGGGTTATCTGCATTGAAGAATGTAGCAGATCACTATAGAAGGTAGAGGATCCAGGTAATTCTTGCATAGATCCTTATTACTGAGCTCTGGGTTCTGCGAATAGAGGGGTGTGAGCTTAGGCTTACAATGGGTAGGTATTCAGATAGGCTATAATCTCCATATAGTAGATAGTCTACCACTGCAGTGTTGGTTCAACTGATGGATGATCAGTTGTTCCCTGATGCTTGTAGTAACGAGTTCAATGATAGAACTCAGAGAGTTAGTCTGGTCCCAAAATCTTCTACTGTTCCTTTCATTCTAAATAACCTTAACACAAGTAGCAGCCTACAATAACAAGATCACCTTCTCATGTTTAGTCATCTGCAAGTGAGGGATATCCAATAGTATATCTATAATACTACCATTAGAGTAATCAGGAAAGCTTAGATTAGAGATCTTTGCCCAAATTTCCTTTGAGAACATACAAGCAAATAATAAATGATCTCTAGATTCGTCCTCTTGCTTGCAAAGAATACAAGTCTTAAGGATGGTTAGAAAAGTCAACCTATCCAAATTGCTGAGTTTGTTGAGCATAATAAGCCAAAGCAGGAAGCTCATATTAGGCCTAAGAAACTTGTTCCATATCAGTTTATCCCATCTAACCAGAGCAGTAGACCTCTCCTTCAATCTTCTAACATCTGTTGTAGTGATTTCTGAGATAGGAATTCCTTTCCACAAGTAGATATCCCTCTCCCCCTGACTTCGAAATTGAGGCAGGGATAGCAGGCTCACCTCTGCTGGGGGGAGGGACCAATTCCCATTAGTAATAATTGCTTGAAGCTTAGAATCCTTAGGAAATTGACCTAGAAGAAATCTGGCCAAATGATTGTGGATTAGTGATCCATTCCCTGTCCAATTGTCATACCATAGAGAAATTCTATCTCCTATTCCAATCCGACATTGAATATGGTGAAACATATCCTCTCTCAATCTGAGCAACTGGTTAAGGAACCAAGTGTAGCCATTTTTGGGTTTGAGGGCCCACAAACTTCCTCTCTTTATTATATAGGAATGGATCCAAATAGTCCACATGGTCTATTTATCACTGAGTAATTTCCAAATTGGAGGTGAGAAGCTTGTTTTTGCTGAATAGAGAATCCAGGCCTAACCCTCCTTCTTCTCTTGGTGTGCAGATTGTCTTCCAACTAACCTTAGCTAATCCTTTTTCTCTATTCCTTTTACCCCATAAGAATTGTTTCATCAATTTTTCAATTGTTTTGATCAACCCTTTTGAGAGAAAAAGGTAGGAGCACCAGTAGGAATTCATAGATAAAATCACAGATTTCAGAAGTTGAATTTTCCCTCCATAGGATAAAGCTCTATTCGCCCAAGCCCCCAATCTTTTTTGAATCTTATCAATCAAAGGAATGCACTCACAAAGCCTTAATCACCTTGAAGAGATAGGGATCCCCAAGTATAGAAAGGGAGGATCTTTTACTGCCATACCAGTAAGTTAAGACAGCAGATTTGAGAGTTCAGAAGCACTTTTTGAGAGGATGATGAAGCTCTTACTAGGATTCATACATAGTCCCGACATCTCCTTAAAGAGATTGAGGGAATTCATCAACAAGGAGATTGAATGGACATTTTCTCTGCTTAAGAGTATAAGATCATCTGCAAAACATAAACTAGTAAGTGAAATTTTCTTACATTTTGAATGGAATATGAATTTTGGATCCGAAGAGGTGTTGTACTTTAAAATTTGGGTGAGAACCTCCATACAAATAAGAAATAGGTAAGGGGATAGAGGATCCCCTTGCCTAAGACCTTTCTTGCCCTTGAACATCTCTATAGGGCATCCATTAATCAAAACCCCATAAGAAGCAGTAGATATACATTCTTGAATCCATTGTATGAACTTTAAGGGAAAGTGCATAACCTCCAAAGTTTGAAGAAGGAAGCACCAATTGACACTATCAAAGGCTTTCTTTAGATCAATTTTAATAGTGTAATTTGGGGGACCCCTCTGCTGATTGTAACCCTTAAGAAGCTCTTGCACTAATAGGATATTGTCACCAATATCTCTATTGGCCAGAAAAGCTCCTTGATTCTTACTGATAAGGAATTTAAGAACCTCCTTCATCCTATTGGCCAAAATTTTAGCAATGATCTTATAGAGGAACTTAGTGCATGAGATAGGCTTGAAATCATTCCAAGTTTCTGGACAAGAAATTTTAGGGATCAAGCATAGATAAGTCATGTTTATTTCCTTCAATAAGGCCCCTTTTAGGAAAAATTCCTGAACAGCTTCCTTAATAGTCCCTCCCAGACTAGACCATGTTTTCTGGTAGAAAAAACCATTTAGACCATTTGGACCCAAAGCTTTAGAACCATCCATGCTGAAGACAACCTTCTCAAACTCCTGATCAGAGACAGGTCTTATTAGCCAGGAACTTTCATGCTCAGGAATTCTAGCAGTGATGAATTGTGCAAGATCATGATTATTCTCTGGTAAAGTAGTTTCAGTACCCAGTAACTTTTTATAGAAACCCGTGGCCTCTTTGGCTAGAGCTTCCTATCCATGCACTATCACTCCTTCTTCAGTTTTAATGGAAGAAATTCTATTAATATCCCTTCGGGATAACAAAGAGTTGAAGAAAAATTTCGTGCATCTATCTCCATCCTTCAACCAATTAACTCTAGCTCTTTGTTTGTACAATGAGCATTGAATATCTAGCATCTCCAAGTACTTCTTAAGAACTTCCTTTTCCTCCAAAGCTAGATTACCATCCGAGGGGTTAGCTGCCAAAGAAGTTTGAGTAGAGCTGAGCTTCACCCTTGCCATGTCTACCTCCTTATTAATATCCTTGCCTCTCTTACTGTTAAGAGTCTCCAATTCCTGTTTAATAGCTTTAAGTTTTTGAATACATACAAACTGCTTAGTCCCATAACATTGATTCTCTAGCCCTTTGGAAATTGCAGCTTGAAACCCTTCTACACTTACTAGGAAATTGTTGAATCTAAACGGGTAAAATATTCTGAAAGTAGTGAACAAGAAGTCAATTCTTATAGGAGTGTGATCAGAGATACCAGGATTTAGGAAATTTGCAGTGCTTCTAGGATAGGTAGAGAGCCATTCCTCATTAACCAAAGCTCTGTCTAGCTTTTTCCTGATGTGCCACAAGGAGCTTTGCTTATTGGACCAAGTATAAAGGTGACCTTCCATTTTCAGATCTAATAATTCCACCTCCTGCATGCATTCATACAAATCAGGGGAGTAGTTAAGCAGATTACAGTTGCCATCTGCCTCTGTCCTGAAAGCAGTGGTGTTAAAGTCACCACACACCAACCAAGGTAGAGAAACCAAACCCCTAATCCGTCGAATATCATTCCAAAGTTCAGATCTTTGGAAAACTGTATTAAAACCATAGACAAAAGTTGCTAGTATCCAGGAATTTTCCATTTTGAAATGGATATTAGTGTGAATATGCTACTATCCAAAATCCAAAGCATCTACTTATACAAAATCAACATCAAAAACTAAGATAATCCTACCATAAATATGACATTGGTGATTAGTAATGAAGTGCCAATTGATGTCAAAACATGCCAATTTATTCAAATTAAATTCCCTAATTTTAGTTTCCAGCATACAAAATACCCTAGGCTTTTCAGTAAGGATAAAATCCCTTAAAGCATTGAGCTTGGAGGGACTATTTATTCCACGAACATTCTAAACTATCAATGTCATAGGCAAGCGGTTTTTCCTTTGGAGCTTTTCCTATTGCTCCTCACACTTTTTCGAGACATGATTTACTCATTTTTGTCCTCAAGATTACAACTAATCAGCTGATCTGCCCTTTGAGAATTTTCTTCAGCCATCTCACTAGTGACAACACCTTCATCCGGATTGGGTTCACTATTCACCATCTCATTGCACCTATAGTTTGTAGAGCTACTGCATTCTTCATTAGCTTTATTATGATGTTCCTCCCTCTGTTGAGCTGATTCAATATTGTTCTCTATCTGATTATGAATTTGAGTGTCCAAAGAACCAATAAGTAGCTGGGGCATCCCTTGGTACTCCTCTACCTATTCTGTCTCCTTTTCCTGCTTATGATCCTCATGCTCCTTTCTTTCCAGTCCCATCACTTCCCAATAGTCCCCTTTCAGAAAAGTTCTACCTGTAGGCTTCCATTCCTTTCCTTGAGCCTTGAGGGATGGTCTCCAATGGTAAGTTACAAACACTTTGTCTTCTCTAAGAGAATTTGCATCAGCTAATCTTAGAATAGGAATGCTCTCTTTCAATTCTTTTGTGATATCCATGCTGATACATAGCTGTGCAAAGCCTACCCTTTTCCTCATAGCTGTGTTCTCATCCATACAAAGAGGCTTTCCTAGATAACTAGCCAATATTCTCAGCCCCTTAGTGGTCCAATATTCTAAAGGAATATTGTGAATATTTACCCATAAAGGAATACTCTTCCTTCTAATTTTTCTCTAACTCCATTCCAGGATGCCAGCTCTGTAAGAATAGGGGAGGCTGAGAAATATGCCAAGGACCTTCTTCAATGACCTTTAGAGCTTCCGATTTGGAAGAAAAGGTGAAAATAATATTAT
>JANKOD010000192.1:25884951-25901934 GCA_026284645.1 Erythroxylum acuminatum
AAAGAATTCATAAACATATTCACTATAATTCACAATATCCACATCAAAGTTCACCAATCCACAACTTCCATAAGATCAAATTACATTTACAGAACCCACAATACCAATGTTAACACAAACTCCAAAAATTCTAAGTCTATTATCCTCAATAGTGTGTAATAGTCATTATTAGTACAAGATTCTTAGGCTACATGTCATACGTCCATATTAATAAACCATCGGGAAACTCGTTAGTCATCCTCCATAAAATCAAATAGTCTTTTAATGCAAAATGAAGACTAACCAAAGTGATGTTCTCTTCAATCTCCTTGAAAATAGAAATTCTGCCAACAAATGAGTTCCTACAACCAACTAATAATTCATAAGATCTTAGCCAGTAAAATTACAAATTTATCCCATACATAAGGAAATTGAAGAGTGTTATCAAGCAAGCATATGATTGGATGACTTTGATTCTGTTGGTCAAGTGGTATATAAGCACATATATATGTGAGAGTAAAATATGATATGCTACTAATAAAGGATACATTCATCTTAAACACAGTAAAAAGAAGAGATTTAGTTACTAAAGTTATGTTAAAGAAACTATGCAAAACTCATATCTACCTTACTTCTTAGTTTTTCAATCCATCCTCTTTTTGCAATGCAATTGATGAGATTATTTCTAAATTCTTGCTAGCAAATTAAAAGCATATTAATTTCTCTTATTAATTCTTTGCCAAGAAGTCTTTGGAGTAAGGGTATTAGTGATGACATATTAGTTGGATTAGCCTTATGTCCATTACCACTATTTTTTTAAAATCTTTATGCATGTCATTCTTAATCTCTTTTAAGGACTTCGATGATATCAAATAAATAAGATTCATTTGAAAGCATGAGAATAGGATAAGGGACATAAGAATTAAAATTATAAAATCTTACCTAAATTTTAGTTATAGTCTATTTATATAATTAGATTGCAATTATAATTGTAGAAGAATCATTTACGTCGAGGAGAATACACAACGTAAAAATATATTTATTCAGAAAATATTTTTTTTTATATCTTTAGTACTCTTTATTTTTATTAAGTGTCAAAATGTCTTTACTAAATAAAGCTTTATTCCTCTGTTTGCTTATGATTGCTTATAAACTTAAAGGAAGTCCAACAAACTCATGTCAGTTTTAACCATTTGCACAACATTCAATCTATAAAGTTATTGAAAATATAACAACTACATTGTATTTAAATTTCCAATATCTTCAATTCAATAAACTAAATAAATAAAACTTAGTCAAAACTATACATAACTAAAGCATTTTAAGCATTCTAGGCCTAACTACATTTATGCATGTGTGTAGAGCCAAAGTCACTGGGGGAGTGAGAAGGTTGAAAGCATTGTAGAGAGGCCCACATAAAATCCAACTTGGTGTGAATACCATAATTTCCCCCTAAATTTCATCAATACATCATGCCATTTGTTCTTTCTCACCTTACTCCTTCTTTATCATTATTAACCTTCCTCACCTATTGAATGAATTGTTTGGATACTCTCTATTGAGCCTTTATAGATTAATTTATTGTTCTCTTAGGTATACCTAAATAATACCATCTGACCATCATTGATGTAGTTTGTCTCTTCGATCTTTATTGCCCCAACATCAAAGAGGTTTACTCCTTGGTTTTCTAATAACTGTCTAATTAACACTATTAACATAAAAATTTGGTCTTGTGACCCATATTGATAATGGATTATAACATTAATAATGACAATTAGGCTGTTGGAGTCTTGCCTAAACCATTGAAGAGCAAATCTAGGAGGTATAAATTTGTCTTCTAGAGTTGATTTAATCTACTTGACTAAGGCTGAACATTATGGCTCAAGATGTAGGCCATTAGTCTAGGTTATATGGCTAGGTCCTTACATCGTCATCGTTCTAATAAAAAAGGTCAAACCCATCCTGAATATGAACAATGCCTCCCTATAGTTCTACTAATCACATTTTAGTGGGCTCTCACTGTGAAAGCTCAACTTCCTATCCTTTAATGGCAGCCCGACATGCTTTTCAATATTTCCTTTGGAAATTAACATCTCAGTCCTTAGAAATAGAAGTATATGACCAAGGGTTTTGATTTATCTTTATTCTTGATGTTGTATAAAATTCCTTTACTACCTTTAGGTAAGAATCTCCTCATAGAGTCAACAAATTATTCTAATATAAAATTTTTAGCATATTCCAAATCTTAAAGTATCAATATTCAAGATTATAGTCTTTTCCATAATCATATTATTGCTTCTCTACTCATTGTATCATTCTTGGTTCTCTTAATTAGTAAACTTAGGAATGTCCTTTAGAGGGGGTGGTGTTAAAAATGAAGAAGGAATATGACCCCTCCTAGCCTCTTTCTTAATTCTTGGAGCCATTCTTCTACACGCAATCTATTATACTAGCATTTCACCATAGATCAACTTCTCCACAAATGTGCACCATAACACACCACTACTCTACTACTTCACAATTTAACAACCAACACAAACCATAAAATATAGGATAATTATCCATAATCAGCATGATTCCATAACCTAAAGCTAATATTCTTCAAATTTGGTAAAACCAGTAACAAAACCCCATTCTCCTTCCTTCCAACAATCTCACATTCTCTCAGCAACCAAACAGGGACTAACAAACCATCTGGAATTACAAAACAATTTCCGAAACACCTAAATGCCCACTTCATTAAATCACTTCATCGAATGGAAGACAAACTCAACTTTAAAACAAATTCTTAATAACCCCATGTACGAAGAGATCCATTGAAAAGCTACGAACCGAGAAACGAAAGAAGAACGAAAATAAAAGAGAGGAAAATAAAAGAAAGAAGAACGAACCTGTTCATGCGACACCCAAACGCTGACAACAAAGGGACGAAGTGCAGCAGTGACGGTGGCCACCAAACAAACGGAGGTTTCGTGGTGGCGAGAGAGAAAGGGAAGATAAAGTAGAGAGACGATTCGACGGGTGCTCCGAGGTTGTACGACGAAGCTTCGGGGTGACAATGGGAAAATAGAGGGATGAAGCTTCGACTAGGTATAAAATTTCATTTTACCGACGGAAGACTATTCCATCGGTATACATCGATTCAACAATGTTTTTCTAGGTACGTTTTAATTTGACGAAACGACAACGTTTAATTTTTAGATTTTTGTCGATAAATGAAAACTCATTAACCTTCTTTTCCGACAGATCTCTTATTCCATCGCTATATTCCATCGCAAATATCATCCAGAAAATATCCCATCCATCTTTGCCGATAGGTATTTCCATCGTAAATTACCACATAATACGACATAGTCACCGGCGAAATGTAATATTCTATTGGTAATTATCAACCGTATTGTTTCCGTCGGCAATTATCCGTCGATAAACCGTAGTTTTCTTGTAGTGAAATAACTCTTAACATTTATTCTAACTTATGAATTAGACCTTAACATTTCAAGCCATTAAAATGAATTATAATGTTTCAAAAACATTCAAGATGGAAGCAAGGACTGCATAAGTTATGCAAAAGTGTCTGTTGATAGATGGTAACTATGATTCTTGCATGTTACTGAGATGAACATGGATTAGACAAGAAGATCAATTAAAGTGACAAAGTAGTTTAAGACCTTAATATCTACAAGGAAATTGAATACTATATCAGTAAGAGCAGCCTCAAGCTTGTCATAAGGGCGACGATTGAAAATGTCTCATGTAGTCTCTCTTCCCACCTATTAAGAACTATAGTGCTCATGGAGGCTGCATTAGGTCCGTCAACCAGTTCATCTGTTATTCTACACCAAATTGTAGAAATTTGCTGGGGAATAGTTTAGGAATGCATTTTTAACCTCCTGATAGAAGAATAGTTTCGAAATTCATCTTTAAACCTCAATTTCTTTTCTAGTAACAAAGAAAAACCAGTGCTTTGAATCCTCGTGACATAAGTCTCCTGACAACTTTGAATCAAAACATGCTATAAAATTACAAATCCCACGTAAGAAATGTTAACAAGATAATCTTTATATTTTTTCTACTTGAGTTTGCGTGAAAGTAGCTAAATATGCACTGATAAGTTGATTAAAACAAGAAATGAAAATTGTTTTTCATGAATTGTACTGTAGAAACTTGATCATCTGAAGTAACTTCGATGGTCATTGAAAATATTTCTTGCAGCACTTATGTTTAAAGCATCAGGAAAGTACCAAGCTAGTTAAGCTTACTTAAAGTATCAAGAACATCAAAGAAATTAAAAGAGTGAAAATTTAAGAAAGAAAATAAAGAGAAAAGTAAAGAGTTTTTATGTGAAAGATCTTAATTTGTTGGGAGGTCCATGACAGAAGGAAGAAGAGTAGCAGCATATGCGTTTAATTGGAAGTGGCGCTCACTTTCATTTAAACATTGGGACTACCTCCATTTTTTAAAATTCCTCACATGGTGGGTCTCACTTTAAAAAAAATTTATAAAAAATTCCACGTTAGTAAAAATTTTGCCAGGTAATTAACTGACGATGACTTAATACCTTTAGTGGTCAGGGTTTATTTTGAACATTTTGTAAACATTGGGATTCATTTTGAACACTCTGAAACGTTATGGTCCAATTCAGACGTCAACGTAAATGTTAGGGATTGTTTTGCTCTTTTGGCCTTAAGGCGTGAGCAAAGAGAAACATTGTTAGCAACTTCCGGCAAAGTTAGAAATTTTATTTAATGATAATAAAATTATTATATTCAAGAATTATAAATTCTAAACTATAAATAAATATAATAATTAAGACAATATTTTTATTTTTTAATTATAATAATTAAAAATATCAATTGAAAACTAAACTTATATAAAATTTAAGGTTAATTATAAAAAATTCCAAACTATACTCAATTTGGTAATTATAGCCCGAACTTTAAAAGTGACAATTAAATACTTGAACTTTCAATATTTTTAAATCTAACCCAACGTTAGTATCTTCGTTAATATTGTTGATGTAGAAAGCCACATAGGACATAAATTTAAACATGTTCGATAACAACTATTTTTAATTTTACACGTTAGACTTAATTTGAAAACCTATGTCTCCATCCCCTAGAAACACATCCATTGACATGGAATTTGAAGCAGTAGATAAAGAAGAATCCCAAAAAGTTTCAAGGCTTAAAGGTGGTAACGAGTCAAGAGAGAAGAAAGGTGACGACTGCGACAAAGATCATGAATGATTCAATCCCAGACAGAAATTCTATGAAACCATTTGTTGATTCACCAACCTAGACACTAGGATCTAAGAATACCGCGAAATGGATGGGATCTGGTTCGGGAGTGTTGGTGGTATTTCTGTTCTTTTCCCTGTTTCAATGTCTAAATTCTGACCAAAATGTCTAGCACCCATTTAGGCTTGAGTCAACTGTGGGATATCAAATTGGTTCATTAATGAAAGTGGTTGCTTTGGAATGCCAAACTATGACTGCATAGTAATAAACAAAGATTGAATCCTTTGCATAACTTTACCATTAGCTTCTTCAGTATCACCCATTCCACAACTATAAACCTCAATTCAAGCTCAACCCACATCACGTTTCACCAAAATCCAATCAACAAATCATATTAAACAAAACCCACTAAGAATCTTCAACTAGCAAACATACCCATCAAAAGAAATGAGTGTAAAGGAACATAAACAAAGAAAAACAAAGATCTTTCACCTTTGAAAAGCCAGAGATAACATTTTACTTTAACCATACTGGTAATTCAAACAAATGGTTGTCCTCTAGACCAACTTGGCATTTGATGCTTCACTTTAATCCCTCCTCACCCCACTTTTAACTTTACCAATTTGAGACAGAAATGATAAGATGAAGGTAAAGCAGCATTACCTATCAAGACCTAGCATCCTCTTAACTTCCCCAAGTCCAAGTGTTTAGTAATTGTCATTAATTAATGACTAATACTACAGAAGATTACCCATTTTTATCTTCCTCTTCTTCTTCATCATTGTTGTTCTCAAAGGAAGATGCAGAAGATGAAAGATAGAGGGTCACGAAAGAGAGAGGGTCATAAGACGCATCTAGAGTTTTATTTCCAAATTAATTAGGGATTTTACCCTTGTCTTTCAATTTTCAATTTTCCTTAATTTTACTTAATTATTTAAATATGATATGTAAAATTTAATCCAGTTATTATCATACATGTTTAAATTTATGTTTGGCATGGCTTGTCACGTTAGCATCATTAACAAAAATACTAACATCGGGCTAGATTTGAGAAAAACTGAAAGTTCGAGTATTTAATTGCCACTTTTTAATGTTTGGACTATAATTGTAAATTTGAATAAAGTTTGAGAATTTTTTAAAAATTAATCTTAAAATTTATAAAAAATTGATATTATAATTTAAAATTGTCCAATATTATGTATAGGTGGTTAAAATGATAATTATTTTCTTAAATAAAAAGTAATTTAAAAATTATATAAATTCCTATTATTTTTGTTCCAACTAATATTTACAAAAATTACCAATAAAATGAGTATATTAAGAAAATTTTCATTGGTTATTTTGCTAAAAATTAGTCAAATTAGATCATTTATGTATACTTTATTTACTTTTCAATAGAATTGTAAATTAAAAATGTAAGATACACAAAATGACCTATGTGATACAAAAGAATAAATGTAAATATGTTATGTATAAGAATGAGGCTTATCATTATTATTAATTAAGTAGTATGATATAGTGAAACTATTTAACTTAATTAAACCAAAAATATTCTTATAAAGAATTACTTGATTTATTTTCTAACAAACGACAATTTTTTTTTAAATTTGTTATAAGGATAAATTGAGGTTTAAATAATTGCAGGATTTATCTCTTATTTTGTTACCCAATGGGTCCACTCTTATTATATTTAGTTACTTCTTTATAATTCATATTACATTAAGTTATTATACTATCTTATTACGGTCCAATCTAAAAATGAAGAAAGCTCTCAAATCAGTTTCTCATTAAGATGAATTGAATTACATAAATAAGATAACCTTTAATAAGTATAAATTCCTTAAAATCCATGGTCCTATAAGGAAAAGATCATCATAATTTGAATAGAACAATTAAACATCTTTGAAAAAGTCAAATCCTTATCCAAATAGAAAATTGAAATCTTAAAACTAAGTAAATAGTATATGGCGCTCTTTTAAGTAACTAAAGCTTGTTAATATTAGGCTAAGTTATAATAAAACATGCTAACTTATTTAAATAAAAACAAACGCAAGCACATTAACTCAAATAAAGTTTAAATAAAAACAAATAACCCTATATAACAAATTGGGCTTTATTTAACTCAAAACATATGAACCATATTGCTACACTTTCTTCAAGCTTTGTTCTCCAAGTGTTAAGTATATTCCATCTTTAACAACATATAGAAAAATGATTGATCTAGGAAATGCATATGATTCATCTTGAATAACCTCTTTTTTCTTATGTCTCCATGATTAAAACTTGTAAAGCTAGCTTTATATGTTTGGTCTTTACCCTAGTCATTGGATCGCTAAATCCTTGTAGAGGATCATAAAAAGAAGGATATTTAACACTTGCCTTAATCCATGGCTTCTATGAATTTAGTATTATACTTACTCCTGATGAATCCAAAGGTGAGCTAGATATGCATAAAAGAAGTAAGATTTGCTTCAACGAAATGTAAAAAGCTATGAACTCATTAACCTTGAATTTTATAGACCTAATATTACTTATAAGAGAGGAGCTTTGATAGAGTGACTAGATCATGCTCTAAGCAAATATAGGGTGGTGTCTCTTCTATCTAGATGCAATTATTAATCACCTTTCGCACATTTTTTCAAATCATACACCATTTCCCATCTCTACAATGATTAATGGCCTCGAAGGAGACCTTCACTAAGTTTAAAGCAAGATAGTTAACCTATTAGGACTTTGACCAATTTATAAAAAATACTTGGGATGTAAAATATAGCCTAGCTTTGCTATTTAAAGATATCTAAAATGGTTAAAAATTAGAACAATAACATCTTTGAGACATTTTTAATAAAGAAAGAGTTAGCAACATAACTTGAGGGGATCCAACTTGTGCAAGAGAATCAATATTGATAGATTGGAAAATCAACTATTAAAAATTACAAGCTATCCTTAAAAAAGAGCTTTACTATTTCCAAAAAGTTAAGTTAGAGGGATTCGTTTAAAGGATAAAAACACTAAATACTTTCATACTATACCCTTTTTAAGAGTTATTCTTAATAAAATTATTTCCTTTATATTTGGGAATCTACTCTATAGCCAACACAAACAAATCCCTAAGTCTATGATAATTTCTTCTTTCACTAGATCATACACCATAAAGAAAAAACCATTGTGGACATACCATATAAATAAGGCCTTCCTACACACCGACTTATGAAGAGAGTGTTACTCTTCTCAGAACTATTACTGTGAAAGAAATCAAGAGAGCAATATTTAATATATGTGTTTATAAAGCTTTGAGTTTAGACAAAGCACTTCTCTTTTACTAAAATTTTAGGTCTCCAATTGAACCCTCATTCACTAATTTCATTTTAAATATCTTTGTTTCAGTTCATTTCTTATAATAGGTTAACTAAATGCTATGGGTTCTCATTTATAAAACGTCCAAACCTGATTTATTAATGCAATTCTATTCTATTAGCTTTTTGTAACATAACATACAATATCATTCTAATAATAATAGTAACTAGGATGAAACGAATTGTGCCATCACTTATTCTTCCTACCCATTCTAGCTTTATTCTTGGGTTCAAATTAGTAATAATACGTTACTGATGTAAGAAAATATGTACTAATATAGACAAGGAAAGGGAAAAAGGATTTATAGCTATTAAAATTGATCAGTATAAAGTTTTCAACAAACTTGAATGGAGTTTCATATAAGAGACCTTGACATAATCAAGTTTACCCTTACATCTAGTTCAGTTAATTTTATCATCTTTATCTTTATGTTCTATGTAGTTGCTTGGAACAAGATGTAATCAAGCACATTTAAATTGACATAGGGTATTAAGCAATTTCACTATCTGTCACTATACGTTTTTGTCATATGTATGAATCTTCTGGCTATATATATATATAAGAGCTTATTTTTAAAGCAATACTGACCAATTAGATTTACAAATGGTGGCCCACTCATATCACACTTGTTCTATTTCGATAATTTAATCCTTGTCACCAAAGCTAAGCTTTCTTTTACCTTAAGTTATTAACACTACATTAGAGGAATTATATAAAGCTTCAATTTAGGAAATTAATAAGGCAACATAATATATTTACGTCATGTAGAATACGCTAAGAATTATAGCTTCGATCATTACCTAAAAACTTAATAATGATTTAATAAGTAATTTTAGGAAATACTTCAGTATGTCACTCATACCTAAAAGCTAGGCAAGTATATAATCGCCTTTTCCTAGCAAAAGTTTGACCAAGGTTCTACTTAAAAGTCATATTCAATTAGCTATAATTGAATCCAAATAATGCAAAAATATTAGTTATGACTACGTGGTCGGTAACATTTGGAATCACAACTTGGTAATGATGATGGATAAATGTGAAAATCTTTAAGAACTAAAAACTCACCCTACAACAAAAAGTGGTACAAATAAGGACAACCATTTACTCTACAAGACAAATAATCTACAAAGAGGTACACTTAATACAATGGACACCACCAGTTATAGAATGGTTGAGGATCAAAATAGATGGCTTTTTAAACCTTTTTGGCAGGCTTTAATGAAATCATCTGGAAAGTAGTCTCCACTAAAGTTCAAGGCACCAAGTAGTTTGTTTACCCAACAAAATTAAAAATCATCAAAATGTCCCTAAAGTAGTTGTATAAGGAGAATATTGGAAACACTGATCATTTGTTAACAACTACCAAAGAGGCATTTAGAATTATACAAGATGAGTTGTGTGGAAATCCTTAGTCTAGTTAGCTTCAACAAAATGAGAAGATTGCAATGTGTAACTTGTCAAGAGCCTTATTATATGATCATTCTATGATGAAGCAAAGATCAACGGCGCAATGGCTTAAAGAGTGTGATAGAAATTCCACTTTCTACTACATATTTGTTTTAACAAGGAAATGCTTCAACAGAATTGTTAATGTGATCAAAGAGAATCAAAGCACATCAGAACAATATGAGTTCTTGAAGAAGTTTCTAATTACTTCAATTTAATCATGAATGCATTAGCTAATGCTCACTCCACAATTGGACTACTTAAAGAGATCATGTTTTCAACCATAACTCTTGAAGATGTTGAATCATTGTCCAAGCTTATCACTAGTGAGGAGATTGATGAAGTGGTTAAGTCAATCAGTGCACTCAAAGCTCCTGATCCAGATGGTGTTAATATGATGTTCTTTAACAAAACCTGGCATTTAACTAGGAGTATGATTCATGAAGCTATTTTAGAATTCTTCAATCGCAAGAAATTGCTCAAGGATATTAATAGAAACTTCATAACTCTAATTCCAAAAGGGGGAGAGATGAAGCACTTTAGTGACTATAGACCAATTACTTGTTCCAATTCCATCTATATAATCATCTCCAAGGTTATAGCTAATAGATTAAAGAGGAATTTGGTCAAGTATGTGGATAAACATAAGGGGAATATATACCTAGCATATCCATGAATGATAACATTCTTCTGATGCAGGAGTTTTATGAAAGGTTACTACAAAAGAAGTGGGGTAGAAATTGCACCTTAAAGATTGATTTAAGGAAAGTCTATGACAACGTGGAGTGAAAAATTCTTATTAACATTATGAAAGTGATGGATTTTCCTGAAATATTTATTGTGTGAATTCTCAGTGCATTACCACTCCATCTTTCAATATACTTATAAATAGGGAATCTTCAAGGAGTTTTAAAAGCAGCAAAGGTATAAGGAAAGTAGATCCTTCAACTCCTTACCTATTCTCTCTTGTTATGGAGGTTTTTTACATAACACTTACGAGGATGGTGGAGAGAACAAAGAATTTCAGATATCATTCCAAGTGTAAGAGGCTAAGGATAACAAATCTGGTCTTTATTAGATAGCAGTAATAATATCTATAGTGGCTTTGATGACTGCAATCAAAATGTTTTCTAGAATGTCTGGACTTAAAGTGAACTTTAGAAAAAGCTCTTGCTACATCTATAATAAAACTATGGATCAGGAAACAATGATACTTGAAGTTACAGGATTTAACAGACACGACTTACTATTTGTATGTATGGGAGTTTCTATTACTGATTCTAAGTCAACTTATAGAGATTTAAATTGCTAATTGATAAAATATAAGCTAGGATATTAGGTTAGAGTCTGAAAGCTTTGTCCCCAGCTGGGAGAGCACAACTCATCTTTTCTATACTTAATGCACTAAACTATACATTGGACAGGTCATATATATTTTCCCAAGGATGTTATCAAGACATCTGATGCTATTCTCAAAAAGTTTTGTGGTTTAGAAATAGGACATATAAACTCTACAATCCCATCAAATGGTTAGAAGTATGCTCTCTAAAAAAGCATGGTAGGTTGAATGTGCTCTCTTTGAGGATTTGTAATTTGGTTATGCTTACTAAAAAATTGTTGATGATCATTGAAAACAAGAATTCCCTATAGTTTAAGTGGATCAATGCTTACTACATCAAAGGGAGAAATATATAGAAAGTCAATATACCGAAAAATGAGTCAAACACAACTAAAACAATCTTGAAACTCAAAAGCAAAGTTAGACCATCTATGATCAAATTATTGGGAAATGTTATCAATACGTCCTTTTGATGTGACAAATGGTTAATTGTTGGAGTATGAGAGATATTGTTGAGCTTAATTCAATCAGAAATATCACTAGGGATCATCAATTTGTTCCTTATGCTCTAGCACACAAAACTGAAACTCTATCAACGATTCGAGATTATGGTTTGTATAATCAGATCAATGGCTATGAGCTGAAGGAAAAGAAAGCAAATGTCAACTATTTGTCTAGAAATGGTAAATTCAACGTTTTGACTTATAGAAAGTTGATTTAAGAGCAAGGAAAATAAACTTATTTGGTGTAAGTATATTCGAAACAAAAACTTTACACTAAAATTCTTTTCAAATTTATTTTTTTTTGTAATTTTTATAAATGGTAATTTTATATTTTTATCATAAATTGATAATTTCCCTATTAGTTTGTATACTATGGTATGCCTATCAAAATTGATTTTACTATATTGACATTAATGATGCACCCTCGACTCTTTTATACTATATGGTATAATGCTTTTAGAATTTTATTTTATGGTATTCTTTAAACATAAAACCATGTTATATTATCTTTGAGGAATAGAATGTTAATTAATAAAAAGGAACACTTCCCTTATTCCACTTGAATTAACTCCTTTGACGCTTGTCTTATCAACATACAATTTCTTGAACTTAAAAGGCAATATTAGACAAATTAATCAAATTATTCTTATCCAATAAAAATTGAGGAAATTAATTGGAATTACTAGTCTTTTAACTCCTAATTAAGTTTGTAAATATTGTATGAAGACTATATCAATTTTGGTATATACAGTATAGTACAAATATCGAACAATTATTGATGTCATATAGAGTCATTTTTAAAATTATAAAATAGTTCATTAATTTTATATAATTAAAATTTAGTCCCATATTATAAAATGTATCTTTTAGAAGATATAACTCATGTGAAGTTATGTTAAGAACCTTAACATTAATATCAACTTGAATAATTAAATTATATTAATTAGAATTTTTATTAATAGCTAATACTAAATAATCAAATAGTTCTTATTTATTTAATAATAAAATTAAATAATTAAAATTAAAATATTCCAAACATTATAAAATAGGAATAAATATTAAATGATTTTATTTTTTAAAGCAAAAAATTAAAAATTAAATTTGGGTCTTTAATAATTACACCCCTACTATATTCTCTTTATTTATTATTCATAAATTAAATCATATACTTATGTTATATATTTAAAGTAGTTTGATACTCAGAAATAATATGAAAAGAATAAAAAATAAATTAAACACAAATATTAAAATTGAAAAAGAAATATAAAAACAATATCTAAGGAATAAAGCAGTCAATCATTATTTAATATAGACACTGAATTTTAAGCAGAGTTGTGAATACAATTTATTTCGGTTTGGTCCTGGTATAATATAGTATTGATACATGCTAATATCTTATATCTTTTCAAATTATTTTTAAAATAAAACACTTTTAATTTTTATATAAATAAAATTTAGTCCTTTATTTTGATTAAAATTAAAAATATTTTAAATTTTAGTTCAATAACTCTAGTTATTAAAATTATGAAATATTTTATTTTTAAATACTAACTATTTAAAAATAATATATATTTTTAAATACTAACTAAAATAATATTTTATGACAAATGATTCTCTTAGACTCTTTGGTTGAATTATATAAAAATTATGATAAATATACCTAAACTCTTAATTAAGATTAAGTGATAAGTTTGAGTTGAACTTGTATTTCGTACAACAAAACATTGGTGGGGCAAAGAGGTTGGATCGTGGAAACGTTTAAAGTGACACAAAATGTGAAGATCTAGTGCTAGATAGGAGTCGTCCTCTTCAACACATGAGAATGTCTGCATTACAGTTAGCTGTAAGAATCACCCATAAGCTTTATTAATACCATGCTTTATTATGTAAAAACAAACATATTTTCATGTCAACCAATGAAAGCTTCGTTCCAGACAAAAAAGAACAAGGGTAGCCTATAAAGTGGGCAAGTTGAGAGTTTTAGGGTTTTCCATATGCGGTACTTACAACTTAAGCTTACCTTTTTAAACAGTTTGGGACATGCGATTGGGACTATCTCAATCGTTTCTGTGCGGTCCCATACATTTCTTGTGGGTAATTAAAGAAAACTTGAAACAGACACATGGCCAAGGGCTAAAACTGATAGTTTTGGTCTCACAAAGAACTGACAACATTATCTTAAATGATAGTTTCTAATTTGCATTATACAATGTTAACAATCTACTTTATCCCAAGGTGTTAAACAATGTAAAATGAAGGTGAAGAAAAGTAGAAAGGATATCATTATGCGCATACCAAGTGTCAGCAAGTCTTATGTATAAACAAAGAGAATTTTCTTCTTTGCTTTTCATGCATGCAAGAATAATTTTTAACATTCCATACTTAGTAGGACAAATTCAATTACTTGCTGAATGCATCCCTTTCTATATATAACAGATAAAACATTGATCATCAGGTGAGTGGTATTCATTGATAGGGATTATTAAAAAAAAAAAGTATACATACATAAGATGTGGCATAACATGTTGAAAGAAAAAAATGCGTAGAAGTTCTGTCAAGCGAAGAGAAAACATTGCCGATGGGCATCTATGGACTATGAACAATAATTAATGATAAAGTGCTCTTATTTGTTTAGGGAGAATTTGTTTCCAAACCATATTTAGTGCTTATTTGGATAGGCTTTTGGAAGGTCAATAAATACTTTTTTCTACCACAAAAGTCATTTTTAAGAAAAATGAGTGTTTAGCTGTAAAATAAAAAAATATTTCTTTAATAGATATGATTTTTTTTTAGCAACCAAAATACAACTTTTTAATAAACTCAAATTTTGAATTAAAAAAAAAGGCGCTTTTTAACGTAGATTTTTTAGATCAATTAATGAGTCTATTTTTTAGTCTTTTTTACTTTTATGTTTTACACAAAAATCCCACAATACCTACAAGCCTATCTTCACATTTATTTTAGGAGTTATATAATATTATTTAGCTTTTTATATGTTTTAATATTTATTTTTGATATTAGTTTTACTTATGTTATAATCTACATAAAAGATTTGGTTATATATATTTTCATTTATGTTTCACATGTTTAAAATTATTTAATAATTAATATATTGTGTTTTGCATATTGTTTAATATATTTTAAATAATATTTATATGCATAAATAATTTTTATTACTAAATAAAATATAGTTAAAATTAAAAGTGCTTTTTATTTTTATGTTGCCAAACAGTCTACTGTACGAAGCTTTTTCAAAAAAGCTATTTTTTAAATGACAGCAAACAATCAACTGGTTATTTAAAAAAGTTCATCTTAGAAAAGCTCTACTGACAAAAGCTTTACTGGTATAAGCCCAACCAAACAGAAGTTTAGTTTTTCATTTTTCTTCTCAAATATACATATATATATATATATAGAGAGAGAGAGAGAGAGAGAAAAGATATAGAACTTTTTTATATAAATTTAAAAATTATAAAAAATCATTTTTATTTTTTAGAAAATCTTTCTCTCAAACTTTAATTAGAAAATAACAATAAATATGAACATTAGTCTTAGATATAAACCAATAAAATGTCACTACTATGGTAGCTTAA
Source organism: Erythroxylum acuminatum (assembly GCA_026284645.1). Taxonomy (NCBI): domain Eukaryota; kingdom Viridiplantae; phylum Streptophyta; class Magnoliopsida; order Malpighiales; family Erythroxylaceae; genus Erythroxylum; species Erythroxylum acuminatum. The sequence continues at coordinate 25,900,406 of JANKOD010000192.1, forward strand.
CTCAACTCTTAAATTTAATTTAAATCAATTAAATTTGACATAAATTCATATTTAAGATAATTATAATAAATTATTAATTTGTTTTATATTTAGCTAGTTTGATTCAAATTTATGAATCGAGTAGAATTGCATCGTGCTCATGCTGTGTATATTCTTTATTATTTTTAATCAAAAATTAAGAAAAAAGTTTTTTGAAAAATTAAAAATTATAAGGATTTTTCGTGAATTTTAAAATTAAATAATTTTCTTAAAATATCTTAAATTACATGAGAGGTCTATATCTCTTACTTTTTATTACTAATTCAAATATCTCGGAGTTAGGAATTATTTCTCACTTTAGTTAAATTTATAAATACTATTTACCTCAAATTTGTTACTTAAGTATAAGTTGTTAAAAATTCTTACATACACCCAATAATTTATTTAATATATACATAAAAATACTGATTTTAAGTTTTATAAATGTAAAATCAAAACATATTTCAATATTCTTAATCATAATATTGCAAAGCCAAGCTCTTCAAGCAAAGTTAGCAATCCCTACCACTTCTGCTCCTCTAATTTAGGGGATAAGATAGAGAAAAGGACTAGGCACCTACTAATATTTGTTTTCTAACTCTTCAAAAGTCTAATCAGTTCGTGCATCAGTTACTCCAACTAAGATTATCACCAAAACAAGACGAAAACCGATATAGTTTCAGTACATTGCGTAGCATTGACAGGTACCAAGTTTTGATTTAAGTTACTTATGACAAAGTATCAAATCTTCTATTCCGATTACGGTGATCTATTCCATTAAATTTTATCCATACATTTATGTAGACTTTATATAAATATATGGATGAGATTTAATAGAATAAGGTTAGAACCAATGTTATGAATACTGTACCGGGCTCGGTATCGGATTCAGCTCTGGAACGGAACTGTACCGGTACCGGGTACCGTTTCGATTTTTTTTTAAAATTATGAAATAGTCTCTAAATTTTTTAAAATTTGCAAAATAGTCCATATTGGTATATTATACAGTTGTACTGTATACTTTACTAGCTTACTGTTTACATCAACCATACTTTCAAAAATCTTAATAATAAATAATAATGACAATTAATATGAAATATCAATAATTTTTAATATTTCACATATAAATAACCACAATTAATATAAAAAGGATAATAATCATCATTTAAATATAAAATTAAGAATAAATAAATTATTAAAAATATTATAATAATACAATTTCATCATTTTAATAAATAATATTACATCAATTTTAACATTTCACTATATTTAAATTAAATTCTAACATTTTACAAATGTTCAAATTTAACCCCATATGAATGAAAATTCTAACATAAAGTTTACAATGTCATCATAAAAATATAACATTTTACCTTTAAAATGAGCCTACAGTGCCACATATGCTCCACGTGGCATTGTAAGACCTAATCATAAATTTTAAAAACTTAAAATATTACAATAATTATTTTATTATCTTAATTAATAAAATATTTTCTTAATTATTTTTTAAA
>JANKOD010000192.1:25913570-25938943 GCA_026284645.1 Erythroxylum acuminatum
ACCTTGTATTCATCTTCAAACATGTAGCCCTTTTAGTTATAAATATGTCCATTCTCTTCAAAACTTAATTTATTGTGGTATTTTTGAACTATATAGTATCACTAAATCCTATGCTTTCCACATCATTTTTAAAATTATGAGTAGTACTTAATACCTAATCTCGAATAACTAAATTTTCTGCCTATCTAGATTTCTTCATTAGCCTTCCATGCACTGAACCTAATAACAATCTTATATTTATATTTCATAAAGTATATCAAGAATTTTCTTAAAAATCATCAGTGAACGTCACAAAGTATTTAGATCTACCTAATGATAACTCTATATTAGGACCTCATATGTTAACATACATATTGTCTTTTTTTTTGGTTTTGTGCTCGCCCGTCTTAAATATCACCGAAGACTATTTACCAAGCATGCAAAATTTGCAAAAATCTAACTTATAATATTTAATAAGCTCCTCTTATGAAGCTTTATCATACCTCACTCACCAAGATAGCCCAACTACATATGTAATAACACAGTGTTATTATCATCTAACTTTACTATAACAACCTTTCCACCTATAACTGTATTACCTATGAGTTTGTAGATGTTTCCTTTTGGTCTTAGCTATTTTATCATAGGCAATACACCATTTACAATCATAATATTGATACCAATGATATTATATCTATAACTATTTACATGTAAGGTATCCAAAGAAATTAGGTTCTGCTTTAAGTATGGTATATGTTGAACATTACATAACATCCTAACAACACCAATCAAATATCTTAATCCTGACTTGTCTTGTTTGGATAATTTTGTAAGCTTTGTCATCCTCCAACTAGATAATTCCAAGGTTGTTTGATATGTGTTGCTTAAATCAATTATTATTTATTGTCATATGATATGAGCATCATATATCCAGAATCAACGAGTCCTAAAGTTGATTGGTTGAAGTATATTGTCTCTATAACTACAATTTGAGTCCTTACTTTACACTATATTAGCAGCCTTGAAGAAGTATCATACTTCCTTTCATAATTCTACCTCTTCTTATTTGAATAATCCCTCCTAATATATCTACTTTTCTCACACATATAGTTCTAGATTTCTTTCTACCTTAGATTTAGATTTGAAACTCCTCTTAGATGAGCAACCCTTACTCTGCTTTCTCCCACAATCCTAAGTTTCTCTCATATATAACCCTTCATCTTAAGAGCTTTTATCAGTATTTAGCCCCGTTGAATGTGATTCAATAATGCAACAGTGATGTCCTTCACACCAACTATCTCAATATCTACTATAAGCATGATCATCAAATGTTTATAAGAAAGAAGTAAAGAATAAAGAAGAATCATTACTTTATCCTCATTCGAAATAGTTACCTTGAGCCTTAGTAGGTCACTTCCTATTTGGTTAAATATATTAATATGCTATTCTAGATTTATTGCTCCCACATCTTTAGCTTATATAGTCTTTGCTTTATATAAAACTTGTTTATGAGGGACTTGGACATATATTTACTCTATAACGTCTTCCATATCTCCATAGTATACAAAATCTTCATGATGTGGTACATGACCTTGGTTGCTAGATATAGGAGAATGGTTCCAATAATTTATGTTTATAACTCTTCCTATTAGAGATCATCTATGTCTTCTAACTTATTCTCTCACAACTCTTTCGATATGCTTTGCTACATCAACAAGTCCTTCACTCTTTATTGCCATAATCCAAAATTCTTAATTCTATTGAACTTACCCATTTCAAACTTTGTAATTGAAGTTATTCTCACCTCAACTATACCTTGCCACTACTTGTAGAGAAATATAAAAGAAAATTTTTAATGAGATTCAATCAATTGAGTGTGCCTACATCCTTAAGAGTTAAAAGCAACTATTTACTAGTAAATAGTAATGATGATGGCATCAAACTAAATTTACAATTATATATATATATATATATATGTACTAATTATATATATATAAACCTAATTAGTACAATTTTATCCTAATAGCTCTCTACTAAACAATCTTAACGTAAACATGACTCTATCAGTTTTTAGATTCCTTTTAGAGTTTGAAATTTACCAAAAAAATATTTTCAGATAAGGTTGTATATCTCACTAAATGTCCTCGTACATGAACATGGGCTCAGCCACACCCATGTCCCAAACTGTAGATCCTTCTACTGTTCTGTGCATATGGACATGCCTTGGGAAACAATAGTGTCCTCAATCGTAGATATCTCTACTTTATATGCGGATATCAACATAAGTTGTATTAAGCTTGTGTCCTAAATTGTTTCTTCCTTGGAAAATCCTTTATCATACCAAAAAGTTTGTGTATTCACCTTTGCATTTTGGAGAGGAACACACCTTGAGGAGATGCTTGTATCATATGTCATGTTCATCCAAAGACTTCTACAACAACAACAAAAACACTCAATAAAAATCTCATTAAGACGCAAGATCTGAGGAGGTCTAGTAGTATACAACCTTACCCTTAACTAGTAGAGATCCATAGACTTCTAAAGATTCTTATTTTCTGTTTAAACCTTTAAAATTGCATGCTCTTATATATGAGTCATATATAATAAAATACTATGCCATCAACATAATTTTTTATGCCAAAATCACATATGAATGAAATAGTAGGTGTTTGGCTAAAAGTTTGAATCATGTTCTTATCTATTAGAATTTAAATATATTAAAATACATAAGATGCAATATTTGCTCCATAAGAAAGAAAAGGTTCCAAATAATTTACATTCAAGTACATAGAGAACACTTGTACTATTTGATGGAAATGACTAACATAACAGAATCTTTATCCTTAACATTATCCTATGCAATTTTTAATCATATATAAATATAAAAAATAGTAAGAAAATATTTTAACCATTTTAAGATTTCCTCAAATTTCTAAATTAGTTTAGGGTGGGTTTTCTCAAGATTTATGAAAGGAAAAATCGATATAAAACAAAATTGTGAGGTTCGCATGGGATATGGTAGTGTCAATCGAGTAAAGTGGCCTTTAGCTAAATGTATTTTTGCCATTGCTATATCACAATCTGCAAACAAATACTAATTATTTAATTAAAACAACTATATATTTGCTTGCATACTTATGGTTGTTTCTTATGAATTTATATAATAAGTTGATGTATATGTTTTAAATTAGAAAGTATATCTAATCATATGTTTAATTCTCAATTTTCTTCCCGATTTCTTAATCGTGGTTTCGTGATACACTTTCTCAATTGTCCTAGCCTCTAAACGTTCAGACGCAAAAGGAAGTTGGATTGTTTGTATTGCAATTACAATTAAAAAAAGAGTTTCAATTTCCAAATACTACAGCTCCGATAATTATCAAATTTAATAATTGGTAAGAAATTAAGATTTAAAGATGAAAAATTTTTATTCTTATTTTAGGAATTGAAATTAAATATATCTATTTTCTTTTAATTGAATGAAGATTGAAAATTTAAGCTCTGTACTACACGCAATTTGAATTACAGCTCTAAGGATTTTAAAAGTAATTAAACTACCCTAAGTGACATGAAATATATAGTAAACCCATTACAACTTTTTAATTATTTGTTTGCGAACAACGAAGAAAAATGGTAAAAGATATATATGATGATAATGAAACAAAACAAATAATGTCCTCACATGACCATGTTCGTCTCATTAGATAGGTACACCTAATGAGCTATTTCCATGAAGCTTCCGATAACAACTAAGGTTCATTGTAGCATGTAAAAGTGGAATGTTCGTAAGGCATAACATCCCACCACACTGTGGACTTGATTGTAAGTTCTGAATGAGATTTATAAACTATTGAAACAGATCGCATGGCAATCACCATAAAATGATAAGTAGCCTTTCATTTTTTGTCAATAGTTCATAAAAGTAATGATTCGCTTGGAGATTGTAAATGATTAAAATTGTAACACGAAATGAGTAATTGTTCAGATGGATTGCTGAATTGCAACCAAGCTAAGCATTATTAGGCTTTCTTTGTTGGGTTAGTTTGTGGAGAAAGATTGCATCCAACTACTAAAATGGATAAACAAATAAATGCTAACTCTAAAAAATTATAAGAAAAAAAAACTGTTATGGTAAGATTAAAAACTCAATGTATATATATTAAATATTTTAAATAGGATTAACAATTTTGTTAAAATTGTATGTATGTAACATAAATGAAAACGGCCTCCAACATATCATACACAAATCTATGCCATAAAGATTACAGAATTGTCTTTTGATTTGACGTGGTACCAACTTCTCTAACTTGTGTAAGCAATGGGGTTGAAAAATGGCATCGATCTCAATCCTACAGATCTCACAAGTTCGAAGAATCGGGTTGAAAAAATAGCATCGATCTCAATCCTACAGGTCTCGCAAGTTTTCGGAGAAGTAGCTACAACCAGCACTTTTTTACAAGGTGAGATTTATAATCAATGGCTTAGAAGAGATTAAGCAATGAATAGTTGTCCACTTGTCCTAAATGAACGTCCATGTCAACAAAACAAATATAGGAATTCTTACGGATGATTTATGGTATTGTATCGTACGTAAAATGCACTGAATATTGAGAATTTTCCCAAGTTGGTACATAACGAAAGTTGCTCCAATCGGTATACTATCTACGTAGTTTCTTGACTTATTACATATTGTACAACTAAACCTAAGAAAGAGATTATATGGCAATATTGCATATTTTACGGCTCCATGCATGTCTCGCAGAAAAAATTAATATATATGTGCCAACCAAATTAGGGATGGCAATGAACCGGCCATGGGCTAACCTCGCCAATTTTTTAAATTAATTTTTTTAAACTTAAAAATATAGAGCAACTTAGTTTTTTAAATTAGGTGGGTTGTCCAACCTAAGCTTATTTGAGACTTAACTCTTTTAAATAAAACGATATTATTTTGCTTAAAATAATTGAACCTCGAGTTAGTATGGACTTGAGCTTGGCCCATGACCGACTTATTAAAAATAACTAAATTTAGGCTCATAGGCCAAGAATTGTCTTCGCTAGACCAAATAATAAAGTGTACATCATATTCTCTTACCAGAATGAAGTTTGTAGCATCACCTTTATTTAAATTAAATCAAATACAATTTATTATTAAAATAATTTGTATCCACACAATTAGCTATATCCAATTGTTCCAATTATTTTGTACAAATTAAAATTAATAAAAATTACTTTATATTATAAAAATTAAAATTTACGTCTACAAAAAATTATGATTAGAATATGAGAATTTTTTATAATAACTGATAATGAACTAACATAAATAAAATATAAGTAAAGGAAAATATATAGAATAAAATAATTATATAAAAACAACAACACTTAGTAAAAATCTCGCTAAAATGTAGAGCCTAGGAAGGTGCAATAATACGTAGTATTACCCCTTTACGGTAGAGAAATAAACTATTTCTAAAAGACCCATATGTAGTGTAAATTAATAATAATACAAAATGTCAATAAACATGTATAGCTAAACATATAAAATTATGTAATACAATACATATAGATTATGGTAAATATTAACATTACAAGATAAAATAAGTAAATAAATACACAAGACAAGTACAAGAATAAATCACACTAGCCATTACAAAAAAAGTAAACAGACTAAATAATTAGGAGAGAAGTACTACTTAATTAAAATATAAGGCTATCTATACAACAAATGACTTGAAGGAAAAAGTTTAGAAGACTTAAGAGAACGATAAAGATCACTCTCTTTGAGATCCTTTGTCTGTATCCTAGTACGACAAAGTTTTCTATTGTGGGTTATGTTCTTAGTAAGTTCCAAGAAATTTATATCATTCTTGATCACTTCATCTCAATTATTAGGTCTCCCCTTTTTCTTTTTACAGTCTATACGTACTATTTTCTCGTATCTTCTCACTGGAATGTCAGGGTGTCTCTTTTTAATATGTCTAAACCACCTAAATCTTGTCTCTCTCAATTTATCGTCAATACTAGTCACCTTTATTAGTCTCTTACAAATACATTATTGACCTTATATCTTCTAGTAAGGTTATACATCTAACGGAGCATTTTTATCTCTGCTACCTTTAGCTTACGACTATACACTTGTTTGATGGGCCAACACTCCATCCCATATAGGATAGTCAGCCTAATTGCTAAATGATAGAATTTATCTTTAAGCTTGAGTGGTATCTTCTTATCATGCAAAACTCCTAATGCACTTCTCTATTTAAGCCATCTTGATCAAATATAGTGGACTATATCATCGTTGATCTCTCCATTGCTTTAAATGATAAACCTTATGTACTTAAAACACTCTTTTTATGGTATAACTTTTGAACAAATTTTAACCTCCACATCAAGATCCAACCTTTGGCCTGAAAAAATACACTCTAATTACTCAATCTTAGTTCTGCTCAATTAAAAACCCCTTGACTCTAACATATCCATCCAATGTTCTAGCTTGACATTGATACCCTTTTTTGTCTTATCCACTAAGACAATAATGTCAACAAACAAAATACACTAAGGCATATCCCCTTGTATATTTTTAGTGAGCTTATCCATCACTACCACAAATAAAAAAGAACTCAATAAAGAGTCTTGGTGTAGACCAATATTATCAATAGAATTTTTTTTAGTATCTCCTCTTATCGTCCTTACACTAGTCTTTATCCCTTCATACATATCCCTAATAACTCATATATAAGACAAAGGGATTCCTTTAGCCTCTAAACACCTCCACAAGATTTCCTTAGGTACCCTGTTATATGCATTCTTTAAATCAATAAAAACCAACTATAAATTATTCTGTCTTTCCTTGTAATATTCTGTTAATCTTCTTAAGAGATGTAATCCTTCTATCATGAACCTTCTTGGTATGAAGCCAAACTGATTCTCTGAAATAAAAGTCTCCTTTCTCACTCTCTTACCTTCTCCCACAATTTCATGATGTAACTAAGTAGTCTGATGTCTCTATAGCTGTCACAATTTTGAATGTACTTTTTGTTCTTGTATAGAGGAATTTATGTACTCAGTCTCCACTCATCCAACATTTTGCTAGTCTTAAGGATCTAATTAAAGAGCTTAGTTAGCTAAGTAAAACCCTCTTCACCTAGGCTCTTTCACATCTCAATAGGTATCTCGTCAAGCCCTACTTCGCTTTCACTCTTTATCTCCCTAAAAGCTCTTTTAATTTCCTCCCTTGTAATTTATCTACAACGAGTCAAGTTACGAAACCTCTCAAACATATTAAGATCACCTAAAGATAAGTTTTCCTCTATGCCTTCATTAAAAAGGCTATAGAAGTACCTGTGTCATCTTCTCTTAATGTCATTTTCAGTCATAAGCACTCGTCCTGCTTCATCTCCTATATAATGAACTTGATCTAAGTCTCTCATTTTCCTTTCCTTGGCTCTTGCTAACTTAAATATGCCATTTTCTCCATCTATAGTATCCAATATTTGGTATAGTTTCTCGTATGCTCTACTTTTAGCTACTGAGATTGTCTTCTTTGCCTCTTTCTAGCTAGTTTGTATGTTACTCTAATGACTATTCTCTCCACCTATGTGGTGCTATCCAATATCTCTTTAAATGTAACCTTATTGATCTTAATCTTTTCTTGTACATCTTCATTCTACCATCAAGACTCCATCTTATAATCCCCTAGGTCCTTTAGAAATCCCTAAGACCTTTTTAGTTGTATTCCTTAAAAGTGTTGCTACTCTCTCCCACATCTAGCTAGAATAAAATAATTATATAATAAAGATTATATTAGTAAAGTAATAATCATATTTCAATTTAAATTTACTTTTAAATGAAACTAACAAATTTCAAATTAAAAGTTATTACTTTTTCATATAATTAAAATATACATCCTTAATAAATCATTGGTATATTATTTCACTTTTTTATCAACTTCTCTTGTGACAATTCGCTTAAAAATCATAAAAAAAGTGATTCAATATTAATGACCTTTTTGATAGTATATATTTAAGTATAGCCTGAACTTTAAAAAGTAACAATAAAATATTCAAACTTTTAATTTTTTGTAATATTAGCTCAATGTTAGACTCTTTATTAATGAAGTCGATAGGATTACCACATTAGCTGTAATGAGTTTAATATGAATGTCAAGTATAATTAAATTTTCACATCAGAGAGTAATGTAATTGCTTTAATTAATATGAAAATATTATTATATTACCTATAGTCAACTTCCCATAAAGTGCCCAAATTCTAGCTTGCTCTCATGTACTAACTCTCCCCTTTTCCTTTTTTGGAACGAATCCATATTACTACCAAACATTTGCTCAAAAATAAAAACCAAAATATCAAATCTTTGTTTACTACGAAGAAGTAAAATGCAAACATAAGTTGAAATAAGAGTCTATTTTACATTGCTCAACTAGCAGTTTTCTAGAATTTACGATGGTTAGGCTTGACAATAAGGCCTGTATCTCCTTTTTATTTTTAAAAATATTTTTTAAAAATGTATATATAAAATTTTGAAATGAATAAGTTGAAACCAAATTTATTGTTAAAAGAAGCAAAGAAAAATTATATTATATATGAGAAATGCAATTCATTTAATTAGCACAATTACTTAATGAAAAATGAAAATTTTAATGAATTTATATATTAAACATACATAAAATGATAAAATAAAAAATTGAAGAAAATTATTTTTAAGGAAGTAAAACAAAGATTATATTGTATATGAGAAATGCAACATTCACTTAATTAACACAATTGCTTAATGAAAAATGACTTTTTTTATAATAAATTGATATACTAGACATACATAAAATGATAAAATTAATAAGTTAAAACTAAAATTATTTTTAAAGGATGTGAACAAAAAAGAATATATTATATATGAGAAATGAGAAATGACCAAAAAAGATTATATTATCAAAACAAAAGAGTATCATCATGCTAATACTATCCAATTCTTTTTAACGATACAATTTACAAAAAGTCATAATGAAATTATCAGTTAATGTTGGAGCGTTAGAGACTAGAGACTGGAAACTGAAGAGTATATGCAAAAAACACACATAAGTAACTAGTTATTTCTCCACTTACAAAAAATAATGCAATTATATGAAAAAATAAGTAATTTCATAAACAAAGATTAAAGATAACAATCCTGTAGTACAGGAAAGAGGATAACTAATCGTTATAATCAGTATCATTAATAGTTTGCACATAAATAATATCTGGTATTGTAATAATTTCATTAAATGGATATTAATCACATGATAATAATTAATAAACAATTAAATACACCTTCATCATTGAATATATTATCAAAATAGTATTTAGTTGAATGATCAGTCACCTCCTTATTAGTACCTGTGGCTGTATTAATATAAAAATTTTAAAAATATAATATAAGATAATATCATAAAAATGGACAAAATTGATATATTATAAAGAAAACTCTCAATATCTTCTTCATCTGACCAACTTCGGGCACATATAAAGGCTTTCACAATATTAGGATAAAGTCAAGCACGATGAAGACTAATAACCGAACTACTAATACTAAAAGCAGACTCTAAAACAACAGTAGATGATTGAATTGCTAACAAGTCTCATGCAATTTCTTGCATGATTGAAAATTTATTTCTATAATTCTTCCACCATTAAAATACATCAAACCCCATACCTCAACTTTGGTCGCATAATCTTTTGTTAAATATTTATCTAACTCCATCATATTGTAAGAAGTTCTAGCCCTTGTTTTTCATGAATTATACAAATGAGAGTATCAAAATGCTCTTACAAGATGATCCTGAACCTGAATGTGAAGTTGAAACTGAATAACTTTAAACTACTGTGATTTTGAATTTTGTCTAATTTAAATTAATAATCATTAAAAAAACAATATAAGAATTTTTAATGACATCAACATGCTTTTGAGACCGATCTCTATACAACACGTTATTTATAAAATTAACCCTTTACATCTTGTATCTTGGGTTCAATATAAACATGAATGCCATAGTATGTCCAACCATTTATAAGTAAGATTTGAGCTTCTCCGTCATCTGCTCTACAATAACTTGGATCACCTCACTAGAATCAAACATCCAATAAGTTAAAGCTTTCTTAAAAGTCACACATATTTGTAAAGTAATTGTGTGAAGTTAGATAATTTGTCCTCGAGAACAATTCAGTAGTAGTTTAAAATATTTCCAACTTCGCACAAAATTCTTTACCCAACTCTCATTGTTCTTCTATAAACAGGAAAGTATATTAAGAATCTCTTTGTCTCAACTTGGTAAACACCTCAATATATAGGATTAGTATCTCTAACATCTTGAAGGTTGAGTTCTATCTAAAAGGACAATCCAATACTAACTTCTTCGTCCTCAGAATGTATAGTTGTCATGCAATATCTTCAAAATTTTTAACTCTTTTACGTATTGCACTCTAATATATGATATTATTTTGAATCAAATCTACTACTTCATTTATCATCTCTAGTCCATCCTTTACAATCAAATCCAAAATATGTGTAAAACAACATATATGGAGCAACCTTCCACCAACCAACAAGCCCCCAACCCATAACTTATACTTCACCTTTTCAATCGTTGGATTGATTGTGCTACAATTGTCAACTGTTATGGTAGATAACTTAGTGTCAATATTGCAATCAATTAAACACTCAACCAATATAGTTGCCAACCTTTCACTTATATGTGGTATCGACATATAAATGAACTTACCATTTACAAATATGAAAATATTAATCATAACATAGGCACAAAATAATGTAACAATTTAAAGAATAAATTTACCTCAGTAGTCTACTAAGTAGAATCTAGTCCTTCTCAATATAATATGTTATTACCGTAGCTATCCACATGTTGGTTATGATGGCAACCCATTCTTCAATACTCGACAATATTCTAAAAATTTTCTTTCTTTTGATCCTCTTATATATTCATATTGTATTTTTTAAAGGTATTTCGAGTTAGGATCTTGAAGGTAGATTGTAGTAAAGTAAGCAACATCCTAAACTTTTGCTATTAACTATAGAGAGTGGATGTTTATCATTAATTACTGTCCTATCCATCAAAAACCTTGATCTGTTGCTACCACAAGCTATAGCAGTCATTTAATTCTTCCTTTTATTAGGTTAGGGGTTAAGAATGTTTGACCTCCTGATACGATCTTCTTTCTGTTACACAAATCGAAATGTATCTTTAAATGAGAGGTTCCATGTTTTGAACTCCTAATCAACATCTTGTGACAATAATTATATTTAGCCTACTCTATAATGTCCATTGATCTAGTCTTGTTGAAGTAATTCCAAACATCATTTTTAATAGACCTGAAATTCTATCTTCCCTTGATACCGAATTAGAAGTACCTGCTTATATACTCTTCGACATCAGATTAGAAGTCTCCATTAAAAGAATATGCTCATCCATTTGAAATAATCAACATATATTACCATATCTACATATAATTCATTAAGATGCTAATAAGGAAGCTACCTAATTAATTGTGTCAATCTTGTCAAACTGAGTTTGATAATAGGTATGCAATAGACTGAGTGAAGAAAGTTTTGAGAAGTGATTACCAGTGCTTGTAACGATAGCTTGATCAATGTGTGTGACTACAAATTTATCAAAAAAATTTCTCTAACTATAGTTTAAGTTTTCAAGATTTTCCATTATACACTAGACTGTTAATCACCAACTGAACTGTGAGTTAACGCTTTAATCATTTAATAACCTCTAAGTAACTAAAACTTTTCGAGTCTCCAACTTAAAAACTATGCTAAAATGGTCATCTTCTTATGCCTTTTTTCCACTATTGTGAAATGGCAAATAAAATCATGGGAAGGACACCGGACACACTGCATGCAAAGGCATAAGGGAGGAGTGCGAGATAGGTACTATTGGATTGGGTGAGAGAGAGTGGAGACTGTGGTGATTTTAACCTAAGTAGAATAAAATAACGTTGTTTTACTAAGGTGTAAAATAGAAGTTCCTATAGTAAAATCAAAACTTCCACTTCCTTTATATAAAATGATGATTCAACTAATTGGGCCTCGAGAGATTCGGCTTTTGAAAAACAAGACTCAAGGCCTAGCTTGAAGCTTGGTTAACCCAGGCCTGATCTACTAATTTCAGATCAGGCTTGGCTAATATGCTATCCCTAATGATAGTATCGAAACGTATTATAAAAATGGGCAAATTTAAGGAATTTAATTAAAATAGTCATCGACATTAGAGCCCCAACTTCTTTTACTCGATCATCACCGCCACCATTCCTCCACCAGCTTAACGGTTGAGCTAAAGCTTGTGAAAACGAAAGAGAAGGAAAGAGAAAGAAAAAATATTATATGAATGTGAAAGAATAGTAGATTTGGTACACAAATATAAGTTGACTTAAAATAAAATAAAAATTAATTTGACCATAATGTACCATAAATGCATCTTTCATAATAAGAGTTACTTTTATATTATTTTGAATATTAATATAGGGTTAATTACAAAAAGAATCTTAAATTTTACTCAATTTTGCAATTATAGCTCGAACTTAAAAAAGTAACAATTAAATACTCAAACATTTATTTTTTTTAAATTCTAACCTAACGTTAGTATTTCCGTTAATGTTGCTGACGTTACTTGCCACATAAGAATTAAATCCTAAACACTTATACACATCAGACTTAATTAAGTTTAACTAAATTATGTTATTATGAGATTAAAATCCCTAAATCTGACCCTGTCATGTCGGTGCAAGACAACAACGACACTCTGTCACGCTAATGTAAGACGACAACAACACAATTTCTAACAATCTGAATGAAATCACAATTTGCCTCCCTAAGCCCTTTTTTTTAATGTGCGAGAATGAACTGATTTAGGGTTTTCAATTCCAACGATTTAGGTACCGAATTTGATTTAGGGATTTTAATCCTAAAATGACATAGTTTAGTTAAACTTAATTAAGTCTAACGTATATAAGTGTTTAGGATTTCTGTCTGATGTGACAAGCCATATCAATGATGTTAACGAAAATACTAATGTCAGGTTAGAATTAAAAAATTGAAAGTTTGAATATTTAATTGTCTCTTTTTTAAGTTCGGGCTATAATTACAAAATTGAGTAAAGTTTGAGTTTTTTTGTAATTAACCCATTAATATATTATTAATAAAAAGATTAGCTTCTTTTAAATTTGTAAAAAATATACATATTCAATATTTGGCTGTATACTTATTGTATAGATAAGATATGAAATGAAGAAGTTTAAATGCACTTAGATCAATTATAATATTTATTTTAATATCTATATGAATATAAATATATATTATTTGAATATTATCTATAAATATTAATGCATATTGTAAACATAAATTAATGATATATAAAGTATTTTTGGAGTCAAATTTTTGGAAGTTTCAGCTGAAAGTCTAAAACATCACTAATGTATAGTTGAAGAGACACATAATCTAGAGCAATTAAGCTTATTATTAGGAGCCTTTTCGTTTCACCACAATAGCTTAAGCTGTTGTGTGAGGCTAACTTAATTAGTTTTATATATTCACTAATATATCCCCTCAAGTTTGGGCTTGAAACTTGCACAGGCCTGCTCTACTTTGTGCTGAATAATAGGTGGGTGGTAGGATTTGAACTCACGACCACTTGGTCACAAAGGTTTTGATACCATGTTAAATGACCGTTTCACCACAATAGCTTAAGCTGTTGTGTGAGGCTAATTTAATTAGTTTTATATATTCACTAATATGAGCTGGACTCTAAAACAATTTAGTTAGACACCCATTTCAGCCAAGTCTTTTCAAGTGTTCCCATTACATTTTGTAGTTGTAAGAGCTTCAAACGAAAGTTCCAAATCCACTATTTTGCTTCTTTTCTTCAAGTGTGTTAATTAAATTGAAAGGAATCAAAGGAAGCTTATATTGAACGGCAATAATCAACAAAGTTTTTAGACCGTTTGGTAGATGGCTGAAAAGCCATATATTAACGTGTTGAAGGTACTTAGGTGTTTGACATAATACCATTTGTTTGTTAACTGTTGGTAGGTTGACTTATTTAACTCAACAAGTTGAAAATTAAAATGCTCCATAAAGAACGTCTTTACCCAACCAGCTAATTAAATTTGTGCCCTCACTAAAGAGAACGTAACAAGATTGGAAAGATTTGATAAAACTGAACGAATGTTCCCTTGAAGAGAATTGTCTTCTAAAACCAATGCATTAAGATGGGCCAACTTTGAGAAGTTTTCAGGAACTAGACTCGTAATATGCTGCATTCCACTATTCCAGCAATGTGCAGTGTCTCCAAGAAAGACAAGATGCTTAGAGAAGGTGACAATATGCCAATCATGTAACAGTTACTGTCTGTTACATCTTCTAACCAACAAATTTAAGAGCATTTAATGTTTATTATTTCTAAAATATATTGACATGGATTGTTTTTATATTTTTTAGATGTACACAATTATTAGAAATTATACTTTAAATAAATTATTTAACAAATAAAAAATTTGTGTTAGTATTAATAAATTCAATTTTTTTTACCTTAATTACATTACTAACTATCATGATTAAAAATCTAAATTCTTACAAGAATATTTAATATAATACTAAGATATAATATTCATATTCTCGTAAATTTTTTAAAGTCTTGTAATCATAACTTATTTTATACATAAATAATTAATACTAAACAGCCAATATTACTGATAGTTAATACAATTAGCATATTGGCAATATGACTCTTTGTTTTTTAAGCAAGTAAACTGAAAGACTGTCAAATTGTCCCATTTGACAACGTTAACACAAAAACCAGGCGTTGCCATTTTCCTATGCATCGATTTTATTAATTAATTTGCTATACTTGCAACAATATTTTAATTTATTAAAACAAAAACTGTGAGAAGACTGTCACCTTGTTTCTGCAAAAAGAAAGAAGGAAAAGAAACTTGCAATAATATAAAAATGGAGGACGAAAGAACAAGGCTTTTGCATTTAACTCGACTTGGATTCAACGTCACGTATAATTAAATTACCTTTATGCCACCATCGGCCTTCACCCTCTCAACTGCTTCCCCTTCAGCCTCGCGCGTGTGTGTATTTATATAACTTCGGTAGAGAGGAGAATCAACACAATCTAAATATATTTCCATGACCAAGTCACAGACGAGCGTGTTACAGCTTCCCCGTCTCTATCTTATTAATATTTTTGTTGCATATATTGCATTTTAGATTTAGAAATCGTAAAGATAACAGAAGGAAAAAAAAAAAAAGACGACGCTTTTTTCCTCATAAATTTCAGAGCTTATTGGGTTCGCCTAGAAAGAAGAGAACTTGGTTATTTCCACAGACCTTTCTTCGTTTAACATTCTGGGATTTTCTGGGTTATCGGTTTTCTTCTTACGGGAGGTTTTCTTTTGGGAAATTTAATGGAAAATTAAAAGATTTGATCGACTCCCTCTCTGCTTCCTCTTTACTTGCATGGTTATTTGAAAATGCGAGTCAGAGAAATCCACCCATTGTGTTGCATCTCGCTGGAGGGTACAGGAATGGGCGACCAGTCGCCGGACATGTCACTGAACAGAACAAGGTCGTTGCCGGGGCCGTTTTCCCGTGGATCTGACGTCAGGCTGACGCCACTGGGAGCGGACGCAACCGTCGCCGGGGTCCTCTACAAGTGGACGAATTACGGAAAAGGGTGGAGATCCCGGTGGTTTTCTCTGAAAAACGGCGTGCTTTCTTACTCGAAGATTCGCCGGTCGGAGAATCTCAATACTTTAACACCGAACGACGAGGTTCGACTGATCGGTGATATCTCCTCAGGTCGGCTTTCGCGAATGGACAGTAGAAGTCACGGAAGGAAACATCAGAAAGCTGTTGGCATTGTCCATTTAAAGGTATCAATAACATTAATGTGAAAGTTTCCTTGTATTGAATTTAGTTTCCATTTTTATGGGTCTGTGTTACTTTTTATTGATGTTATAGAACTGGAGGAGAAAGTTTTGCTAATAAAGGATAAATTTTGGTTCAAAAATACAACTCGCAGTCTGCCTGATTGGGTCACTTTTCTGTTTCTGGTTTACTTGTTTTTGGCTTTCTGGTTTCTGTCAAAACAAACAAGAAACGTCGAGAAAGGAAAATGGCTTGGTGGATTTTGGGTATGAAGCAGAGGTTATTTGCATTGTTGGTCGTGTAAATTGTAAAAGGTCAAAAAGTGAGTTTATGGGCTTTAGTTCATTTTTCACTTTAGTATCAATTTCCTTCGTGGGTTTTTTTCACTTCAAGATAGATTTTATGCTTTTTCGACCTTCAACTCTGGCTCTTCGTAGTTTAACTGGTTGTTGCTGCTGCTGTGGTATGGTGGGTCACATCGGCCAGGTGGTGTGTGGCTACGATAGGATACGTGTCGGTCTAGGTACTTCTGCTGTGGTCACATCAATGAGTATTCACTGTCCCTCGAAACAAGCGGATGGTAGATAATCGTTGTTTGCCCTTATCGTCCACTGAAAAAGAAAAACAAGCATCCTCTTTCTCTTAACTTTAGGTCTTCTCCTCTGCTTGCTTGAATCTCGTTCTCTTTTTATGTTTTTGTGAACTCATTGGGTCTGTAAGTGAAGGTCTTTGACTTTTGAATCGTACAGCTTGGCCAAGACAAGTTCTTGGTTTCTTTATGAGATCTTCACGCTATTGGTCTTCTTAAGCAACTAGTACTTCCACACGGGGTATTTCTTGGTTACGAGGCTTTACTCCCACTTGGACAACGTTGGTTTAGCTGGATGACATTTAAGTCCAAGTTTGATGATTATGCTTTTGGATATTTCTCATATGTGAGAGTGCTAAATTCTTGCTCCTCTTTTGGCAGCTTTTAGGATAAGAAGTTGTGACTTTTCCACTTCTGGCTTAAGTGATGCAGGACAAGTAGAAGAAATATCAACTAGTAGCTACAACACAGAAAACTAGAAAATATGGACTGCTGAGTGTTGTTAGGCTGTTAAAAATTCTCATTTCAGGTCTGGATTTCCAGCTTAGGATTCTGGAATTTCTGGTTTGGTATAGCTAAATTTTTAGGGTTTTGGTTGCTGAAAATAAGTACAAAGTTATTGGAATTTAGTGAAACATATGGAAGATAAGAAACTAGGAATCACTCTCGTCTAAGAAAACTTGACTTTAAAGGAAAAATTCAGGATTTTAATATACACACATATATTAAAAGAGTTTTTAGAAGTAAGAAAAGATTTTTTAACTAAAATATCCAAAATAAATAATATAAGTACAATTAGGATAACATATTTAAGTTACTACGACTTAAACCTATCATAAACTAAATCTTTGTCTTTGTTGTCACCAAAACTTACACTTGTTGTCCACCAAACTAACAATTGTGGTTGACTAATTTGTCCTTTTTATAAATTGTATGCTCTCTTGCATGATTAAGTCATTTCTTTATTTTTTATCGATTATGGTAGTTGTAAAGAGAGATTTGGCAAATGATTTCATGTTGAAAATGTCATCTGATTTTTTGTGGTAGATTTTGTCATTTCGTGAGAGCAAGTCGGATGATAGACGATTTTACATATTTACAGCTACAAAGACGCTTCATTTGAGAACTGATTCAAAGACAGATAGGGTGGCTTGGATGGTAGCTTTGGACTCGACTTGTAGTCTCTTTCCATCAACATCACTAAATCGTAGTCTCTCCCTTGTACCTGAAGATTTGTCTGTCTCAACTGCTAGACTTAAAAAACGCTTACTTGAAGATGGAATTAATGCGAATCTTGTTGAGGATTGTGAACAGATCATGCTATCGGAGTTTTCTGAAGTACAAGACCAACTTAAACTTCTTTGTGAACAACGGTCCAATTTGCTTGACACAATAAGGCAGTTGGAGGTACTAATAATCACTGTAATGAACTGCCTCAAGTTATAAATGTTCATAGTGTAATCAATTTTCTGATATGTTACCCCCGAAGAATTCAATTACTTCTCTTGTTATTTATGAAGGCAGCTAACATTGAGACGGAAACCTCTGTAATCCCGGCAAGTGAATATCAATTGAGCAAGCATGAATTTTCAAGCTTAGGACGTGGAAAATATAGTGGTAACATCATAACTTACTCAAGTTTCTTACTATTTACGCACTTTTTATTTATTCAATCACAGCTTTACCACATTCTTTTTGTTTTTAATTGGTCTATACAAGTAGAAAAAATTTATCATGTTTACTTGGAGTTGGAATGATTCAAATGTTTATAGTGACCATGCCCAATTGGTTTCAAGTGGTTTATTCTCTCTAATTCACACCTTAGGTCTTAATGATCATCTAACTAAAGATGTTTTGTCACCAGTGCTGCATTGACTCTCAATGTTTGTTCTGCATTTCAGAATGGAGCACCACTGAATCTTCTGATGATATTGAGAAGCATGACATTGGAGAAGCTTCAGATGAAGATGAAACCTTCTTTTATGACTCTAGAGAGTATTTTATTGAAACTAATGTCACTGATGGATTAACGAATGAAGCTCACGATCATTTGGAGAAGCCCGATCAATTTGATAATGAGAAGAAAATGCAGGCACCACTGAAGGTTTGTAATTCTGAATATGTAGAAATTCAGAGGCGTCAAAAGCTTCCTGATCCTGTTGAGAAAGAGAAAGGGGTCAGCCTATGGTCACTGATTAAAGACAATGTGGGGAAGGATCTAACACGTGTTTGTCTCCCTGTTTACTTTAATGAGCCAATATCATCGCTCCAGAAGTGTTTTGAGGACTTGGAGTATTCTTACCTCTTGGACCAGGCCTATGAGTACGGAAAAGCAGTAAGGAACATGTACTTATCATTATCTTCTATTTCTTGTTATATAGTCTTGACGTAAGTTCCTGCTCTTTTATTAATGGCAAACATGTAACATAAAACTCTTATCTGATTCCTAGTTAATTATGCTTGTATCTGTGAGATTTTCTACAGGGGAATGGTCTCTTGAGAATCCTAAATGTTGCTGCTTTTGCTGTGTCTGGATATGCCTCTTCTGAAGGCCGACACTGTAAACCCTTCAATCCTTTGCTGGGAGAAACTTATGAAGCTGACTATCCTGAGAAAGGTGTTCGCTTTTTCTCTGAGAAGGTAAGTGATAATCTTGGCTTATGATGACTTGAATTATAGCATTTACATTAAAATAAAAGAAACGTTGGTCTCATAGTTAATGCTTCAGTTATGAATGTGTAATCAATAGAAATAAATGTAAATCCTTTGAGAAAGTAATAACTTCATGTTACACCTGTAGATAACGAAAGGACAAGTGTTTCCAGACATTACTTATTGGGGGCATAGAAGTGCCCTAACAACAACTAGAAAATGATAAGTGTTTCTAAGGAAAGAGACCCAGATGGAAAGCATCGAAATTTCTTAGGAAATAGAAGATTTTCCAAGAATTTACGATTTTCTTCTAAGTAATAAAGTTGGGGAATAGCCTGCTGGTTTGAAGACATTTGGCGAATTGTGGAATGAGGGAACAATAATTGCAGTTTTATAACAGTAAAAGAATAATATGATAACATTGAGTTATTTTGTTGTATGTTTCAATCACACTTTGCATTGAAACAGGTAAGTCATCATCCAACCATTATTGCTTGCCACTGTGAAGGCAGAGGCTGGAGATTCTGGGGTGATAGCAATCTTCGCTCAAAATTTTGGGGGCGATCAATTCAGCTTGACCCTGTTGGAGTTCTGACACTAGAGTTTGATGATGGTGAAATATTCCAGTGGAGCAAGGTGTGCATGTAATAATGATCATCTTATTCAGAACATGAATGAACAATTCCGTGAAATCATCTGGCATCCTTTTTGAGTTTCTAGTGTACATTGAGATTAACAAAGGTTTGGTTATTCATTAGGTTACAACAAGCATTTACAATCTCATCCTTGGTAAACTTTATTGTGATCATCACGGGACTATGCATATACGTGGAAATAGAGAGTATTCATGCGAATTGAAATTCAAGGAGCAATCTATTCTTGACCGTAATCCTCACCAGGTTACTAGTCCTACTCGTGCAAGTGTTTCAATTATGTTTGGTTGACCTTTTATCTATATAATTGCCATGAACTAGCATGGTGTGCTGCTTCTTAATTGAATTCATTGGGATAGAATGCTGTTTTTGAAATCTATGGGTTGGATTCTGTTGTGTTGGCCATTCATGCAATGTCTGCTATAAATGTTCAGGTTAATGGGTTTGTTGAAGATGTATCAGGCAATAAAGTTGCCTCATTGTTTGGGAAATGGAATGAAAGTGTGTACTTCACTTATGGTGATGGGATTGGAAAGCCAAAGAATAATATCTCATCTAATCCCAATTTTCTTTGGAGAAGTAGTAAGGCACATCCTAATCTCACCCGGTACAACTTAACAGCCTTTGCAATCTCACTAAATGAATTAACGCCAGGACTGCAGGTAGATATTGTGTTTTCTCAATTTTGTAGTGTGCATTTCCACTTCCTGTTATGCATCTCTAATTGTTTATATAGTTGTGTCTGATCCTGAGTATTTGATCATGGATTAAGGAGAAGCTCCCACCTACAGATTCTAGGCTTAGACCAGACCAACGACATCTGGAGAATGGAGAATATGAGAAGGCAAATGCAGAGAAACAACGGCTAGAGAAGAGGCAAAGAATGGTATGCTTGATAACTATTTTGATTTCCTATGAGCCTGTTTAGAAAAAGTTACTGATGTCCTAAAATCTGGATATTGACATTTATTTGTTCCAAAGAGTGGATTACAATTGCTTAATGTTCATCATCATGTGTCACATATCCTCTGCAGTCAAGAAAGTTGCAAGAACATGGATGGAAGCCCAGGTGGTTCCAAAAAGAGTCTGAAAATGGAACTTTCGGGTATGTGGGAGGATATTGGGAAGCACGAGAGCAGAGAAACTGGGATGGATGCCTAGATATATTTGGTGAATTTAATGAAGACGTCCTGGAAACCTCAGATGCATCTTAAATCTGATCAGGTATACACACTCTTCTTCGTAGCTGCATTATGCTAATCATACAAGTGTAACCAGCATTATTATTGGGGCATTATTCTTTTTCAGTTATTGGGTTCAATTCTTATTGCAAGCAACAGAACTGTTTGATGGCCAGTGATCTATGATGATATGTGAATCAAGAGAACTTTCATACTATCTCTATGTTTGCCAATTCGTTGAATTATAGGCTAAATATCACCATGGCCCGAAGTTTGATCTTTTCATAGAACCTAATTATGCGTAAGCTTTTTTGCAGCGCAGCGAGGGCTATCAGAGACTTGGTCTGCTTGTTTCATAGTCTGGGCACTTGCTAGATTACAGTGAATACAATAGCTGACTTTAATGTCTACAGGCGATGATAACTAGGATAGAGCCTGTTCTACTATTTTAAGCATTCCTAAATTGTTTGCCATCGGGAGATGATATCTGAGATTTTGTGCTAGCCATTGGCTGACAAGCTTTTTTTGGTATATTTTTTGTACTTCTTTGTGAAGAATACATGAAAAAGAAAGTGTACCATTCCCTTCCTACAGAGGTAGGCTGCAGCTATACGAAAGATAGTTGCCTTTCTGTGTTTGCTTTTTTCGCCTCCTTTTATTTTATGCTTTGATCTTTCAGTCTGGAATTAACTTATCAAGTTATTACTTCTGTTCCTTTTTAGTGACACCAAATAATTTCTTTGTTAGTGAATATATAAAACCAATTAAGTTGGCCTCACACAAAAGTTTAAGCTATTGTTGTGAAACGGTCACTTAACATGGTATTAGAGCCTTTATGATCAAGTAGTCGTGAGTTCAAATTCTACTACCCACCTATTTTTCAGTACAAGGTAGAGTGGGTCTGTGCAAGTTTCAAGCGCAAAGGTTTTTCACTTGAGGGTGTGTGTTAGTAAATATATAAAACTAATTAAATTGGCCTCACACAAAAGCTTAAGCTATTGTTGTGAAATGGTCAATTAACATTTTTATGCTTCCCTTTTTTGGTTTGTATACAAAATGTTAGATTTTGTGCGAGAAATAATTTAAGTATCCTTTTGCCCACTTGCGATGTTACTCTGTACATGGATGGAATGAATAATTCCTTATTAGAAACTACGCAGTGAAGGATAACATGGGTGGAGGGTGGAATGCGTAATATTGAGGATGTTTTCGTATAAATTTATGCACAATCAAATCATGTAATTGTATGCACATTATATGGCACTGGACGCTTTACATCAATTTGTAGGAAAAGGTTGCATAAATTTTGAAGAATAATATTTATTTTCTATCTAATTAGCCATACTTTTACCAATATAATTATATGATACTTTGTTTAATATATATGCTTTAATTTGTGTTAGGCCTTTGGTAATTGATCATCTATCATTATTAAGAACCTACATGAAATTAGTTAATATTTTTTAAAAATTATGAATCAATCTAATTTTGATTTTGATTGATCACAACACTAAATTTTAAAATTAGAATGTACTAGTTTTATTTTTGGTATTTTATATTTTTTAATTTAAGCTTTAATATACATTTGTATATGTATAATGAACAAAAAATATTATTGTATTCGTGTATACAAAATTATTCATTTATCAAAAAATAATCAATATCATACCTTGATTTTGTATGTAAATTTATTCCAAATAAATGTACAAAATGAATTAAACATAATTATTGTATATGTTATGCTTTTATATGTTCATTTACTTCGAATAAATATAATGAATTATATATAATTATTCTACAGTAAAAATGTTATGAATGATATCTTAATTTTTTAAAGGTCTAATTAAAATAGTCAAAAGATATAGATAATTTATCTTGTATCTTTTGAATCTCTAAATGCATTAATTCATATTAATTTAGAACATGCCTAAATTTTTGGAAAATATTTATTTTGAAATTTTATACAAATTCAATTCTAATTTTGATCAACTACAATACTGATTTTTAAAACTGTTACATATTAGTTTTCTTTTTAATATTTAATATTTTGTAATTTTTTATTTAAGCTTGTAATATATTTCATTATCAATAATTATGTTTATATATATATATATTAAAAGTAAAATAATTATAGTTAGCAAAAAAATGAAAATAGTTATTGTTAAATGCCTCAATATATAATCTTTATATTAATAAATAACCACAAAAATTTCGTATTGTTAAATGAATTTATTTATATAGAAAAATAAAATAAATTTATGTTGCACTTAAATTTTTATATGAATTTATCTAAAATAATGATATTATGACTTGATTTTATAAATGCATTCATTCTATAGGTATATAAAATTAATTATATAAAATTATTGTATATTGAAGAATGAATATGCTATGTGATTAATTACATACTTTTTTAAAATGATAAATGTATATTTAAAGATAATTAACGAATACAATAAAAAGATATAGATAATTTTATGTTGCACTTCTCTCTCTAGAATGAATGCTCTTTCTTCTCTCTATCAATTATGTACTTTTTACATGTTAAACAACAAATATTATGAAGATTCTATTTCTTAGTTTCCCAAACCTCCTCATTCTTCTTCCCAAGCTCCCAGTACCAACTATTTTCTCTACTTGGCCATATTTTTTCTTCTATCATAGCTGCTTAGACCAGTTCATCTTTGTTTTGGTACCCATCTTAGGAGTATTCCTTTCCTTTACTCTTCT
This sequence comes from Erythroxylum acuminatum, assembly GCA_026284645.1. Lineage (NCBI taxonomy): Eukaryota > Viridiplantae > Streptophyta > Magnoliopsida > Malpighiales > Erythroxylaceae > Erythroxylum > Erythroxylum acuminatum. The sequence goes on from JANKOD010000192.1 coordinate 25,937,301, forward strand.
TCCTTCCCCTTCTAACTCTTTAGAGCCCCTGTAGATTTACAAAGGGGTTTGAGAAGAGTCCAGAAGTTAGTGTCAATTTAAGATTTTCTTAGTAATTTTAATCCCTTACACTTTCTTGCCCTCTTTAGTGTACTTTTAGATAAACTTTTTACCACCTTTTAGTCTTTCTTGTTAATAGAAAAAGTCAGCTTTCCTAGATATTGGATATCAATAAGTTTACTTTTCTATCCTTAGTCTCTACTCTCCCCTAATCTACTCAAGCGGGGCCTTTTTAAAGGAGCCAAACTACTCCTAAACTGCTAGAGGAATGTAACTTAAAAGAAGATAAATGTGTTAATAGTTCCACTAAGGTAGTAATTCCAAGCCTCAGCTGAAGGAAAGTGATAGGAAGATGTGATACTGAATTTTTGGAATTTATGTCGCACTCTACAAAGGAGGGTCGAGCTATAGTTACTTCCACTAAGGTGGTAATTCTAAGCCTCAACTGGACGAACGTGGTAAGATGATGTGATACTGAATCTTTGGAATTTATGTCACACTTTGCAAAGGAGGGTCAAGTCTTAGTATCCCCAAAGATTGGTATATTGAAGGAAGGAGGTAAGGATTGTGAGGCAACGATAGTTTTTTTTTTGGGCAGAAGGCTACCTTTCTTGGTGCTAAATGAATGGACTCAAAGGAATTAGAGAGGGAAAGGATTGAGGGAAGTGATGATGACAAAGGAGAACATGCTTTTGTTTAAGTATACTATTAAAGGAGAAGCTAAAGATATTTTAGAGGTAGGACCATAGCCCGTTCAATGTTCTCCTTTCTTTTTACAACTATAGATGCCAGTCATTGTTTTTGAAAAAATCAAGTACTCTATGGTGTTGATATGGATGCATTTGCATAACTTACCTTTAGAGTACTTGTTAAAAAAGAGGCTAAGTATGATGGCTAATTATATGAGAAAATCAATATATATAGATAAAAATACAATCTTGATAAGAAGGGTGGGATATGTAAGAATGTATACGAGTGTGGAACTAAAGAAGGAACTTTCGGAATATATTCCACTAATGAGGTTAGACGACAGAGAGACATAATTGGAGGAATCCATGCAAATTTTGTACCAGTGGAAACCTACATTGAGGGTGCAGTGTAAACAATAAAGTGAGACAGGTAGAAGATTTCTATAAGAGAATTATAATAAGCTAATGGGACAAGAACCTAGTAAATAGATGAAGAAAAAGTGAGCCCTAATAGCAAGGTAGGTTCATGTTAGATCGCGTATGGCCCGAGTATTCACAATACTCTGCAGAAAAGACCATAACACAACAAGAAGTATAACCGAAATCATACAGTATGTACGAAAATACCTTTTGACGCAGATTGGTTGTTTCTTTTTCAGATTCGTAGACACTGCAATACACAAATGTCCTCTACTGATATCCACACGAGTATGAACGATCTGGGCAGCGGCTATCGTGTGTTAGCACGTCCTGAATCTCTTTCCAAACGCCACACAATTTTCTCTTGAAGGGTGGCTAGGGTTTCGTCTCACAATGTTCTCTCCTTTCTAATGGGACATAAGTTTCTCTATTTATAAAGAAAACCTAATCCCATTGAAGCCCAATAAGTTTCGGCCCATTATATCTCATATAATA
>JANKOD010000192.1:25961043-25972597 GCA_026284645.1 Erythroxylum acuminatum
TTGAGAAATCTTAGTGTGAATAGATCTACCGTAATTAGAAGGAGTTTATTGCAATCCTAGAGATAGGATGACATAAATCTTCCATATTAGGGTCAAACTTAATAGAGGGACTCATATATTGTTAAAGTAATCCTATAAGATTTAACCTAAGTAATTCAATTAGAGACCTTAGGATTAGTTGTTTGTAGACTCAAGATCAACTACTAGCATACCACAGGAGTCTCCATGGTCTAATACATCAACAAAACAATTGCATGATAAAAGATCAATTCGTTAAGGTTTAAAGGGATTTGAACCTAGATACTAATTTCTGATAAAGATAGTTTTCTATGTGAATTCCACTATCTTTGCATTCATTATCATTTCCTATTTGTTTTAGAGTGAAGAAGAGACAACAGTCGATTTTATGAATGAACATACATTTCAAGAAGGAAAGGAGGTAACAAGTGCTTTGAAAGATGTGATGATTGAGTTTATTCAAGAATAACTCATGAGGCATCAGAAAAGAGAGGCTAATATACAAAATATGGTGAATCAAATTGATTAGCTGGTGGGTATGTTATCTGACGAGACGCAAGGGAGATTGTTCAGTTCAATTGAAACTGATACTATCAATCGAGAGGCAATCACCCTTAGTAGTGAAAAAGAGCCTCCTGAAAAAGAAGACAATAAACCTCCATCCAAGAAGAGAAAGTAAAAGAGTGGCAGAAGATAACTGAAGAAGATGAGTCAGAAGCCTTTGTCCAAGACGAAGAAGAAGAAGAGTGGATAGAGGTGGTTGAGGAAAAACTAGCAGACGAACCAAGTTAGGAAAATACTGATGAGGTGTTGGTAGTGACCTAAGACAAGCTGCTTGAGCCAATCGACGATTTAGGGAGTTTCATTATCCCTCATTTTATTAACAATTTGTCATTAAAAAGGGCATTATTACTTGAAATTGGATTTATTAATTTGATAAATTATGTCCTTGTTATTATCTTGCAACAGTTGGCTTGTTTATAGGCTATGAAACCGTTTTGTGGAGAAAAGGGTTCATGGAAGCCACTAATTATTGATCTAAGATGAAGTTGAGCATGTAGGTTACTTCGAGCTAAAGACGTTAAAGAAGCACTGCATAGGAGGCAACCTATGAATCATGATAGATGTCATTTTATGTTTTTTTTTTCATGTTTCTTAGTTATTTTCATTATTGTTATTATTATTTTCTTTTATATTTTTATCCCTTTTCTGTTTATGTTTTGCAGGGATGTTAATCTCATATTGGATGGATCCAAATCAGAAAATCATCATAATCAGGAAAGTATCAATAACCTTTCACTTTTTCATAGGTGCTTGTATTATGTACATTGAGGACAATGTACAATTTAAGTGTGGGGATGGGTTTTATGAAGATTCAACTGATTTCTTCAAGGTTATTATAATCCTGATTATAATTTTTGTTATATGACATCTTGAATTGGTTGAATCCATCCATTAATACTCTACTTTATTGTTGAATATTGATTTGAATTGGTGTGAAAAAGGATGTTGGTTAGAATGAAATTAGTTTTCTAAGTCATATTTTTTCGTAATCATTGAAATTTTCAAGTTGAATGAAAATTGCATATTATTTAAACACATATATACCCATTTTTTATGAGCTTGTGAGCTTCAAGTGCAATTTTTCAAAATTTTTAAAGCTCTAGTTATTCTTTCATGTCTGTGTTACGTGTATAGTTGGATAATTCTAGAACTTGCTTTTATTATGCATATCGAGATCATATTTGTTAAATTAGACGCATTAATATGATAAAGGCATTTAGATTTACCAACTTGCTTAGCCTATTTCTTTGAAATCACCATACCTTAAAATTTACCTTTAGGAATAACCAAGTTAAGCCTTAACTTTTTTTATTGATTAAACCTAAAATATAAACCTTTGTCTTATTCGTTATTTGAAGACATTTTTTTTATTATTTTGAACCTTGAATGTTATTTACATGATTTACTTATTGAGACTTGAAATTTGTGAAAGGTCCAATATTTGTTGAATTGTGGTATTGATAAGAATATTATAAAAAAGGAAAAAAGAAAGAAAAAAAAAGAGAAAAAGTTTTTAGTACTAATAGAGTTGCTTTGAAAGGACTTACGTATACTTGTAAACAAGTTTTGTCCTATTTCTTTGAGTAAATTTCTTTCACTTAACCCCTTTTATTATCCCATTCATACCATACCTAAACCCTGTTACGACCTTATAAAGACCTTCTGAATTTTGTTTCTAGTTGTACATAAGTAATGGAGATGTGATTTTATTGCAAGCCTAATATTTGCTCAAGAATGCCTCTCCTCTTGCCTCTCTTAATTTCCTTCATTAATGGCAAACCCCATTCAATAGGAATCCAATTGAAAATCGCGCAATGCAAAATCACTAAAATCGATTCTAGAATACTTAAACCTAAGCATTTTCTATACTCCATGAACTAAAATCCTTTCAAAAATCCAAAAGATTCGAAATGATTTTACCTTGATTCTTCACCAAATGACGAGTTTCTTGGCTCTTATGAAAGCTCTTCTCTGCCTCTACCTTTTTCTCTTCCTGAACAACCTCAAAATCTCTTTTGAATGCTAAGAAAAATTGAAACCCTAGCTTAACTCTCTTCTTTTCTCTCTAACACCAAAATCTCTTTCTCTTTCTTTCTTATTTTCGTATTTCTCTTCTTCTCTTTCTCAATTCACGTTTTCCCTTCTTAAAATGCAAGACTACATTTTCTTCCACCATTTCTACCCTTGATGAGTGTGCAAAGTCCATTTTTCCCTTCCTTATATGCTTATGGTCTTTCATCCTTAATTGATATTCCAATAATGCCCTTCATGCAATCTTACTACCTTAACACTTTAATTCTATTAACCCATGCAATAAATCCTACTAACTTTGAAATAATAATTAACTTCAAAAAATAATTAATCTATCAAGACCTCAAAATTAACTTAAATCATGCTTATTCATCAAGAAAAAAATTCGGCAGCCAACATTTCTCGCCCTTTTAAAAGAATTTCGTCCTTGAAATTATTACTTGACTTATCAAGAGGCAGGGGTATGTCTCCTCATATTAGCAATAATGTCAACTTATATTAGCAATAATGTCACCTCAAATTTAAGAATCCAATCACATAGTTGGATACTTTACATCAAACATAATGCATACACTCTCAGTAACATATTCTACATTTTATGCTTGTGTCTTCACTAGAAATAGGACTCCAATACTCACTTTTGAATCATTACGTATTCATTTCTGATTTTTTCTTTCATTGATCATTCTTAATATAAACTATCTGATCTACGTAACCTAATTTAATGAAATTCTTCTTCCAAAGAAGATTCTATGCTACATTTATCTATACTGTTCATGCAATCTTTATCAATCAACTGTTATCGTCTTCGCATTATCAACCATTCTTAATACCTCAAGAAGACCAATTTCTATCATTCTTATAAAGTTATAATGTTCTAATTACCAAAACTCAATGAAGTAGTAAACATCATTATTGTCACATATACTTAGGTGTGTATCATCAAGGTCGTCCCGTTCTATCCAGAGATTTATTTCTGACAGATCACTAATTATCTTACAATAATAATACTTTGATCTCAATTGATCCTAGACAATATTTCTATCTTTATCTTCGCCACGATTGAGATCTCCTCGCATTAACAAATACTAACATCAACTTTACCCCAAATTTTTTTAGAATATACCTCTTCTAGTGTTACATCATGTCATAATAATTCTACTACCATAATGGGTGCATTAACTCTTCTCATTTGATTCATCGTCTTCCTCTTTATCTCATTTCTATCTCTTCCTCCTATTGTCATTATTTCCTTTCCCATATGTATGTCTTTAATCAATTCAAAATTATTGATGCATAATCATCATAAAATTTTGATCTCAATTTCCACTAATATATTCTTATGGTGGATCGTAACTCTTGTCACATTAATCAAACAACCACTTCGATTCCAAATTCATCTCCTTAAGATTATAAAAATTTCTGTTTTTATTACATTTTACTTGTACATTTTATTCTCATCCTTTCTACTTATCTCCCTATTTTCCTCACATAATCCATGATAATACATTCATATTTTTATCACATTCGGGAATATATCACCACAGTACAATATTGTTCTCGTATTCAATAATACATCCTCCAATACAATTGCATTGAATCATTATTTATCATATCTAACTATGTACTATTTCCCATTTCTAATTATCCACAACTTTACTTTTCTCATGTTCTAAAAGGGCATCACTCTTCTCACTAATTCTATCAACTCAAACTTTTAACACATGCTTATGCTTGTGACTCATACACATGCAACTCAGACTAAGGATCAGTTGCTACTGTCTGCTATGACATGACTAAAATGTATGTAACTTGACACATATTTCGAAAAACACCCATATGCACCCTCCTCTTACAAGACACGTACCTGATATCCTAAGTGATACCTGAGTACGAATCCCGTAAGGCTGGCATGCTAGAACGGTCAAACTCTCAAAAACTTCGTACAATTTTTTTAAGCACAAACGCATGTAGAAATTAGTAATCAAATTCGGTCCCATTATTTTCTTTCATAACATCATAATCACATTTTTTTATTACTACACTCAAGATCATTCTCATTTACAAACTTTCCACCTTGGAAAGTTATTACAAACAAAATATTCAAATATACATATTACAATAATTGCGAAAGACTCAATTTGATAAAAAATAAGAAAATACAAATGCAGATGCAAATTGATCCCGACCTCTACCTCTAACTTAAATATAGTGGCTATACTCCCATTTGCTCAACGGGGTAACTTTTCCGAGTCTAAAAATATTTCAAATTTTGGGTGAGTTTTGCGAATTCGGTGAGTGACCATCCTCGATAGCTCACTCCATCACATAACACATGCAGTTCACATATTCACATCATTTCATTAATAATTATATTGAGTCACATATATTTTGCATTCGCTTAAAACATATCTCACATTCAGAAAGTCAATCAAACTGCTTATATGATACACATCAAATGCATATGTAACGCTTATGAGTCTCACTTTCAACTTGTTATTATTGTGACTAAGTGCCTATAACTGTCCCGTATCCATTATAGATATTGGGCTCATTAATAACTATCCCGTATCCGTTAGAGATATCGGGCTCGTTTTACATAGTGAGCCTTTGGCTCTTATACACTTTCTGAGCTTTAAGCTCTTTTTCACAATTGAGCTTTAAGCTCTTTTTCGACGATTAATCCGATCATAAACGCCTTTATCTTTCATGCTTTTAAGAAATGAAATGCATCACATTCACATCTTTTTAATCAGTTACTTTATTTCACTTTACAGATGTCATCGAACCTTAGTCCGACATTCAACATTAAAATTGAGAATCACTTTTTCATTTGTATGTATATTCACATTTCTCTTTAGAACTCAGTCTGACATTAACAATCAATTTGTGTTTCACATATTTCATCAAATTAACATACAAGGAGCACTCTTATTATTATTCACACATTTATCAAACTCCTCGGACATTCAATGTTTAGAATCAAAACAATCACATTTCATTTCAATAGCAATTCAAAGCAAAATTTTAAAACATAAAAAACAATGAATGAGACCATCTAGGTCGACTCACAGTATGCTCCAGATTAGCATTAGCTTCCATGATATAGAAACGTCTGAATACGAACGTTTAACCTGATCATCACAATTATGCAATACATACATTGCACACATATTAATAATTGCACAATCTCATAGCATTCAGTTTTACACATATGTATGTGGGTAATGTATAATACATGCTCAATTACAATCCCGGATATATTACCTAATTTCACATCTTATGCTCTTTTTCATTTCATATTTCAATCACTCATCAGTTATTTTCTAGCATTATTTGCTCTCATAATGACAATTTCTCATTCACTTTAACTTGATACCAATTACTCCTCTCTTTTGAATCACAAATACAATCATATGAATATCTTTATTTCCATTATACATATGTCTTTGATGCTTTAATACCAAAAATTCATTCACTAATGTTATTCTAACATTATATAATCATACAATATCCAAACTCTCATTCTTTCTTATAAATTCTCCAAAATTCCAAACTTTCGAGTCTGTTTTCCATGATCAATTAGACAATGTAAATGAAGTAATTTGACAATACTCTCTTATAGAAAATTGTTCTCCTATCTTTTAAGTTTCTAATGACACCAATATCATTCAATTTTGTTCAGTAATCTGATAGTTATACCTCAAACATTTTTGGACTATTTTTATACTATAACAGTGCCCTGTACTCAACTTCCATCCAGAAACTAAATTCAAATTATATTTCTTCAAAAAATTTATATTTCTATGTCTCTAGTTTGCTCCAAATTAAAAATCATTCCATTTGGATAACTACAGAACAAGATATTGTCAAAATACCAAAGCATGTTCAGTGAAAAAAATACTTCAGTTATCAATATTCCAGAATTGTTCATCATTTGGGTCCCAATTTCATCTATCAATCTCTTCCAAATGATTTTAGATGATCCTAATTTTTAATGGAGATAAAGAAAAATGTGTTAAGAGTTTGTTGGTTCAAATCTCTTGTCATTTGGAGGTCGGAAGAATAAGTTATAGTCAAAAGATCAAAGGATGTTCGCGTTTGTCTGCCATCAGTAACCATAGAAGTCACGATCGTGCAAGAGACGATCGTGAGTTTCTAACGCATTTTAAATGTCACGATTGTGACTCTCAAACTCTTCAGAAAAGTCACGATCATGCATAAGCACGATCATGCTTTTCTTCTTCTCCTTCGAAGCAGCTGATTTTTCTTCCTCTCTTCCTAAAACAAACTTTCGGGTCACTTTTACACGGTCAGTTTGACAATGAAAATGAAGGATTTAGACCAAACATTCTTCTAAGGAATTATTTCTTTATGTTTTAAGCTTCTAATGAAACTAATTTTGTTCAATTTGGTTTGGTATTCTAAAATTTATAACAAAAAAACTACAGATTGATCTCAAACCACGACAGTACACAATACTCGACTTCAATCAAAAATTTGAAACTCTTAGAGACAAAATTCAAAATCGATTCCTTTATGAAAAATATAGCCACACGTCTTTAGTTTAACCTAAACTTAAAATCATCCCATTTGGATGTCTATAGAGCAAGAGATAGCTAAAATACATATGCATTTTTAGTGGAAACATTACAACTATCATACTCCAGAAATTCTTCTTTCACTTTTTCCAGATTTTTATCTCTTACATTTTACGCCTAACACATCTTATGCATAAATCATCTTTCCTACTTCATTTCCTCTTCATTCTCAGCTCATTATCATTCATAAACAAATCAAAAACATAATATTCATATACGAATGCTCATCCTAGCTTCTGCATTTTTTCATTTTTCTGCATTTCCATTTTCTGCACATTCTCCATTATCTTCTCTAACTATCTTTTTATTCATTCTTTCTCATATCATGACATCACCATACACCATTTTCTTAACTCTAAACTCATTTTCAGTTCATTTCAAAAACACCCAAAAATTTATGTACACACACACACACACACACATATATATATCACTTTTCTCTAAAAGTTTCTACACTCATTCATGCACATTTTCCCTAATTTTTCAACACCAAAAATCATTTCAACACTCTCTTCTAAAATATTTATCATCAAATATGAAAAATCATCACATGCGGTAAATCTTAGTTTTTCACTCATGTTTCAGCATATGTACATTCTCATTTTATAACATCAGCGGCTAACTATCATGATGTATGTTTCATCTTCTACAGCAATAAGGAACCCTACAAAGCTTACTTCTTTAAAGCTCTAAAATCTTCAAAATCACATGAACCTTAGCTTTTCAATAACACCCGATCATCATCAGTCAAGAGTTGCAGGGTTAGATATTTCAGTTATAGTGAGGAAGATAACAAAAAAGAGGTAGCAAATGAAAAGGAAGAGTAAAACTTGCGTTGTGAGGGTGAGAAACTTTTGAAGTAATGAAGCATCCAGAAGATAAAGAAAATCTCAAGGAAGAGGATTAAGACAAGAACTAAAATAGTAACTTGGCCTTTCAAGTTAAAAGAATAGTGGATTTTATTACTTGGACACTTGTCCAATTTCTAAGGCTTTAACTAGTTTCTCCCTTAACTAGCTCAATCATCTCCATTTTATTTCTACAACTGTCTCTAATTTTCAAAGTCATTTTCTCACAAATTATAAAGACATAAGTGAAATTTCTTTAATATCATTAAACTCTTATTTCTATTTCCATCTATAAATTTACTTGCTAAGTGACAATTTTCCTAATCTAATAATATTCAACATTTACGAAATTTGTTCCTAAAATTCACCAAAAATTCAAAATCACTAAGCACACTTTCCAATTAAAATTTTCAGTACCCATAAACCACAATTCTCAATAAAATCACCTTTCATATATATAAGTCAATTATACCCAGAATGTCAATGAATGCATGTACAGCCATTTTAATTTGTGCAAAAATTCAAATTCATGTGCGTTTATGCTAACAATATGCATAAGCATGAAAATGAAATTTTCTTAATCTTTTATTGATCTCACACGTACCGTATTTTGGGGTCTAACTCTTAATATAGAAACGGGATGTTAAAGTTAATGGCTGTTGCATCTAGAAATGTTGTCTATGAGAAAGTAACTACTAAAGTAGTGGAAATATGTGATGAAGAGAATAATATGCATGACTCTCAGCTCTTGGTAAGAGTAGAAGACTCTCCATAGTCTGTTATTGAAAATGAAAAGAAGGATGAAAAGGCTTTTCAATATTTTGCTGTTGCTAACCCCTTTGAGAACAAAATAATGGAAATAGTAGAATTTAGTAATAAAGTGAATTTAGTGCTCTAAAAAGGCAATGAAAAATTTAAACTTACTGCTAGAACTACTGAATTAATTGAAGAGCATTCACTTACTTCTCTAGATAATGCAGTCACTTCTCCCATACATGAAAGAATAGTGGATCAAACTGAACCCATGAAAAGAAGTAGAAGACTGCTGAGGTCGCATTGAGCATAGAAGTAGACCAAAGTGCTACTGAAAATGCAGAGGCTGATGATATTACTTCAGAAATAGAACCTTTCACTTATATGGTTTATGAGATAGCTCGGTGAAAAAAAAACAATCCTAGGAGAAAATCAGTGTGGGAGAAGAAAGCAAAAAATCCCCCAACCATGACAGTCCTAGTCTGGAATTCTAGAGGGCTCAATAACCCTCACAAAAAGACCCTTGTAAAAGATATGGTGGGGGAGATTAAGCCTTGCATTACTGATCCTTCTTGAAAAAAAAATTAAGGATCCTCTTTGCCTATTGGGTTTTAAGTTTCTTGGTACAGAGTGGGATCTTATTTGCATTCATAATGCACACTATAATGGTCATATTTGTTGGACCCCAAACTTTTCTTGGAATCTAGAACTATTAAATGAGGAATTGTTGGCGATTCTTCATGTGTATAGAAAAGGAGAATTCTTGAATTTGAAATAAAGTAGAAAAGATTGATTGAATCAAAGTGAGAGGATCGGTTAAAAGATTATGAGTTGGATATTTTACTGAACATGCTTTAGTATTTTGATGATATTTTGATTTTTAGAGCTCCAAATGAGTTTATTATTGTTTCTAACTAAACTAGAGACATGGAGCTATAAGTTATCTGAAGGAATATTTCAATTCATTCCTTAGGACTATCAATTTTTGGAGTAAAGTTGGGTATAGTGTATAGTCTCAGGTTAGTAACAGTCCAAAAGTGTTTGAGCCATAACTTTTGCTCTAGTTATCCAAAGAGATGATTCTTGATTTGAAATAAACTAGGGATATAAGCTACAAATGTTATAATGAAATCAAGTTTTAATTCAGTATATAAGAATGTCAATTTTCAAATGGAAGTCAAGCACAGAATAATGTTTCAGTATAAGAACGGTCTGAAATTTTTGGTGAATAACTTTGAGATTTCTGAACCAAATTGAATGATTTTGATGTTATTATAAAATCATGACAATTGAGGAACATGTTTCTAGAAGGAAGTGTTAGCAAATTCCTTTAATTGCATTATCAGAAAGATGTCTTGATTTTTGAAAGGAGTTAGGCAATGATTTAAATAAATTTTAAAGTCTTAATAGAGTATTTTGTGGAATTAATTAGCATGTTAATGTGAGTAATTAACATGTTAATGTGGGAAAGACCATATGACATGGATTAAATTGAATTAAGGTTGTAAGAATTGCATGAGGGGCAAAATTGGCAAGCCACTTAAGCTTTTAAGTTACAAGGCTTATAAGGAAGGGTATAAAGGTCATTTTTCACTCATTAATGGCAAGATTGTAAATAAAAAGTGTAGGCTTGTTTTTAAAGGAGAGAGGAGCACGAAAATTGGAAGAAAAGAACAAGAAAAGAGAGAAGAGAGTGAGAGGTTCGGTGGAGAGAAAGAAGAAAGAAGAAAAGAAGCTAGGTCTTGATTTTTCTTGGTTTTCAAGATGGATTTTGAGTTGATTCAATAAGGGAAAAGGTGGAAGAAAATGAGAGCTTTCATATGAGCTAACAAACTTCTCATTTTGGTGAAGGATCAAGGTAAGGGCATGCTTGATTTGTTGGATTTATGAGAAGGCTTTGGTTTAGATAGCTTAAGAAATGTATGGGTTTAAGTTTTATAAGACCAATTTTAGTGATTAGGTGTTATAGGTTATCCAATTCGAATTCCTATTGATTAGGGATATTTACCATTGTTGTAACACCCCACTCCCGCATGAACCGAATTCGAAATCGTTGGTGATATCCGAGTCCGTACCCCGCGAGGGTGGCGTGCTACATCAGTCAGTTGAAACTCAGTATAAAATTTTTCTTTTTTTTAAAACATTCATTCGCGCGGAATAGACAGTAAACAATCTGATCCCACGTTCATAAAGAAACATCTTCAGTTATTACAATCATTCAATAATAATTTACAAAAGCCATTTAATGAACAAAAAGCCATAACCAAATTGGGCTCACTATAAATACAAAGCATACTTTTACAGAGATTTCAGAATACAATTAATGAATTAATGAGACACTAATGCAGATCCCGATAACCTAATTCGGCAATATTTAAAGGATGGGTCACGGGCCGGGTCGCACAGTAAGACAAAATTTCCATTCTGGGTCGGGTATCCGCTTGTTAGTCGCGACAAGGTAATTACATATTCGTCGCGACGCATAAAAAATGGTCACTCGTCACGACGAATTAATTTATGCCTAATTCATTAGTCGCGACGAATGGAAGTACTGGTTCGTCCCGACGTCTGGAATTGTTCGTCGCGACGTGCATTCTTCTGGATGCAGAGTGATTCGCCGCGGCGATTGACTTTCTCATCCTTTTGACTCCTTTTTCTCCTGTAATATAAAATAACAATTTGCAGTATCAATTGTCCTTAGAAAAATTATAATGCAATTAATGTCAATTTGCACAATTT
>JANKOD010000192.1:26015766-26026285 GCA_026284645.1 Erythroxylum acuminatum
TATTTAATTGTATTCGAAGATACTATACTACTTTCGTTTGCAGGTATTAGCAAACCCCTATCAGGCTAAATTAGTTACATAGAAGGATCTTACAGTTTGAATGAGCTATTTAGAAGGCTCCTTCTAGTTTAATAGCCTAAAGTAAACGTTTCTTAAATGATATTATTGTTTTTGCATCTTTATGGGATTATGACGTTTTTACTTTTTAATTGATTAGTTCTTTCCCCTCTTCTTTTTGATAATGACAAAGGGGGAGAGTAGATATATTTTTTTATAATAACAAAGGGAGAGAGTCTTTAATGATCTGTGATATTTTTTTCAATATTACTATGATGATTTGTGATGTATTCTGCTGTGATAGATAATTTGTTAATAAAAGAATAAAGTCTATCGATATATCTCAGTTTATGATTTTAATTTTTAAAAAAATATATGTTCTTGGTTGTCATCATAAAAAAGGGGGGAGATTGTTAGCTTAAGGCTTTTTAATGATCTTGATGATGACCTTATAATATTTCAAAATTCAAATTAAATTTATTTCCTTGTATAGGTAACGATACATTTTTCTAAAAATGAGCTAAAATCATAGGATATATGCTTCCTTTATGACAGGAACCTTCTTTATGAAGTTACCTTATTAGAAATGGTTTATTCGAAAGGATCTTACTAATTATGAAGAGTGCATATTAGTTCCGTGATCACTGGAAGAATTTTAGCAAAGAGAAACGTTGAAATTATTCAAATTCAAATCAATCCAGTTGACTAAAGATGCAAGTAAAGCAACGACTAGTTGAAGAAATACCAATGTAAGGAAGAGCCAATGCAACTGTGAACAAGTAGAACTGAACGATACAAAAGCTTGTGAAATTATATTGTCAAAATTTATCAAAAGCATATACATTCTTGAAAGTGATATCTTTGTAAAATTTCTCTTGTGCGTTAGAAAATGAAATTCTGTTGAGAGATATTAATGAAGCTCATATCAAGCAAACCTCATTTTTTATTTGAGAGCTTGTAAAGGCTAATGAAATACTACTAGTGTGGAAGGTTGAAGAACCTTGAAAAATAGTAACTTGTGAGGTTGAAGAGGCTCATCAAATTACTACTTGATTTTGTAGTGAAACACTTAAGTAAGATACTTAAGGACTGGACATAGGCTTGAGTTTTAAGCCGACCCAATATAAATTGACTGCGTCTTTCTCTCTCGTCTCCTAACTTTCAAATTTTTGTATTATATTGTGTATGTGTTTATTTTAGCAAGAGGCTCCTTCACTTTATAACAGGCTCCTTCTGTTTTCTAATTGCAAGAGAATCTTTTCAGTTTTAGCAGACGCCTTCCGTTTTAAATTGTTTTTAACAGAACTCTTCATTTAGTAGGGTTCTATCATTTGATGAGCTTTTTATCGCTTAACAAGCTCCTTCCGTTTAAATAGGATCTTATCACACAACAGACTCCTACCGTTTTAATTATAAATAGACTCATATCGTTTCTTTTTTAATTGAAAGTATCTTACTTTTTTTGTCACACTTAATTCACCACTCTCTTGTATGTGTTTGCTTTATCAGACTGAACTAAAAATTGAGCCTTTACTCTCACCATAATATACAAGGGAGCTGATTGCAAAGAACACAAATGCTTGGATGATCATGGGTTCTGGCATCTAATCAAAGAATACGATTGAAGTTCATTCCAATAAGCAAATATAAGTGCCTGTCAATTTGCCAAAACTAGTTGATTTTAATTCTTGAAACTGACATCCCACCAAGATAGCTTGCATTTTGACCAATCTTATAAAAAGGAATCACGTTAACAAAGATTAAAGGATTCCCCCTAATAAGAGGATACATATATTGGCCAACCCACTATAGGTCTATAATAGCATGAAAGTACAAGCGATACCTTGAATGATAAGCCCTTTGATTGACTTGAAAAGGGTCTATGAATTATTGGTTTCTTGGAATTATTGAGCAAGAGAGAAAGGGAGAGGCGTGACCATCTTACATTATTAGTTTAAGCTAGAAAAGAAGGGCTGGTTTCCTGAGCTATGGACAAGATTCGAGAGCAGATATGACAAAAAAGGCCATTCGCTCGCAGGACATTTTCACGTGGTTACTTGTATTTCTTGGATACTGACATTGGTTTTCTTTTTATACTAGATATCTGATTGTTTCCCTTGTGACAGATACGTGTTGTAATGATCAACGAAATGAAATCTGGGAGCGGTATTGAAACCGGTGGTTGCGGGCTGACTGAGATTAGATACAATGGATACGAACAGTAAATGATTGATGGCCGACATAAAATTACAAGAGTCTGAAGTTTGTGACGCGAACGAGTCATTGACAATCTGCTAGCAATTTGATGAAAAGTGGGACAAGCATAATTGATTTTGGAGTGAAAGCAGCCAGTCTAGTAGATTAGTGGTAAACTACGAATATATTTTTTTTTAATAAAGGGAAATACAATGAAGAAAATTACATAGGGAGTCTCGGGAAATACATCCCAGACAAATCTTCTAGAAGGAGTAAATGGCACCCAATAGGTGTAGTAGGTAAATAATGGACGCCTACATCAAAAGATACGAGCCAGTCGGCGCATTTGTTGCCCTCTCGGTAAATATGCCAATGAGCAACAGTCCAATTTCGAGCAAACAGTTCATGAATGCCCCTGACTATGGGGTTGAGCGCCCAAAAACGAAAGTCGGCGGAGGAAAGGATCTAGATCACCGCTGCAGAATCAACTTCAAGCTCTATCCTGCGAATCCCAAATCCCAAACGAGAGTAAGTCCATAATAAACTCCCCAAAACTCTGCAGTCAGTGCAGAGCACCAGCCAAAGTTGTGCGTGAAATCTCCCATCCAATTGCTTGCACTATCTCTTAGGAGTCCACCGGGTGATGCGGAGGACATGGAGTGCTTACAAGCGCCATCAAACTAGGAATATTTTCTGTATTGAGGGAGTGGGTCTTAATAACTTAGCGGAATAATCTCGTTCAGGGTTAAGGATTAGGAACTTTCATTGGAATAGCTTCGTTCCATATAGTTAGGAAAGCTTATGCAACTTTTTTTTAGCTTGAAGAGCAGGCAAGATTAGATCTACCGAAGGATATGGAAATCGTAGCTAAAGGTTGGCATTTGGCGCCGAAAAGTGTCATTTTTTCCCTTAACTACGATTTTGAAATCCCTACTTTGTTGCAGTGTGAGGTTCCAAAAATATAATTCATTTGTGGGCAAAGAGCCGAGGGAGAGCTTTGCCGCCTATATGGTTCAATCCGGCTCGAGTCCGGATTAGTCGATTGCCCGTGTGGCGTCAGATACCGGATGGTTTAACCAAAAAAAAAAAAGAGCTGAGCTCAACTTGTTACCTCTCGTGAAAGCGCTCTCTCCATCTTATCTTTTTTCCAACATATATTTTCTGTACTGAAATGTGATTCTTTCATAAACTGATCCAAACTGTGAAAACCAACTAAACGATTAGGCTAAGTTTGTAGTAGAGGTTAGGCTAAAGTTTAGAGCATTAGAATTTGAAACACTTAGTTTGATGATTTTCATTCATAAAGGTGTCATGAAATGTAAACTAATTGTATTTCTAATATAATATTTGGAAAGTCAAAGATGTTTTATAGGATATGTAAACTAATTGTATTTCTAATATTTGTGAACTCAAAGATGTTTTACCTAAGAAACGCGTATGAATGTGCAAGTCTCTTTACTTTTAATTATAGAATTTGGTATATCAACAAAATTCTTCCATTTATTACACCAAATATGTGTTAGCAATTGCAAAAAAACATCTTTAATATATCCTTTAAAGATGTTCATGAAGAAGCATATCTTAAACATGGATAACATTTTTGTATTCATAAGTTAAAATAAGTATGATTCAAGTAAAATCTTGTATTTACAAGAACATGTCTTTTAAACTTTTATTGTAAGGAAAGTGTCATTCTTGTATTTGAATAAAACCATATTCTGATAACAACATATATAGTATTTTAAAGAAGAATTTCTAAAAACTTTATATATGATATTATTAAGTTTGAAGTTAGAGCTGAATGTAAAAGCAGACTTGACGATATCCAGTTTCAGAAGCAATGATATATAGTGCTAAAGTTGTTTATTCAAATAAATGAGCCTCTTTAGTTCATTTCAATTTAATTTTCAGCTATAAAAGTGCATTTTAACTCGCTCATGAAGTGGTTCAAATAATTTAATGATTCATTATGAGATTAAACTTTGGCTAGTGGAGAATTAGGTGTCCTTTGTACACTGTTTGCAGAAGAAGCATGTTCTAGATGTCTGCGCATGTTTCTCGTGTATAAAAAGGCGTTTATGCGAAGAAAAATTTAGACTTTACTTCTATCTTTCTTTGCTCCTTTCTATTATAGTTTTGTGTTCAGTACTTTGTAGCCACCACCCTAAAGTTTACACTTTGACATAGTTAAGAAGTTTCCTGTTTGCTTCCACTAAGTTTCAAGTTATGTTATGGGTAGTGACTTTTATATGAAACCTTTAGCACAATAAAATAGAGTAATTAATGCATATCTGATCAGTAATACTGTGAAGAAATTACCTGCGTATTCATGATATTGAAACTCTTCCGTTAGAGGAACTTAATATTAAAGACACAATGAGCTTCTATACATGGAATATAAACTATGTGCTTTGCCTTCTTGTGTGCCATCAAAGAGTTCAACCCTTCTTGAGCGTTCTTTTCTAGAGCGTTATTAAAGGCAAAATCACATTAAGATGTGTAGTCTACAAAAGCAAGTTAAAAAAAAAGAAAAAACCCTCCTCAATGGAAAGCAGGCTCATCAACTTCTTCTAACTCAATTCCCTCCTCGGCAAGCCTCTTGTCCTTGTAAACATACCATTTAGCACAAGCCAAGTATATGATCAAGTTCAAGCTGCTCAAGACTGCCAACAACCAGTAGAAATTATAAAGCCTGCCATGATTTAGATTATCTGCAAGCCAAGGCTTATTCCTTGTCACCTTGTGCACTATACTGACTAGTGAAGAGCTAACAAAAAACCCTAACGAAAGTGTGCTCAGGAACAGCCCTGTGCTCATGGTCTTCATTCCTTTAGGACATTCCCTCAGGAAAAAATCAAGCTGTCCAATATATGTGAATGCTTCACCAGAACCAACAAGGAGAAATTGAGGGACAAGCCAGAACACACTTAAAGGGATCTCAGCCATTGAATCATTCGTTAGACCATGAGATCTTACCACTCTGAGCCTCTTCTCTTCAGTGAGTGAAGCTGCCACCATAGCAAAGATTGATAAAACTAGACCAACCCCTATGCGTTGCAAAGGGGTGAGTCCATGTGGGTTCTTAAGCACTTTTCTTGCGATTGGAACAATAATCCTATCGTAGATTGGCACAGTCAAGAGTATGCTACCAACAAAGAAGACTGTTAGAGATGCTGCTGGTACTTCGAACGATTTCCCAATGTGACGGTCCATGGTAGAAGCTTGAGACACTGAAAATGTGGTCATTTGGGCATAGACTGTCCAAAATATAATAGTAGTAGCCCAAATTGGTAGCATTCTGATCACCAATTTCACTTCTTCAACATCTGTTAGGGTCGATAAATTCCACTTGTTAGCTGCGGTCGCTTCAGGATCCTTAATTGCTGCTTTGTCCAGGAACCTGTAACCATACGGGCATAGTTACCGTATGAGCTAAAGGCAAATCTAGAGAGACGCAATCATGGACCTCTAAGACACTAGCTGCCGTTCATAGTATCCTGTTACCTGTGGCTTTATTTTGTCTTATCTGTTTGTTGTCTGAGTCTCTAGGGTGAGTGCTGTTTTTTAAACAAAAAAAAAAATCTAGGCTTTAATAAGCAGGCGAAAAGTTTGTGTCATGCTTTTCCCTTTTGGCATGTTGAACCATTGGAGAAAATAAATTAATCTATTCTAATGCACAGGCCAAAAAAAAGGCATTCCCACATGCTATGGATCATGTACAGATGTTGCGTCTAATCAAACATCTATTCTTTTAAACAATTCCAGTGATCAGTTCAATTTATTCGTTCCGTACATATATGGAAAGTTTTTGGTTAATTCTCCGTATTGTAGGTAAGAAACAATGGAAGGTGAAGAATTAGATATGTCATCCTTTCCTCCTATATTGAAAAAAAAAAAGAACCGTTAGTTTCATTATAACTTTCTAAAGTCTAAGTAAATCAGCCTCTACCATAGTTTAAAAGAACATCTACATGATCTAATAGGTTCACATGCTCTGCCTTGTAATATATTCATATTTAAGATAGATGAGTAGCAGGGTCGGTTGATAATAATGGAAACTGCTACGTACGTCTGTAACTAATGTGCACCAGAGTCCAATAGAGGCAATTGGTGTTTTGTCCCATCCCTCCTCTCTGTTAGGGCTGGTATATCGTCGCCAGTTAGAAAAAAGATAGACATCAGAAAACAGGCGAAAAGTTTCTTAAGCTAGACAAACGCAGATTGACGTAAAACATTAAGGCTGGTGTGGAGGACTCGGTTCTGCTACGATAATGATTTATTTGTGATAGTTGGCTAGGACCCACTGAAAAGTTAGCTGCTATGCGCCTTCCCTAGATGTTTTGTCCATATTATAAGCATTATGTGACTACTCGACGATATGAGCATAAATTCAACCAAACCTCACTTCTTTTTTTTTTTTTTTTTTACAAACCAAACCTCACTCTTTAGTTCCAAGACACATGGCATGCTTTAGTCTTTCACCAAATGGTCCTAAACTTCACATGGCAATGTAGTAAATACTAAAACTACAGTGCTTATAGGAAAGGTTGCTTGTGCATAAAGTAATCGCTGTAGTCTTAAACGAGTCCAGATCTTTTGTCCAATATTATGGTGTCTTATTATGTCCAATAAATCTTAGTCATTTATTTATATTGGTCTCGCATGAGTCCTGTGTGAGTCCCGTAAAATAAATGACTGAGATTCTATAAAACAGAATAATATTAAACGGAGGATCTGGATTCGTCCTAAATTGCTTACTAATACTAATTGTTCTACAAGAGTCGTTATCTACTCAAAGTCAAAGAACCAAGAAAAGACAAAACATAACAAGGAAAGGACAATAAATATACCCAGATGAGGTGGTTAGGCAGTTGTGCACAATTAAACTAGTAATCAATTACCTGAATTGCTTGCTATGAGGTAGCTTTTGCTTCTTCTTCTTGCGTCCATCTTCTAGGTCGTCAACATCATAAAGAAGTGATAGATCTGACGGCAAGTCCAAGCGCCTCTTTCTCCAAGCACAGACAAACACCCCTGCTATTTGTGTCAACGGACTGCCTACCAATTTTTTGAACCTGTACCTTTTAGTGCCAGAGAGGAACACCGTTAGACCCATCAGAATCGCACAAGCACATATACCATACCCCCATTTTCTTCCTAAGTTATCTTGTATGTAAACAAGAAACGTGACAGCTGCAAGTGATCCCACGTTTATTAGGAAGAAAAACCAGCTGAAGAACATAGTCATTTGTTTTCGTTCCTTTGGATCATTGTCATCGAATTGATCTGATCCAAAACCCGAGACACTGGATTTCAGGCCCCCAGTTCCAAGGGCAATAAGGTATAGAGCTGAGTATATAACACTGAGTTGTGTGCCGTTTGCCGGTATGCAATCGGTGTTGTTTACGCACTTTGGTGGCCTGAGGCTTGGGACTATTGTTGAGATTGTTAAAATGGTGACACCCTAATCCATAATCACCAAAATAACCCAAATAAAGTTATGGTACAAGAACACATGAGAAAACAGAACAAAACAGCGAAAGATAAAGGAAGCTCACCATTGCTTGAACAGTAGCGAAGATAGCGATGGTGAGATACCTGCCAAAATAGCAACAACAAAAAGGCTCGATAAGTACAGAGTAGAGACCAGTAAACCCATGCCTTAGTTGATTGGAAAAGAACAAGAATGTAAGGCAAATAACGCAAGAAACTGGTTGAACCTTCCAAGAAATGTGTCGGCTATAAATCCACCAAACAAGCACAACATGAAAGAGGTTCCAAGAAAGTTGGTGGTAGTGTTTGCCGCAGTAGCATTACCAACATGCATAGTACGGGTCATGTAAGTGACCAAGTTAACAGCGATACCGAGTGTCGTCAACCTCTCGCATGCCTCTCCCCCTATTTCAAGCAAATTTCCCGTAAGAGAGAGGAACTAGAGCTAGCGAAGACGTTATACATACTCATTTGCATACTAAATGCAAATAGTGGAGGGACTGTAGAAACCGAGTCAAAAAGGAGACCAATATAAAAAGATGGCATAAATATATATATGGACCTAGAATCATGGCAGCGCTGATCCAACCGCCGGTTTTGGACCGGTCGGCGGGGCGGCCCTTGTAGTCCCATGCGTCTTGGATGAGTTTGCCTTGTGTTTCAGGAAGAACCATTGTTCTTTGGTGATCGCAGTGGTTTTTCTTTCTAGGATGTGAATTTGCGGTGTTTTGTTCGACCAGAGAAGCTCTCGTTCCACACCTGGAGCGGAAGCAAGGTAAGATGATAAGAAATGATTGAAGTGAGGCACTTTGTCCCAAGACAGTGACCCTTTTATAGTAAGCTGACGGTACCTTGGATCCGACCAAAATCTCTGTCCAGTTTTTACGATATTTTATTATGTCAAGTGAATCTCAACAATTTATTTATATGGGTCCCACATAAATAAATATAGGACACGCATAAATAAATAGCTGAGATTTACTGGATACAATAAGACACCATAAAATTGGACAGATGAATTAGACTCCCTTGATCCACATGCAAATAATTCACAAATGGGTAAAAGTGATACCTTTGGACTTATTATAATATAATTCTATACTGTTAAGCGTTCAGGTAGAACTAGGGTAGAAACTGCTGCTTAATTTGTGCGATTTTCGTCACATGATTATATTATTTGTTTCTATTTTTTCCTCTTAACATGTTAAATTAGTTGGTTGGATTAAGTTACTTCTTAAATTAATCTGAACGAAATAACAGACCAATGTCCCTTTTCAATGTTTTTTATCGACTAGGATAAGTTCTTTCGACGCCAAAAAAATTTGCAAGACCTTATTAATATATGGTTGTAAAGCTAAATAATGAACTTCAACTTAGTTTTCATTTCTTAATTTGAGGCACGGATGCCAGACTTTAATGAGATAGACGTGACTTTGATCTGAGAAAACTGGGAAGGAAAATATACAGTAATCTCATTCAAAGCTTTGGCTATCCAAGCGCTGTGGTCGCCATCAAAACCTTCGCAACCGCTTATTATTGTGAACACGTGGTGTGCTCAACTTGTTATTGGTCCATTTGTAACAATTAATTAGGCATGACAAGATGTTTTAAAGGCAATGACCGATTTGTCAAATGTCCCTCTACTTAATACCAAACTTTTGGCATGCAGCCACATAGTTCATGCTTTATTTTGTTCATACTTAAAATGTTTCACATGTTTTCGTGCATCAGATGCATTCTATGATATCAATAAAGGACCTGCTGGGTTCATAGCTAAATGACTCCCTCAATTTGTAAAACTCGAATTCAAGTGCTTCAAAACAAACATATATTTTTGCAACAGTTGTAGGTTTTAGGTCAATTAATAGGTAAAAGGCTTTGAAGCATAAAGTGAAATAAAAAATATATCAAGGTCTTGTCATCCTTTAAAAGTGGAAGGCCATGATGAGAGAAAAGAAGTGTTTATATTACTAGATGTTGCTGGTCCAAAACGACTCTGACCAGTTAATGCCCAGGAAAACAACTTCAATGGCTTGTAATCTTCGTTCCTAAGCACCTCCAGAATTTTGTGGTAGGCTATTCATGTCCGACATTAAGAGGGGGCCACTAGTATATGATCACTGTCGGAGAAATATATAGAAAATAAGAAAGAAAATAAAGGACACAAAAGATTTATGTGGAAAACTCCTAGAGAGTAAAAACCACGAAGAGAGAAGAATTTCACTATAACAAAATAGAGATTACAAATTTAACCCTCTAATTTGTTTAAGAGGAATATTTGTTTTTGGTGTGTTAAATGAGAAGAAGTGAGCCTTCATATATAGGCTTCACTCCTCTCTTTACTTTCTCATCCCACCGTATGGGATGAATCTCCTAACATTCTCCCACTTGAAGATTGAAATAGATACTAATTAATCTTCACCATTCTTTCTCTCTCGGCTTCATACTGCTTACGTCTCTATCAGGCCACAGGAGGAACGACACCATATGAATTTATCTGTGTTGACAACCTTAGTCAGGAAATCTGCCACGTTCTGCTTTGTGTTGATCTTTTTCATAGTAATTGTCCCTTCCTCCACTTTCTCACGAACGAAGTGGTACTGCACTCGGATATGTTTGCTCTTGGCATGAAAGGCTGGATTCTTTGTAAGATGCAAAGCACTCTGGCTGTCACAAAATAGAGAAATTATCTCCTGTACATGCTCGAACTCCTCCATGACCAACTTCAACCAAACTGCTTCCTTACTAGCTTGTGTAGCTGCAACATATTCTG
>JANKOD010000192.1:26056837-26073057 GCA_026284645.1 Erythroxylum acuminatum
CTTATAAGATAAG
Organism: Erythroxylum acuminatum; assembly: GCA_026284645.1. Classification (NCBI taxonomy): domain Eukaryota; kingdom Viridiplantae; phylum Streptophyta; class Magnoliopsida; order Malpighiales; family Erythroxylaceae; genus Erythroxylum; species Erythroxylum acuminatum. The sequence continues at coordinate 26,056,851 of JANKOD010000192.1, forward strand.
ATTAAAGGTAATCTAATATTTATTCTAAGATAATCTAAGACCTATTCTAAAGGAATTTAAACAATTCTAAAATTTGAATTAATTCCCAACGTGCCCTTGTCACAAGTAATTCATATCACCCTCACACATATGGTCAAACTGAGGTCTTGAACTGCTGCTTGGAGGACTACCTTAGGTGCTTCATTATGGATAATCCTCGGCTTTGATTGCAGTACCTACCTTGAGCAGAGTTGCACTACAACAATGCGTGACATTCAACGTTTAAATGACCCTTTGAAGCAGTGTTTGGAATCCTCCTTCCTTACTTCTGGATTATGTTGGCAGTGCTTCTTCTGTGGAAGTTATAGATGCCTTACTAACTTCTTGGACCTCAGTATAACCCACACTTCGTGATAACCTACTTCGCATACAAACTGGAATGTGTAATCAAACCAATGCCAGAAAAACAGACAAGAATTTTGTTGTGGTTTATTGGGTCTTCCTCAAATTGCAATTTTATCGCCAATCTACATTGGCGCACCGTCAGCCTCGTAAACTCTCTCGCCAGTTCTTTGACCCCTTTTAAATTACGAAATGAATTGGTCAGTAGCCTATCGCCTAGCTCTTCCTCCTACTACTCAAATACATGATATCGTTACTAACGCTGCACAATATCGTTACTAAAAGAGAAGGATGACAATTTCTATTTTATGATGTTTCTTCTAGTGTAACTGTTACTTTATTGCGGTATACGCAATAAAAAATGGGTTGAAATAGAAATAGTGTTGTGGCATAAATAAAAGAGACTTACAAGAGAAACAGACAGATAACAAAGAAAAAGAGAAAGATCACAATTTTTGATTATATAATGTTTCTTCAATTGTTTAATCTTTCTTCGATTTCCGTCCAACCTTTGCTCAAAATTATATTGTTCGAAGACGATAGACTTGGTTCTTTCTAAAAAAGACCTTGCTATAAGCAGTTCTTTTCCAAGAAGACGACCACTCACTTTATTTTAAGGATGATACTTAGGGTTTTAGTTTAGTTTGCAATCAACTTACCAACTAAGTCATCATTCATTTATAAAAATATTCATTTTTTATGGAGCTTTTAATGTAAAATATACTAACATAATTGATTAGAAGAAACTAAAAAATAGTTAAATTTGATTGGTTTAATTCATTTTATAGTTTATAATAATGTATGATAGACTAAAATAATTAAGAATTAGTATAGTTTTCTTATATTTACTCAATTTTAAATTATAAGATGATTATTTATTGATAAAATAAAATAAGATTTCTTTTACCATTTAATATTAAATCATAACGAAATTTTTATATATTACATTTTATTAAACATGTTTATATTTATGAATAAATTTATAAACATAAAAAGTTAAATTATATAAAAAATATATTTTCATCACGTAATAAATTTTGATAATTTTAAATTAACCTGTGGGTATTTAAAATTTTCGCAATTCTTATACTCGTAATCTACAATTTAGCTTCTATATATATTACCTGTAAACGTGAAATTCACATGCCACTCCAATTTAAAACCTTGTTATGAATAAGATGCAATATTGGTCTTTTGTTTGTGGGCGTATAGAACTAAACAGTTAAAATTTGGAGTGTATATATCTTCACAAAATATCCATTACGTCCTTGACAAAAACTTTGACATGATCCCTGCTCATTTGGATAATGATTGGTAGCAAGAACTGTCGTTTGGAATAGCTCCTACAGAAATAAGGGCTAACGATCATTAACACTGAAACAGAAGATAAGTAGGGCAGCTGGCTGAGATATTGGTCACAATGGTGTTGACGAGAAGGTTACTGCCAGTTGATGAGGAGGAGGCTAGAAGAGCTCTTGAACCATTTCTAATCGACTTACTTAAAAGCTAATAAAGTTTCAACTGGCTAGGATTACATATCTATATTAGGTCTCTGGATTCTAGGAATGCAAATGGGTAGACCAGTCTTCATTTCGTTAGATGGAGAACTGGAGATGCAAGCATCACCAATCACAATCTGATCTACATTTGTACGTATTAAAGAAATCTTGATACGTTTCTGATGATGAAAACGCAAGCAGTAATATTCGATTAATGTTTATATCACTAGTCACCACAAAGATTTCGACCCAGTCTGATGAGAATTCTTGTACGAAGTGCTCGTTGTAATTTTGTAATGTCTAGTTTCAACTAAGATTGCATGCTATTGTATCCCCAGATCTCTTCCCCATAAACGTAAATAGCCAATGCAAACGAGGGGCGTAAGAACTTCTATGAAGATCGGCCCATCGAGTTCCCACTAAAACACCATTTCGTTTCTGAAACACAACTAGGGTTTTCGAAAGAGATCATATACCGATAATTGCACTCAATGCATACTGTTGGTGTATACCAGAAATATCAGTAGTTAAGAGTTGGTTAGATTAGGAATCAAAGAAAGGCATCTCAATTAATAGCTAAAAGCAATACATATATTTTCTCAAAGAGGAGGACAAACAAAACCAGGAGGAGGAGTCAATCCACAAGTGATTAAGACTTGAAGCGCAAGAGGAATGAATATATTGAGATTGAGAAGCTTAAGCCTTATAGTTGTGCAAAGGCAAATAGCTGCTTCTAGCTCTAGCAATCCTTGAAGCACAGGGCAGCAAACATTCTCAACAGGATCTCCCAACCCTATGTGCACCAAACCTCCAAGTACGTCTACGCAGGCACCGAGCTTCAGTGCATTAATTGGACATTTTGGTTGACTTATCGGCGGAGGACTAACGCCGGGAACACAAGGTGGAGGACTTACCCCAGGAGTACGACCACATTGTCCTCCGCCACCACCAGAAGGCGGGCCACCGGTATAAGGTGGATAGCCTGTAGAAGGCGGTGGCATGGCCACAGGAGGATTTGTGACAGGTGGAGATATAACTGGAGGTGTTATGACTGGAGGAGGATGAACGATTATAGGTGGTAGCATTTTTGGTGGCATGGGTGGTGTTTTTGAAGGTGGTGATATTTTTGGTTGACCACCGTGATGTGGAGGGTGCTTTGTGCTTGGTGGGTGCGGATGGGGAACTTTCGGGTGGGTTGGAGCCGGAGGGCCATAAGCTGGTGGATGTGGCTGAACACATGGAACACAAGCGTAAATTATTGGAAGGGAACTGAACATGAAAATCATGCAGATGAAGAATATAGCCGCAGCCTTAGAAAACATTATGATGACTTTAGGGTTTTTCGGAAGTTGCTTGCATATGATTCTTATGTTTTTGAGGGGTTGATCTGAGGAATTTATATACCCGAGTTTTATGACCAACCCGTGACTGGCTGGTTAATTGTTAAAATGTCGTACAGAAGTGAAAAGCAGAAAATTATGACTGTCAGTCTGCTACTTGCATGTAGGAACAGGCAACGAGATATGGGAATTCACTCTTTATCGTAAGACTGAAAATTAAATTAGAGGGTTTGGACTCTTGTTGGTTTGTAAACTTCAATGCCCGATCCGTGACTCTGGGTCAGTTCAATCCGTGAACACTTTGATGTCAGAACTTAACTCAAGTCTGGCAGAATTCAGTTTGTGTCTATATTCTTCTTCTTCGGTAATTACTAAAAAAAAAAAAAAAACCCTAAATTACTCCTAAAAGTTAACCTACGAGAAGAGATTTGTACACTATTATAAATTTTTTAATGTTTTCATAGTTGTTTGATGTGTGATTTCTAACACACTCATCTCAATCTAGAGTAGGACTGAACATCTGATGAATATATTGGACAAAGGGACATAACCGGCTTGTCTCGATGATTTGGGGCGGTACTCGATTATGTTCCTTTGCCCAATATGTCCATCAAATGTCCAGTCTTGCTCTGGACTGAGAGAAGTGTGTCAAGAATCTCACATTAGATAACTATGAGGCCTTTCTAATTTGATATTAGAGTCAATTTGTCTCGATGGTTTGAGCCGGTGTCCGGTTATGTCCCTTTACTCAATATGCCCATCAGATGTCCAGTCCTTCTCTGGACTGAGAGGAATGTGTCAGGAATCCCATATCGGACAACTATGAGAGTATTTAACAATTTATAATAGTGTGCAAACCACCCCCTCTTGAGCTAGCTTTTAGGGTGAGTTAGGCCCTCCTAATAATCATACCTATACTTATTACGTAATTATTATTTTAAATTGTGTTTAACGATTGTGACTATGGTCGTAATACTATGATAACAGTCACCCCGGTAATTAAAGTTTACGACCATATTTTTTTGAAATTACACCTTTATCATCTATAGTTAATGTAATTATTTACAATCACAATATAGCCTGCACTTTGCAATATAAAACCTTAAATGCAACGCATGCTAATTAATTTCCTTCTCTTACTGGACTACTCTGTTTTCTTCAGTCATTCAATTTAATATGTCATGTAACTCGATCTTTTTTGGATCTTGGTTTTTCGGTCCATAGCCATAATTCTTTGCTGGCGATAGGTTCCTGAAATCTAAATAGATAGAGCTTATAGTTCTGAAACATGTACATGCGTTTCGTTTCACGATGGAAGCGCATGTGAACTTCCAGTATGCACAGTACTATAGTTTCGTTCCTTTTTCTTTTTTAGGGATATATCATAAAACATGTGGATGTTGCTGCTCGAAAATACAGTGAAGATCCTTTAGTTATTAACACTTAAGATGCCCTTTCGTTCCTTTTCTTTTTTTAATTTTTAGTTTTTCTTTCAAATAAAAAATTGTTTAGTTATTAATGTAAATGCAGTTATATTTTTATGGCTAATAATAATTACATATTAGATAAACTAAAGATAAATTATTTTTAATTAAATAAATTTATTTTAATCTCTTATATAATATTTATTAACAAATTATTAATAAAATTATTTTATTTTTAAAATAAATAATTTAAAATATAACTTTTTATTTATAAATTAATAATTTAGTTATCAAATCAAAATTCATTTGAACTTTTCATTTTCGAACATATTTTAAATTTAATTATATTTATTAATATTTATTATATTTAATTGATTTATTTAAAAATTAAATAAAACTAAAATATTCATGATTCTTATTAATAATTAATTAAATATATAATATTAAATTAAATTATTCGTAATTTTTATTAAAAATTAATATATTAAATCAATAATATATATTTAGTTGATAATAAATCAAATTATGAAAAAAAAGAAACAAAAACTACTTTTTATGATTTTCATAAATTTTTAAAAACTAAAGGAAACCAAAATCAAGAACATAAAGCAAAAACTCAAACAAACAAATATTTTAACTGAATTTGAAAACAAAAATAAAAAATAAAAATAAAATAGAAACAAACAAGCCTTAATAAGTAATCTTGATATTTCATGTAATGAAGCTTAACTTAAACTAGAATTTTTGCTTGGAACTTGCTTATGCATCTGGATCTCGTGCACAAATCCGAAATCTCAAACCAAAGGTTTATCTCATCATGACATTACCACCTCTTAATCTCATTTCTTTCACAAAAGCCATGAAATATGTAGAATGGAAAGATGTAATGCATGAAGAAATCCCTGCCATAATTGGTAACTATACTTAGGATTTAATCAAGGTCGTTCCCAATATTTTATAGGCCCGTAACAAAGTAAAAAGAAAGGTCCCAATAAATCTATAATATACAAACATATAAATTTTAAAAGCACATTTTTATTACCAAAATTTAATATTCATACATAACTGACTCAAGTCATATATTCACATACTTAACCAAATACTAAATGATCATAATAGTAGCTAACAACATCTTGCAAATGTCAACAACAATAAAATCACTAAAAATAGTAGTAACAATAACAAAACAACAGTAGCAGCAACCAAACAGTAATATTATATTGTAAAACACCAAGAAGATTGCAACATGTACACTAATGATCATGAAAAATAATTTCTCTGCACATTTTTAGATGTAAAACCATTCATAATAGTATTAAGATCAATATTATCTAATATAACATTCTCGATATATAAAATAGCTAAATCATTCAACATTTCTTGTGATATTGATGATCTCAAGTAAGTTTTCAATAATTTTAACTTTAAAAAACTTCTCTCATCTGATACTACAATCATAGATACAGTCAACAGAATTAGATAAGCAATTAAAACATTTGGATAGTAATCTATATCTTTAACAAATTCAAGAAATTCGACTAATGATATTAAATCATTTGGCAAAATCATTTGCAACACTTATCATTTAGAAAAGAGATCATCTATATCTACATCCAACACATTATCGTTAGAAAAAGTAGTTGTAAAATTAATGCAACATTCTCTTAGCTCATTATCATCTCAAATTAAATAAGAATCCAAAAATACTTTCAAATGTCATTAATCGTTCAAATATATTCTTCAACGAATCAATTTTCATATCCACAACAATTAGAAAGTAACTAACTTTAAAGGAATTCTCAACTAATTTTCTTTCTTCATCATTATTATTTTCATCAAATTGTCTTTTCTTAATAATACAACTTCTATTTGAAAATATAAGCTCTATATTCATCTTATGTGCAAGACTTTTGGCAATACTCATACTATAGGCAAACCATTCGTTTCTATATTTATCAAAAATACCATCACACCTTCTAATTGCTCTATAGTAGCATTAATGCATATAGATTTAGACTGCAACTTTTTAGTCATGAAGTTAATAACAAATAAAATATCATACTAAATAACCATTCTAAGTAAAAAATCAAAACTCTTAAGTACAATCACCAAACATTCTACATCACTACTTGACTTGGCATTAACACAGGATCTAGATAATTCTATCAAAGTCAATATCATTTGAGAAGCTTGAAATTTAATAGCTTTAATAATTTTTATTCAACTCTCCTAACGAGTGTTAGACAATGAATTCATGGTAAGCCCAAAATATTATCAAGTAAAACTTTATGCTTTTTAGAAGAACTTGAAAATAATGCATATATGCATTGCACAACTCCAAAAAATGAAACAACGTTAATTCATATCAGTAAGAGTAAGATTAAGATTATGACAAACACATGACATATATAACGCTTTCGGATTTATTTCAAGTAATCATTGTTGAATCTCGTGATATTTTCCCTTCATATTAGAACCATTGTCATAAACTTGCCATTAAGATTATGAGACTTAAATGGATTCTATAATTCATTGTAAATTTCCAATCTATATATGTCATCTACCTTCTAGAACTTTAAAAAATACTCCTCTATTTTTATTTTTATTTGAAATATATTAATAGATTCTTTTTTTCTTGATAACTTAAATTTGGGGTACAATTAAGAATAATAGAAAAATTATTTAACCTTTTTAATAATCCTTATGATAGAACTTCTAACATTATGGGTCAAAAGATAAATCAACTTATTTTTAATTTTGTAACTAAGATAGTGATGATGAATTTCATGATTTTGAATTTGTTTAACATGATCTTGCATTATTACATCAAATTCAATAATCACCTCAATCAATCACAAAAAAATTGCCCTTACTATTTGCAAAGTTTTTCATTGGATCGTTGAAAAGTCAAACTATATTTAGCAAGGCGTTTCATAAGAGAAACTATTCTTACCAAACCTTGTCTCCTATGTTCTTTCTCCTTTATAATTTCTTGTTGCAAATCTTTATCAATTGTTTGATTGTAGCTCAATCTTACTATTAATTCATTCCAAGTCTTCATATTAGTTATATGCTCAACAAAATTCTCATATTCTTTAAATCTCTCACTAAGATGCTTCTAATCTCTAAATCTATCATCTGCTAATGCACTTTATTTACTATTAAATTTGAACAACTTATAACTTACAACAAAAACAATATGCTTTATCTATATGTTTAGAGTAAACCAACCATTCTCTATATCTAATGTCTCCATTACTCAAACTTTTAGAATAATAAGAATATGAAAAATGTCGAGAGGTATTGTCTAAAGGAAACACAAGATTCAATTCTTTTACGTGCCTTTTTTCAACTAAAATGACTCGTACTTTATTATCAAGATTATCCCAATTTCTATAATCATAAATATCCAATATAGGGATTATTTGCTCATCTGCCCTTAAATTTTCTAAATTGGATGCATTTAGTACGTAATCAAGCTCACTCAAATTACTAACATCCTCATAAATATGACTCTCATCACTTAAGCTTTCTTTATATTGTTCAAAATATCCTTCACCTAGTTCCTCAGGATTCTTACTAGAAGAGCCTACTCTTTTAATAAATTTATTAATAACTACTTTTTAGGATTTTATCAACATCATATAAAACAATTACAACACACTTAGACTTGAAAAAGAACAAAATCACCTATATAGAACTGGAAGAAGGCGACTGATATAATAGAACAACAATAACTCATCTATATTTCACAAGATATATCCATATAATTATATATCTGAGACAAATGAAAACAACAAAGAGAAAAAATTAATATCCTATATAAAAATAAAAAAACAAAGAGTAATTTATTACGACATCTATGAAATGAAAGAAAGATAAATTATCATAATAAATTTTGATTTGAATTATTGTATGAATTATGTTAAAAAGATACTAACAAGAATTAGTTGGAAAAATTTAAATTAGAATAATTATTAAAAATAAAAAAGGTATTTCAAGAATAAAACATGAAGATTCAAATTAGATAATAATAGGATGATTAACCTTGTATGGATTGGATTACATTAGTATAGCATGTCTTATAACATCCATGTCATAATCAATATAATTAAAATTTCATAATACTGATAATTTAAAATTTGATGTTTAAAATGAACTTTTGGCTTATTTTGTTGCAATATTAGGTTAAGAAGTCATATTATGCTAAAATATTTTTTCACATAAGTTTAATAAGATTTAAATGAAATAAATAAATTTTTATAAAGTTTAAAATTATAATCGTTAGGATCTTTTTCTCTTTTAATATGTACTAGGCTTAGCCTTATGGTCATGCCTACTGCGTGGGTTATTAAAGAAACTCTATGTTATTTAATTAATATTCAATTTTAATTTATATACTTTATTTCTCTTATTCAAAATGTTTGTTATTTACTATAAGAATTCTTTGTCAAATTATTTTAAATTAATTTAATTAAAAAATTTGTGCATAATATATTAATTATTAGTTATTACATAAATATATAACACTAAATAGTAAATCTTTTTAGTGCTAAAAAAGAGGTAGGCCATTATATATAGTGGATAAAAATAAGACATGACAATGAATGAACCATTTCTTTTAAGGAAATGTCAAATATTATGAAAATGCTACAATAATTATCTTTTTTTCCCAATTTTTAGTATATACTTTTAGATAATTGTCTATCCATTCTAATCTAATTACTACTGGAGCCCACTATAACTTTAATTTTGTTAAAAAAAACGACCTAAATGAGATCTTAATTAAAAGTTTAGATATTTTAAACATTTTCTTCTCTCTAAAAGTAAAAATCATCGACCCCACACGATCGACCCTCATCCCAAATCTGCTTCCTCCAAATTTAAGTTAGATTCTTTTTGGATAGGGAACATTACATAATAGAATCTTTACTCTAAAATATAAAGGGCTATCGAAACTTTTTATTGAAAGCTAGGGTTTAAACAAAAAGTCAAAGATTGAAATTCTAATTATATATTAGGATCAAATATTATTATATTAATAAAATATCTCTAACAAATTGATCTCAAAATTTTATTTTTAAAGAATAAATTTATTATCTTTCAAATAGAAGTGGAATATCGAGCCATTGCAACTGCACGCTGCATCTGAGATTTTGTGGCTCCAGTCATTTATTTGTGAGTTATATGTACCACAGTCTACAACTCCCATTTTATAGTGTGATAAGTTTGTTGGGAATTAATTCAAATTTATAGAGTTGTCAAAATTCTTTTTGAATAGGTCTTTAGTTTGTTTTGACTTGATCTTTTTTTAAAATAAAATTTATTATCTATTAAGATTAGGAATAGTAAGATAGAGTAGTAAAGATAAAGATTATCCTGGAGTAATAAAGATAATATTTGTTACCTGTTAAAAGATAAAATTTTATCTGCTAAGACAAAATTGTTATTTAACTTCATTATAAAAGCCTATCTAAAGGCACGAGTTTCAGAATAAAAAGAAGTAGTAGTAAAGATTGTTGTTCATTATTCTTCTTCTCTCTCCCTCTTTTCCTAACAAAGTGGTATCAGAGCTCTCAAAGATCTTGAGGAATCTATGAGTGAGTAATGTTTTATAAGCTTAAGAGCAAATAACGACAATGAGAAAGATTGCTGGCATAAAGGGAAGTCTCGATGCTTTACTAGTGTAAACGATTTTAACATTTGAAAAAAGATTGCAAGTTTAACAATGAGGAACAAGTAAATATAGTGCAAGTGATTGAAGAAGACGGCCTTTTCTAGTTGGTGAGAAGTGCACCAAGACTCATTATAGAGAAAAGTGCTCTATGAAGATAAGCGATGAGAGAAGTGCTCATGTTGAAGAGTAGAAAGAAGTGCTTTATTGAGAAGATTAGAGAGAATGACTCTAAAGAAAAGAATTGCGGAGAGATGTGTTTCTGTAAAAGTTTTTTTTTACAATTTTGAATTAAGGGGGAATGTTAGGAATTAATTCAAAATTATAGAGTTATCAAAATTCTTTTTGAATAGGTCATTAGTTTGTTTTGACTTGATCTTTGTTTAAAGATAAAATTTATTATCTATTAAAATTAAGAGTAGTAAAATAGAGTAGTAAAAATAAAAATTATCTTGGAGTAATAAAGATAAACTTTGTTATCTGTTAGAAGATAAAATTTTATCTGTTAAAATAAAGTTGTTATCTGTTAAGATTTAAATTTCATTATAAAATTCTATATAAAGACATTAGTTTCGTAATAAAAAGTAGTTCATTATTCTTCTTTTTTTTTGGATAAAGTTCATTATTCCTCTTCTCTCCCTCTCTTTCCCCAATAAATTTGAGTGCTACATATCCTATGCATAATCCATTATTTCTCTCCCGCTCGAAACATTTGGAGATTAATTAATTTCATTTTGTTGGCGTTAAATTTGATGCAAAAAAATTGGAACTCGGGGTCCAATATCTGCCCTCTATAAATCAAATCGTTATGTCTTGACAAAAGGTTCAATGATTTTCTTATCTTCAAACAAGTTGAGAATTTGTGCACCATCTTCTCAACTTGTAGGCGGCTGATAAGGATATACTCTACTCCAAGATTGTTCCGTTACTATTGCATCTTGATATGATAAAGATTTAATCTATTTCAAGATTAAAGAGTTAAAATTGTTTGATCAATCCAGTTTAGCATTTAAGAATCCAAAACGTGCTCACTGATGTGAAATAATTGATTGCACGCTTCTTCCTTTAAGAGCTTCACCGAATATTTTCCGAAGGTTTGATTGTTGATTTCAACCATAATAACGTTTATATATTGGTTGTAGTCTACTTCACAAATTACAATTTGCAATTGTTAAGATTGGCTTGACGCCTTGTTATTGTAATAACTAAAATTGTTGTGTATAACTTACAGTTCAACATCCAGATTATGGCTAATGTTACTTGGACATTGCAACTTCTGTTTCACATTTGTAGTGATGCAATGTATTTATATCCTTAATTAATTATAATTTCTCTTCACTAAATATTCATGGTCTTGTATCTTGTAATTTCCACTCTCATAATAAGAATGAGTGGATTTTTTGCCTTCTCAGCTGAAAAAATGTTGCATAATAAAGAATTTATCCTTTTCAACAAACCAAGGTTTTTGTAATTGTTGAATAATATATATGGTCGGGTCGGCCTAATGAGGCCCAACTTAAGTAAGCCCACTCCAAAGCCCAGGCACAGACGGCCTGATAATAGTAGTAAGAAGTTGTCTCCCATGCAAAGAGGATGAGGGACGTAGAGACCTAAACCTAATTTACCACATATATAAGGCAACGCTCAACCATGATAGAGGTACGGACTGAAAACCCTAGTAGTTTGATTATTCTCCAAAACCTAAAACTCCTAAAAAGACTGACTTGAGCGTCGGAGGGACCTTCCGGGAAACAACCCCCGGAGAGTCTTTGTTTGTCTTGCAGGTTTTCCATAAGCGGGGCTTCCCCAGATCATGGATCAAAACGATGATATTCCAGCCTTACAGAATCCAGCTGAACCAGATACAATTACAATCAAAGTGAATACAATTGTAATTAAATGTTGAAATGGACATAAAGTATCGTAAAGGACCTGCTTTTAACTACAATTAATTGATTATAATTGCAATTGTAGTCTGTAATTAAAATTTTTAACTGCTCATTTAACAAAGATTTAGGTTGGATTGGGCCAGTACCCAAATTTATAGTTAAATTTAATATCGCACTATTCATCCCTTATCTTATAAAAGTTGGTCTAGATAATGAAAAAGCTAATTACTTGCTTTTTATACAAGGAAAAAAACTAATTTTAGGTTTGTTTCGAATTTGCATGTTAAAAAAATTAAATTTCCTACAAATCCAAACATTTTAATAAATTGAGTAAAGGTAATCAAATATAATAACTTGAATTCAAGAGACATAATGGATAAGGAAAAGGTGTTTTAGTTTTACGAAATGTTCTAATTATGCTTTTGTTTAAATGTACTTGGCATGTCAATAGTCCATCTATTCATGTACTATGGCATGCTAAGAGTAAGTTGCCTATTTGTATGTTTTCCTAAATTAATCTTCAAACTTTAGAACTAAATATGAATCTCTCGAGATAAAAACATCTAAATCCATTTTTAATCATTTCATTACAATACTGAAGATTACTAATCAATTTTGAAGATTTAATGAAAAGTAAGAATAAGTTCATATGGTTAAAAATATTTTGGGAAAGTTGGAATTAAAGTCTAATTATGTTATTATTGCAATTAAGGAATAAAAACATATAGAACCCTTGGAAATGGGTTGGATCTTTAAATGTTAATGAAGATATAATACATAAGAAGAAGGTAGAAATTTAGTTTCTATTTTCAAAACTATTTTTGAAAGAAAAAGATGATGAAGATCATGTTTTATAAAGTGACAGAGGTAATAACATAACAAGAAAAAGGGTGAATAATTATAATTTTTTTCATATAATTAGTAATTACTATGCATAATCTATCTAGACTAGAATTATTTAAAAACACATAATTATACACCAAATAAAATCTCGTTAGAAAAATGTGGTTAGAAGTAAAAAGAAAACGTACGTAAAGATTTTAACCACTCAATTAAGTATTAAAATTTTAGTTAACGTAACTATTTCTAGTCATTTTCAAAGTTTTCACTCATTTGTTTACTCCATTTAGTGAATCATCTGTGTCATAAACAGAATATTTATTTTGAGATTTTTGAAATAAAGATCTTTTCTATCATCTTCATAAATTGTGATATTTCTTGTAATTTTTTAAAGAAATAATAATAATGAATTAGGAGATGAATGACAATCAAACGATACAAAGTAGTTACAAAGATCTGTATATACTGAAAACCAATCATTAGAAGCTTATAAGCCTAAAGATAAAATACTACAGAAGTTAATAGACTTACACACTCCATATTATATTGCAGTAGTCTTCATTAAGGAGTCTAGACTTGTGTATGCTCATGTATCCTCTGATTTTGATGATGATTTTGCTACTGAATTGTTATGTTGTTAGACTTTTGTCTTGCAAATTTCTAGCTTTTCTTTCATCCAATATAGGTTTCACAAGTCATGTTATAATTAGGCTGAATAGCCACTCAATTGTAGAGTCAAGATGCTTGATTTCACTACTCCATCTCCTTATACAATCTCATATTCTTAGTGCATCATGAATAAAGCATTGGTGTAATACATACTTCCACATACTATTAACATAAGCACATTGAGAAAACAAGTGTTCAATACTTTCTTTAGCTTTCTGACAAAGAATACACCAATTTGGGATATTTAGGAATCTCTATAGCTTATCCACATTTGGTAACTTATCTTTTATAAATAGCCACAGACAGATTGATGTCGAACTAAATTGCTTGTGTCAAATAACTTTGTGCTAAGGAATCCTGTTATAGTGTTTCTACATAAACTTTCTATAAGATTGGTTGCTAAACTTGCCATTTCTCGAATTCTCCCAGATAATATAATCTTCCCCTTCACTCAAGCTGGTATGAACAATTTCTTCACAAATAAGTCTAAGGATAGAGCTTTTTATAAAGATCTATTTGTTAACCGGTGCATCAACTATTGTTGCTTTTTTTTTTAACCAATGGAAAGATTGAGACATTCTATAGCTTGCAAGTTATAAAGAGGACCAAGAGATGTCTAGTTATCAAACCAAAAATTGGTTTGCTTGCCATCTTTAATGAGATAAGTAAATTCATTCCTCAACAATTCCCTAGTCTTTAGAATGGCTTTCAAGGTTGAAGAAAGGAAGATTTAATCTTTATGGTTAATATGCTAATATTTTTATATAGATCTAATGAATCCATTTACACCAGAAGGAATGCTTGTTAATTAATAACCACTACAACAAAACTAAACATTTCGCGTCGTCTTCGCATAAGACGTCACGAAATGTGTGAGGATTTTACGACGTCTGTTTAGACGTCACGATAGGTGGGAACATTCGGTGACGTTGTATGCAGACGTCGTTGAATTGCCATGTTTTTTGCGTCGTTTTAGTAGTAGGACGTGGGAAAGTAATATCCACGACGTCTTGTAGAGTTAGACGTCGGGAAAGGCCATCTAAATATAGACGTCTAATTCTTTCTTTTCAACTCCCGCTCTCTCTCCCGCGTTTAGCTCTTGCCTCGCCCGCGTTAATTAGCTCTCCGTCTCTTATCTGCCACCGTTAATTAGGTCTCCGTCGTGCCACCCGCGCCCTCTCCCTGGAGCAACCTTCCCTCCGTTGAGCCACCATCCGTCTCTGATCTTCCGTCTAGCCACCATCCGTCTCTGATCTTCCGTCTAGCCACCGCCCTTGGAAGCGTTGTGTTGCTTCACGAGTTGGCGTGGTTCTGTCGTCTACTGTACATCGGGGTGTTGGTTGAGGTAAGCAGTTCAACGAATTTGCGATAAATCTAGGGTTTATTGTGGGTTTATTGTGGGTTTATCTGTTTATCTGATAAACCCACAGTAATGTAATGCATTAAGAATGTAATGCATTGAAGTCGTTGATGAATAATGTAATGCATTGCAGTTGTTGATGAACGTATTAGTCTCTGTAATTCAGGAATGGTGGCTCTTCGATTTGGCTTTAGTTATACAGATACTTAGTGCAATCCTATAAGTGGCTCTTCGATTTGGCTTTAGTTTATTGTTCTGTATTTCTAGTTCGGAGATTATGCTTAATGCTTCCTCTGCTTTAGCATGTACCCATTCAGGAACTATGTCACCAGTTATGTGATTGCTGTAGTTTTCTTTCTTGTTAACCATAACCATCTTTTAAGAGTTTGAGGCTCGTCACATGGTTAGCCTTTGACAAAACTGCAAATCTTTTGAAATGGAATTAATATGACGAAATTTTGTTGTTGGACCTCTCATTTTTGTTGCCTTGGTGTCAATGTAGCTTTGAAATTAATTTATGTACATCAGTTGACTTTCTGTTTCATAGTTGCAGTAATTCCTCCTTTATGGCTGATATAATGCGTAATACTTAGTTGTCCATTCTTTTGAAGTTAATCTTTTTTCCCATTTTCCTCTATCAGCTGAAGACTGCTAGGGAAGCAGTGCAATTCTGTCTTGCTGGAAGTACTCTATCCACTGCAGGTGTTGCTTGGAGATACTCGCGAAGTTTACATGGTAGTATATTTAATTTTTATATTCCTTGCTTGACATTTATAACTTAACATTGTGATTTTCCTTCACAACAGTATTTGCTTTTGAATAATAATGATTGATGTCAAAATGAACATAATCAAATTTAGTATTTATTAGTGTCATTTTAGAATTCAAGCATGTTAAGGACAAATTCTCTTGGAATTTGTACTTGAACTTTTTACCGACAATATAAACAAGTATCCAAAGACTTAAAAATGTATTGAAGTAAGAAACAATTTAATGTAAGTAAAAGGAAAGTACAAGCTACAAGGGAATTTAAGATAATAAAGAAGAATGCACAATGTAAAGAAAATTGGAATATAATAACATAAAGGAGTTTGGAGTGGTTTCATTGTTTTTCTTAGTATTTATATGTTT
>JANKOD010000192.1:26078294-26093783 GCA_026284645.1 Erythroxylum acuminatum
ATACCACTTTTATGCAATTATATATGCAAAAAAGATGAAAACCGAATAAAAAACAACAGAAAACCAAATGAGATGATAAATCGAAAAACCTCCGTTTTTGGCAATCCGATCACATAACCGCTTTGATACCACATGTTAGTACGTAGTGGGTTCTTTATTACATACCCTAGGGTCCCCTGAAAGGATCAAAAATGAAGGTAATGCAGAATACCTGGATTCGGTTCCATTTCTGATTCCGATGCCGATTCCGAGCTCTAAATATCTCTTAATCTCCTGGGGCCTTTAGTGGAAAGTGCTCACCGACTCACGGGCAAGGCCTTTCTATAGTTTCCTCAGGTTTTGAGCTTCCTTAACGGGTCAGGAAACCTTATGCTCATGAACGTTCTCTGAGTAACTACAGGAGACCTTACCTTTATATAGCTTCCATATCAGGCTTCCCCATCACAAGGCCGATATGGACCCGGTCCATACTAATCGGGACCCATTTTCCATACAGACTTTGACCCATTATTCTAGATCATTTATTGGGCCACTTAATTATCTTTATCTGAATCAAATGGCATCACTTAACCGATAATTTATTTAAAAACCAAATTGCAATCAATGTTGGTCCAACTTAATGAGACATGGCCAAAATTGTCCCTAAGGACAAGAATGTCTTACAGCTTAAACAACTGTTTTATGTAGAGATTTTTTATGATCCGGTAAGGGATCTTAAGGAACTCAAGCAAGAGGGATTTGTCCATGAGTATTGCACTTAGTTCGATCGTCACTTCAATAAACTATCACTACCTGAAGATTACTTAATTAGTTTCTTCCTCAAGGGCATCAAACCTGAGTTGGAAATTACGGTGAAATTATTAGGGTCAACTTCATTGTACTTATATGTTGGTGCAAAGACTAAAGGCGGTGGTAATGGTAAAGAGAGGCATATCCTTACTCAGAAGTGGTGGAACAAGGACATCCAGTGCAGGGGAAAGTATCAACCAGACTCCTTGGACTTATTAGAATTCAAATATTAAAAGGAACACCTAAATAGATGGATTACTTTCTACTCCAATTACTCAAATATGACCCATGCAATTTAGAATTTATAAAGCATCGAAGGTAGTAGTAGTAAAGAATTCAATGAACTGAAGGATTAAGGGACTCTGTTTTTGGTGTGACGAGAAATACATCCTAGTCCACAAATGTAAGAAAAGGCAAATTTAACTGAATTTAGTGGAAGGTGATGACAATGTCTTGATGTAGCCTAAGGGTTGGATGAAGATGAAGTTAATGAAGAAAATGCAGAATCTAACCTTCCAAATGTATCCTTGCAAGTGATCGTGGGAAAGGAAGGAGAATGAGAATTCAAGCAAATGAGAGTTTTAGGAGTATATTACAAAAGGATGATCCACATTTTGATAGATAATAGTAGCACTCACAATTTTGTGGATATTAATAAGGAAAAAAGCAACATTAAGGATGTTGATCCTCGTCATATTACAGTTGGGAAGGATTGAAGTTGACATGTGATCAATGTTACGTAAACTTTACTAGACCATGCAAGATTATAGTTCACCATAGCTAGAATGAGAAAGATGAAGTTCAGATGGAAAGGAAAATTGGTCACCTTGAATGGTAACCAAAGTAGAGGGCCCAAAGTGGCAGAGAATTCGAAATGGTCCTCTAGCATTCTAGTAGACGAAAACTCTATATGATGCAACTAACTTATCCTATAAAATGTTAATTATAGTAGCTGGAAGTTAGAGAAAGCTAGTGGGGCACTGTTGAAAAAATCAATGGGGTTATAGTTGAGTATGCTATGATGTTTAAGGAACCAACCCAATTCCCACCCAATAGAAGTCACAATCACCAGATCCATTTGAGAGAAGATGTATAAACTATTAACATCCATCCATACCGATACCCAAGGGTACAGAAAGACATTATAGAACAATCTATCTAGGAGCTGATGAGCTAAAGGTTCATAAGACATAGATTGGGATCAATTCCTTCATAGATAGTTCTAATCAAGAAGAAGGGTAATTTATAGTGCATGTGCATCAACTATCGAGAGATTAACAAGTATTTGATCAATGATAAATTTTCAATCCCTTTGATTGAATAACTCTTGGATGAGTTACATAGCTCAGTTGACTCTCAGAGCTAGATTTGAGATTGAACTACTATTAGATTTAAATGTAACTCAAAGATATTATGAATATAGCTTTTAAAACTTACGAAGGGCTTTATAAGTTTCTTATTATGCTCTTCAAATTGACCATTTCACCTTACACATTTCAAGGCTTGATGAATGAGATCTTTAAACACTTCCTTAAATGCTTCATTGTTATGTTTTTTGACGATATACTAATATATAGTCATTCCTTCTAGTCGTATGTGGAGCATCTCAACAAAACAATGAGATACTTTAGGCGAACCAGTTGTTTATCTGCGGGAACAAGTACATATTAAGGGCAAGGCATGCCAAATACTTAGGGTATTCAATTTTTGAAAAAGAAGTAGCAACGGACATAAGGAAGGTACAAATAATTTTAAAGTGGCCTAACCTAATGAACCTCAAGGAATTGAGGGATTTTCTTGAAATTATAGGCTACTAACATGGATTTATAAGAGGGTATAAAGGGATCACTCGCTCCTTTGACGAAATTGTTGAAGAAGTCACACGTTTTGAGATAGGATTAGTAGCAAAAGAAGTAGGAAGTTTTCAAAAACAATAACAACAACAACCTACTGAAAGTCTCGCTAATACGCGGGGCTGAAGAATTCTAGAAGTATACAACCTTACTCATAACTAGTAGAGAGATTGTTTTTCATAAACCCATATGAAAAATTAAAATAATAAAGTAATAATAATTAAAATAAAATAAAAATATACATAAAAGATAATAATAATAAAATAAATATAAATATAAAGAAATATGTATAATTAAAAATATAAAAATAAGTAATAGATAAATAATATAATAAATATAAAACAAGCTAAAGAATAAAAATAAAAGATAAAATAAATAAATAAATACACAAATAAGGAAGGACACAAATAAATAAATAAATCAAACAAGTCATTAAAAAATATTTAGTTTAAATAAGGAAAAGTTTAGGCTAAATAACTAAAAGAGAAGTACTATATATTAAATGTTTATGCTAAATAAAAGATATAAGACTCGAAGAAAAATGTTTAAAATACTTAAGAGAAAGAGGGCCCCTTTCTATACGAGATCCTTTGCACTTATTCTAGTATGCCAAAATTTTCTATCGAGAGTCATGTCCTTGGTAAGTTTCAGCAAAGTCATATCATTTCTAATCGCCTCCCCCCAATTCTTCTTAGGCATTTTTTCTTCTTATAGTGTCTAGAATAATATTATCACATCTTCTCACTAGAGCATTAATATTTCTCCTCTTAACATTTCTAAAGTACCTCACCTTATCTCTTTTAATTTTCATTAATATTATCTATTTTTAATTTGTTTCTTACCTTTACATTCATGATATTATCTCTTTAGTAAAATTGCTCATCCAACAGAGTATTCTTATCTCTACCACCATTAACTTATGACTATGTACCTATTTGATGAGCTAACACTTCATCGTATAGAGCATGGTTGACGTAATTGCCAAACGGTAGAATTTACCTTTAAGCTTGAATAGTATCTTCTTGTCACATGAAACTCCTATTACACTTCTCCATTTAAGCCATCCTGATTTGATACGGAGAACAATGTCTTCATTGATCTATCCATTTCTTTTGATGATAGATCCTATATACTTTTAAAACTCTTTTTGCAGTATAAATTTTGAACCAATCTTTACCTCTACATCATAATCCACCATATGGCCGAAAAAGTTACACTCTAATTACTCAGTTTTTGTCTTACTCAATTTAAAATCGTTTGACTCTAACGCATCCCTCCAAAGTTCTAGTTTGACATTGATACTATCTCTTGTCTCATCCACTAAAATAATGTCATCAGCAAACAACACACATTAAGGCACATCTCTTAAGATATTCTTGGTGAGCTCGAGTAAGAAGATTTCGAGAACCTTAAAAGAGCTATTATGATAGCACCAACCCTAGCACCTTTGGACTTCACCAAACCTTTTGTGGTGGGGGCAGATGCAAATGCATCAGGTATATGAACAATGTTGCAATAAGAAAAGCATCCCATAGCATTTTTGCGTAAGATTATATCTATAAGGCACCAAGGTTTATCAACATATGAGAAGGAATTCTTAGCTGTGATTAAAGCCATAAAACAATGGCATCATTATCTTAGCATAAAACCCTTCATCATTCAAACTAGTCATAAAAGTATTAAATATATATTTATAGAAGGGGCATATTACCACTCTATTTTAATCAACATGGCTAACTCAACTCTTAGATTATGACTTTAAGGTTCATTATAAGAGTAGGAAGGCGAATGTGGTTGTTTGATTAGGCATTTGAATTCTTGGACATAATAGGATGTCACTAGCACGAGATCTTGCCTTATCTAACATATTTTTCTGAATTTTTTATAAGTGGGCAGAATGGTATATTAAATAACACGTGATCACACTTTATCCAATATGCTTCTCTAGATTTCTTTCTAGATGGACAAAATGGAATATTGAATAGCACGTGATCATGTCATATCAAACATCCTTCCTTATGAGGATTTTGAATAATTTCTTATTTTTCATAATTTGTTTCGTATTTCAAACTTTACTCAATCTCTTTGATTCTTTTCCGGTTTTATCTAAAACTTTCTTAAGTTGAATTAGAATTTCCTATTTTGAGTCACTTTTGGAGGGCCTTATAAGGGTTATCTAATTCTTCCTTTAATTATAGTAGCATTGCATACCCACAAATAGATGGCCAGACGGATGTGGTGAATAAGTCTTTGGGTAATTTGGTAAGATGCATATTCCATAACAAACCCAAAAGTTAGGATTTCTTGATTACAGAAGCCAATTTTGCCAAGAACAACATAATATTTTTATGGTTTCGAAGGTACCTAATCTTGCTCTTGGTCTTGTTAAATTTCCTAAATCTTCTAATATTTCTCCTAGTGCTGCAAAGTTAACTAAAGATGCACTAGAGATTCAACTAGAGGTGAATAAGAAGATTAAAAGATTTAATGAGAAGTACAAGGCTAAGGTTAATCCGTACAAGAGACTCAAGTGTTTAATGTTGGAGATGAAATTATGGTTTCTTGAGCAAGAAACCAAATTGCTAGAAGTCATCATGAATTATAATAAAAGAAGTATATTACATTTAGAATTAAAAGAAAAATCAATGATAATTCCTATGTTATTGGATTATTTCTTCAATCTTCAATATTGCTGATCTCTAGCCTTACTTTCGTTACACAAAGCTTAGATATGCTAACAATAACTTGAGGTCGAGTTTTTTGACAAATAGAGGTGAATGGTGAGGTATTTGAATTCTTGTACATAATAGGATATTCACTAGTATGAGATCTCACCTTATGTAACATCCTTCTCTAGGTTTCTTTCTAAGTTGGCAGTATGGTATATTAAATATCACATAATCATGCCTTATCCAACATCCTTCTCTAGATTTCTTTCTATGTAGGTAGAATGAAATATTGAATAACGCATGATCACGCCTTATCCAACATCTTTCTTTACAAGGATTTTGAATAATTTCCTATTTTATCTTTTTGTTTCTTATTTCAAACTTTGTTAAATCTCTTTAATTCTTTTCCTATTTTCTCTAGAACTCTTTTTAAGTTGAATCAGAGTTTCCTAGTTTACCTAAAACTTTTTCTAAGTTGAATTAGAATTTTCTATTTTGTTTAGAACTCTTCTAAAGATGACTTACGTTTTATGTAAACCTATTTAAACAACTTTTGAGAGAGATTAATATAACTCTTTATCAATAAAATTTATTTTCTCTTTGATAATTTTTATTTTATAAATCTTGGATTAGAATTGTGTTTGTTTGTCCTATTCCATTGCATCACTATGGATGCTCTATCCAAGTTCACCAGCTCTGAATTACTAGTGATGTTTATGTCATAGGTGCATGCATGCTTAATGGAAGGAATTAAAAGGAGCTAGGGGGAGGACTCTACTATGCAAGATTTTATCAAAAAGCTAGTAGAAGGGGAGGAGAGGTTTGAAGCGTATGAATGGAGGAATGTGCTATTATAATGGAAAGGTAGGTTAGCGGTTATGTTTGACACTCAACTCAAGAATAAGTTGATTAAGATGGGTTATGATAAAGCAACAGGTGTTCACTCTTGGGTATTGGAAACCAGAAAAAGATAAAATGTTTATTCCTTTAGAAGGGACTAGCTAAAGACATTCAAAATCATATTAAGAAGTGGATTATTTGTTAGAAAAACAAATATGATACATCTATATATCCTGGATTATAACAACCATTAGCCATTTATGAAGGGGGCTAGAGACAACTTAGTCTAAATTTCATTAAGGGGCTTTCGATATCGAAAAGAAACTCAACAATTCTGGTAGTGGTTGATTAGTTCACTAAGTACTTTTATTTCATTCTTGTTAAACATCCATACTTAACTGTGGACATTGCTCATTTATTCCTAAATCACATCTTTAAGTTGCATGGGATGACTGAATTCGTTATAAGTGATAGAGATTTGACATTTCTGAGTTAGACTTGGTAAGAATTATTTAGATTAAAAAGGAAAAGCTTGAGACACTTGACAACTTATCACCCACAAATAGAAGGGCACAAAAAAATTGTTATCAAGATTTTAGAAACTTTCCTGAGATGTTTTTTTGGAGATACTCCTCACATTATGGAGATACCCCTCACCAGTGGAGTGGTTGGGTTTCCTTGGCATACTAATGGTATAACATCACCTACCATTCGACTATATGATCCACCCTATTTAAGGTTTTATATGGGTACTCTTAATTTATTCATATTCCATATTTTGTGGAAGACTCCAACATAGTGATGATAGATCATGGATTGAGAGACAAGGAGACAACCCTCCCAAAAACCAAGTTTCATTTGTAAATGACCTAGAGCATAATGAAACAACAGAAGAATAATAAGAGAGGGAATTTGAAGTGGGTGATTGGATCCTACTTAAGTTACAACCTTACGAGCAACATTCACTATAAAAGAGAATAAATCACAAGCTGTTGCCTTTTTTTATTATGGTCTTTATAAGATTTTGAAGCATATGGAAAGGGTAGCTTACAAATTAGTGATATCAAAATGACCAATCATACATCTTATCTTTCATATGTCCCAGCTTAAAAAGGCTCACACAAGGCAAGAAGGTACCTTTACTAAACTTCCACCCACGCTTGCTACTACAAAACATGTTCTAGTGGCAGTATTGGGAAAGATAATGGACAAGAGGAACAATAGGCCAGTAACCTAAGTGCTAATATAATGGTCAGATGGTTGAAGCGAGAATGTTACTTAGGAATACTTGTTCGAACTCCAGAAATGATTACCAGAAGTTAACCTTGTGAATAAGAAACTTAAAGGTGAAGGAAATTTTATGGCATAAAATGATGATAAAGTGATGGGCAAAGGAAATTCAAAGAAGAAGTTGTAGGATGAGACGATAACACAACTTAACTACGTCAATATCTATGTTGCACTACTTAAATAAAACCTTCGCTAAAGAACTCAAGCACTTGTTTATTGAATACTCATTCTTCTTTATATTAGAGTGTTGTGTAACATATATGAAAATGAGCAATATATCATAATGTTGTTATTCTTTCTTTTTCTCTCTCTAATTTGTTGTGATTCTTCCCTTGTGTGTCTTCTTCCTTCTTAAATTCTTTTTTCTCATTGAATGTGATTCATTCTTTTAATTTAATAAAAAGACAAAACAATTTAATTAAAGACCAAGTGATCATCATTAACTTCTAAAATTTCATCAAAGTTCAAATTTTGCAAAATATTTTAAGTCTATGTATTGTTCATTTTATATGCAACAAAATTAAAGAAGTGATCCTTTTCCATTAATGTCAACTACTTTGGTAGGACTCTACAAGAACATATTATAGTAATACTTGACAAGTAATATGTGAAATATCATAATGAAGTTGTGAGTCTCTTCGATGAAAACTTATAAAACCTTCTAAGATAAAGTTATATCATTTATGAAATATGAGCGTTTTAAATTAAAAGAGGAGACACTAAATTTCAACAATAATCCTATATCAAGACACTTAGATTGACTTGATTGGTGGGTTTAGAAGGAAGAGCTCAAGGGCAATCAAATTTACTCAATAGTCTTGTTTTTTCTTCAACATTATTTGCTTCTCTTTGTATTTGCTATTTGTTCGTTCATTGATAGATTTCACTGTCTATTAATGTGGACCATTCACATATTTAAACAATCTCTAAATATGTTCTTGTATTAAATTTTTAATGCTTTCTTTTGGATGCATGAATTTTTTCATATTAACTTTAAATGCTGTAAAAATAATTAATTGACGAATACTTGAATATTTTCTCAATTAGTTTCGAATACCTTGTGAATGTTTATTAAGATACCATTAATTTGATGGTTGCTTGGCACAATGCCAATTACATGCATATACACCCAAACAAAATTGGTAGATGAAAGGTAAGGAAAACTTGATTGGTTATAAAAATTCAGAAATCTCTTCTAAAATGACAAATGCTAAAAAACAAATTGCAACTCTTTGACAAATTTGAACTGGAGAATTCTTAGTGGTGGTCTTCTTTCCTGAATTAAGAGACGAACATAGTTTCGGTGTGGTGCTGGATTTTGGGGTACGAAATCAACTATGGGTTGACAAGTTTTCAAATGATTTCTACCTTCATTTGTTCATTGAAAAGCAACAGATCGTCGTCTACTTATAAAATTCCATCAAGACTCAAATTTTGGAAAATATTTCAAATCTTTGTATTGCTCATTCAAACAATTAAGTTAATTGGTGGCAGAAAAAGTTTGCCCCTATATACTTCTTTACCTTTTATAAATCCTAATTTTATTAGACGAGGGAGACCCTCAAATGGCATATATGTTGGAATAAGATTTCCATACTTTATTAGTTTTTCCATTGGCTGTCAAATCAATAAGCTTACCAAATTTGATTGGCTCCATGATTTAGAACGCGAGTGACTTGTATATTGTACATAGCCATCGTGCAGTGTGTCTAACATCTAGTAGTCGTTAAAGCATGAATCCTACTAAATGTTACTATATGCCACAGGTTCCCGCAAATTCACTATAAATTGGCTTCTGTTAGATAAAAATCGGTAATTAATAGAATCATAAATGCTAACTTAACGTTTATTCTCAATAGAAAAAGGCCGCAATGCAGGAGCCTTGTTTCTAACAGGAAAACAATCTTAACATCTAAAATTATTTGTCTCCCGTTCTTGGAAGCTATAAGCCTTGAAACGAATCTAGTTCTAAAACACAACGAGAGTCAGAAACAAAAAGTGTTGACGAAATGGAAAAGATTCAACACTTAAACCCATCTGGAACTTTCTTCCCGCAAAAGCTAATCACCATTTCCAGGGCAATTGGAATGTCAATAATATGACCCATGACATTAGCTTTGATGGCTGTGCAGAGGCAAAGCGCAGCTTCAAAATTTCCGAGAGGACCAAGTATGTTACAGCAAGCGTTGTTTGGAGTAACAGCATCGCGGTGTACTAAACCATGCGCTATACCTGAACATACAGAGAATTTAAGGGTATCCCTCGGGCACTTACCATGATGATGGTGCCTTAGGGCTGCTGATGGCGATTGAATATTTGTAGAGCTCACCAAGGTGAAGAAGAGGAGGTTGAGAGAGAGGAAAAGGGCTGTTGAAGCTAGTGATTTTGAAGACATCTTTCACAGATTAACCACCTTGGATTCAAAAACAATTTTCTTTGTTGGTGTGAGATAAAGCTCGAGAGGTGAATTAAATCTACCATCTGAATGGCGCTTGTTCTCTTATATAAGTGATATAGGGAGTAGTATATACATCAATGTACCAATAACTCAGCATTAGTGATCGGCAAGTTGTTGAAGGCTTCTACTTTCTTAGATTGGTTGATGATTATTTGCTGTTGTGATGTGAAAAAAATAGGTTTACAAAAAATGTGTAATAGCTTCCTCCTCCTTCTCGCGAGGGAAAATCTCAAAGTAAATTGACTACGAAAATGTAGAAAAGGAATGGCTTTAATTAATTCTTTCTAAAAGTTTTTTTAAAGGTAATTCTTTCTAAAAATTGTCGTTAAGCTAGCAAAAGTTTTGTATCCAAAAATTACGCTGAAGTCTGATGCCTTATACCTGATTTGGACAAACGTCAAAACAACTAATTGACCTTCCATTTCATTTCGTCTCTTTTTCTTCAATGGCTCTTACGCTGAAAATACAAGGTCTGCAATAAATTTATCGAAGTTGGAGTCTTGCTTTTGAAAAAATGTAAAGTCGAAGCCTGAGGGGCATCGCATTTCAGTGTTCGATCGATTGTGGTCGACAATGCCATAGAGTCCATTTGATTACTTTGATTGCCTTTGAGCAATAATCGCATGTAGATATATATCCATTACGCTCTCTACAACAAGAAGCATTATGAAATGTTCATTATGCCTGCTTTTAACACTCTACACACTCAATTATAATTTGCTGTATGGAAGACTTGATGAATTATCTTTTGATGTTTTTAGGTTTTTAGGTTAAAGAACGCTGACACATAATTCATAATTGCCCGTCACTTTCCTATCTATAATATTATTAACTGTAGATCCCATCTCAATGAAGTAATAAGTAATTTCGTTCAATTGTGTGTATAATTATCATTTTCACGAGAAACAAAAATTTAGAAGTGAGAGAACTGTGATGACGAAAGTGTGAGAGGCAACCATAGGGACCATTAGAAGTGTGGAGATAGTGGAGTGCCCAACCTACTAATAATAGTTCTTGGACTTAGAGGAAAATCTTATTTGTGAGGGATAAAAAGGAGAACCAATTCAGATTTAGGATAGGGAATGAAATTTTCACTCTTTTATGGCAGGATCCATGGCATCCTAGAGGAATCCTGAAGGACTTCTTTCTCCAAGAGAGATCAATGGGTTGGAATTTTCAATGACAACAAGAGTCTCAGAAGTTATCAGCAATAATGAGTGGAGATAAGAGGCAACCACAGGGATCATTAGCAACCTTGAGCCCCTTCTGTACCAACCAAATAGTTCAATACCAGATTGTTTAGAATGGTTAGCTAGCCCTGCGAAAAAGTATACTAATGGGTCAGCCTATACTTTCTTAAGACCTCCTATACAAAATGTTCCTTGGTATAAGCTGATTTGGTTCAAAAGCAATAGCCCTATGTGTTCTTTTGTACTATGGCTAGATTTCCTTAAGAAGTTACAAACACAAGACAAACTCCACTATCTTCAAACTCCTAACCAATGTTCCTTGTGTATCTTGGATAATGAGACTATTGATCACTTAATTTTTGAATGCCCGTTCTTCAAAACTGTGTGGGACCAATGTCTTAACCATTTCCATATATACATCCCAAATCAGACAAACCTTCATTCCGTCCCAATTTAGTTTAATCAGTCCTCAAATATCAGAACTTCTGTTACATTTTCTCTATCCTTCTTTCCACTACTGTCTACAATATTTGGTCTAAGAGGAATATGCGAACATTCAAAGATGAAGCCAAAGATGTGGGGAGTTTGTACTCCAGAATAATCTTCCAAGTTTTAGAACATCTCAGGTCAAAGGCTATGAGGAGGCAATTAATGAAGTTATCATTCACTAATGTATTTACTGCAGGTTTGTCATTTCAGGTAAGCCAATTGGTTCTTAGTTTTTAAAGCAGAAGTGAAGATAGGTGCAGGAGCATTCTTGTTTCTAATATGCAAATTGGAGTTGTTAGTTTTCAGACTAGATCAAGGGGGGATCCAAAGGCTCTTTGGTAAAGCAGAGGTGAAACCAGCATCAGGAAAGCTCTTTGTTTCAAAACAGTGAGTAAAGAAAACATGGAGTGGACTAGACAAGTGCAAATCTCAGTAGCAGATCAAAGATTGTGTTGGCAGTGATCAAGGAAATCCGAAACACATCACTCTCCTTAGATTGTGTTGATAGTTGACTAGGTTTGTTAATTAATGTTGCTTGAATTTGCAGCTGGGAACTATTGTTGGTAAATGTGTTTTTGTTTAGATTAGCAAGATCTATAAGGTTTTTTGGTAGGAAGGTTGTAAAGTAAGTGGAGTATGTGATTGATGTAAGGAAGTAGGTTGTAAGGTATGCTGTAGGTTCAACTGGATATCCTTTTGGTAGTCAAGAGATTCATGTGTAGGAATCTCTAGTTATGTACATATCATTTTATTATTTGTATAAAGTCTTTTTGATTTACCAAAAAAAAAAGTGTGAGAGACACATTGAAGGTGGAAAGGTGGTAATTTAAAGGGAAATTAATAGAATTCGCATGACTTGGATAGTAAACACTATGTACCAATTAGGGTTTCCAGGTTAGGTATTTTGTCTGATATGTGTTTTGGATGTTTAATTGTGTGTATATTAATTATTTTCATCATCTGATTTCTTAAAATTTTGAAATAACTTCATTATCCCCAAATCAAGGTTATAGTAAATTAGAGATGTTTTTAATAAAGCTGATATAATTGGGGTTTTTCATATTAAATGTGGTTGAATGACATGATACACGATATATAGTTATAATTGAATGTAGATGTATGATTTATGATATTATGGAAAAACTATTATAGATTCAAGTGTTGCGAAAATGCGGGTTAATTTTTACCGATAATAACAAATTCACCTTTAGCACTAGTGCCTAAATGAATAGAGTGTGAATAATTGTATTGAAAAATCACACAAGGTAAATTCCCAAGAAAGACTGGAGGAGTCACAAACGGTTCCATTTAAAACCTAACTTCCTAGACAAAATTTTTCTTGACACGTAATTTAGTAGCACAATAATTCACTACAACTATACCCAGAAATAGCTATTAAATAGATAAATAACGAACACCAGAATTTAACAAGGTTCTGTTAATTATGCCTACTTCTTCGACTACAACTAAATTAATATTTTACTATTTTTAGAAAATAATACAAGTGAAATATTACAAAACAAGAGAGAAAATTTTTGCCTTAAGGAAAGATAGGCAATTTTGGGATGTATCTAACTAAGGAGGGGAGGCTCCTTTTATAGCTTTAGGAACCTCCACCATTCCCACAAATTTTCGATGTGGGATTAATTGTGGGATGAGCCATAATTGTTGACAACTTAACAAATCTCCACCTTGGCGAATTCCACTTCTTGAAATCTCTCAAAAAACTCAATTTTAGTAGTGTCTATAACTATCACAATGCACTTTAATGTGCTTTTGCCGAACCCTTAATTCACCAAGCAATCCTTAAAGTCAAATTGCCTCCTTTACAACCTCTGTAGCTGCTATATACTCTGCCTCTATACTTGACAAAACAATTGTTGACTGTAAGTTAGACCTCCAATTGATTGTTACCTTTGTAAGAATAATCACATAGCCAGTAGTTAATCGATACTGTCTAAATCACTGGCATAGTCAGAATCAAAATATCTAACTACATATTAACTATCTTGCTTATCTCGCTGAAATATCAAACCAACATCTATAGTGTTCAGAATGTGCCGTAGAATCCATTTCACAGCTTGCCAATGTTCCTTTCCAGGATTATGCATATACCTACTCACAACCCAACTACCTGTGACATGTTGGGCCTTATACATATCGTAGCATACATCAAGCTACCAACAACATTTGCATACGATACTTTTTACATGTATTCCCGTTCTGTATCATTCTTTGGAGACAAAGATGCAATGAGCTTGAAATAAGGAGTGAGTGGAGTATTGATAGGCTTTGACTTTTCATTCAAGCCAAAATATTTTAGTACCTTTCTCAGATACTGTTTTTGAGTTAAACAAAGTCTCTCCAATTCCTTATCTTTTCTTATCTCTATGCCGAGAATCTTCTTAGCTTCACCTAGATCAATAATTTCAAACAATTGATTCAGTTGAATCTTCAATCTCTCAATTTCTCTTCGTTTCTTTGAAACTATCAGCATATCGTCAACATAGAAAATAGTTGTAGGATCCACCTTGTAGCTTGCGAAAATACACACATTGATCGCATTTTCTTCTTGTGTACTTTTTTTCCCATCATAAACTTGTCAAATTACTTATACCACTACCTTAGAGATTACTTCAGTATATACAACAATTTTTCAAGCTTGCACACCTAATCTCTTTTCTAGCAACTTTAAACCCTTTGGGTTGAGTCATATAGATTTCTTCCCCTAAGTTTTCATATAAAAATGTTGTTTTTACATCCATTTGAACTAGTTACATATCAAATTATGCTAACAAAGCAAACAAAATTTCAATGGAGGAATGTTCTACAACTGGAGAAAAAACTTCATTATAATCAATTCCCTCTATCTGAGCATAGCCTTTGGCCACCAGCCTTGCTTTGTAACGAATATTATTCTTGTCAGGAAATCCATCTTTCTTTACATATATCCATTTGCATCCAATTGCCTTCTTTTCCTTTAGGAGACTAGCTAGCTTCTACACCTGATTCTTATAAAGGGAATGTATTTCTTCATTCATGACTATCCTCCACTTATTTTATTTTTAACTTCGAACTATTTCCTTATACGTGGTAGGAATGTCATTAATTTCAGTTGGAGATGCATAAGCCACTATATTAACATGACGAGTAGGTATTTGAATGTTACTTTATGGCTTTCTCAATGCAATTGGCTTCCTTCAAACTCCATCTATTTTAGAGTATCATTTGTTTGCTCAATATTTTCAGTTGTCACCTTTCTTAACATGATAGATTCATTAAAGGTAACATCCTTGCTGAAAATTATTTTCTTTGAATCTGAGCACGAAAGAAAATATCTTTTCACATCAGAGGTGATCCCAACGAAAATTTCTTTATTTACACGTGGATCCAACTTTGACTCCTTAATATGATAATATGCAGTGGAACTAAACACATGTAAGGAATCATAATCTGCAGTAGGTTTTCCAAACCATTTTTATAAAGGTGTTTTTACCACTAATAGCAATTGATGGAAGACGATTGATGAGATGATATGCATATGTAACAACCTTAACCCAAATTTCTATGTGTAACCCAACATTGGACAACATACACCAAAATTTCTCATGCAATGTTCATTTCATGCGTTCTGCCACCTCATTTTGTTATTGTTTATCCCTAACTGTGAAATGTCTAACAATACCTTCATCTTCATAGACTTTTAAAAATGGATCACTCCTGTACTCCCCATCGTTATCTATATGGAGATGCTTGATCCTTCTTCCTATTTGAGTTTCCACCATCTTTATTGGACCCCACATCCCACCTTTCGGTGTTTGGGGGTTATACCCTGGCGTGTGTTTGTGGGTTATACCACGGCATCCAACACAAATCAGTATTGTCCTCTTTGGTCACGATTCGAACTCGTG
>JANKOD010000192.1:26093883-26108695 GCA_026284645.1 Erythroxylum acuminatum
TATGATTTATAGTGGTTAGAGATGGTTGGGCAGGATCTATTATTCAACATTTTATTAGGGTGTGTACCAATTTGTTGAATGTAATATATTATTTATGATGAAATTGAAACATGTATTGCTCCATCTATTGGAGAAAAATAGTTAGTGTGTGCCTTTCCTAGGCATATACAAGGCATTATATGATTATATGGCACCCTCTGTATGTTACATTTCATTTTTTTTAACAATATGCATAATATGTTAGTTTAATTGATAGGTACCTTGGAGATAGTTTATTATGTTAAATAGGCACATGCAAATAAAGACAATATAATAGTATTTTATTTTTATTTATTTATTCTTTATTCTTATTTGGTAGATGCTATACTATTGCATGTGTATTTCAAGTGAGGAGCTCTTAGAGTAACACGGAGATCGAAAGGATATGACTGATGTTATTCATTTAATTGGATATTACTAAGTTTTAGATAGAGAGAGACTTGATATAATGATTTAATGCTTACTAAGACTTGAGTTGTTTATTAGCTTTTGATAAATCTTTTAGTTATGAGTTAACTGATTATTTTGTCATAATACTTATGATATTGAGATTGGTGGATGATTGAAGTCATTTCTGAATTACTCCTACGTTTTTTGTTTTAGCAGTTTGGTTAGCCTTAGTATGGTGGTGAGGCTATTATGATTAAGCCTTACTAATGTGTTACTTATAAGGAAATTGGTCAACCACATCACTACGTTGGTATGCTAATGTGTTAATAAACACCTTTGTTACACATTTAACCTACATTAGCCAACCAATAACCTTTATTGATCAACCAATCCTCCTAAAATCATGATTTTATCAACTTTTGGTGCTCAAACTTGATTTATTTAATGTAATTATAACTAAGATCAACTTTCATAATGTCCTTAAAAATTATTTAAAAGATTAAATTATTTTAAAAACAAAAGCTTTAATACCTTTGATGAATGAAAAGACTTGTGTAATAAAGTAAGATAAAATGTGTATGCTTTGTAAGCCTTTAAGATTATTAAAGTGACTAAATGAGATTACAATCAATATTAAAAATATATAATGATATTGATGTGCTTTGATCTTCTTTTGTTCTTGACTTGAATTTTTGTTTAAAGATTGCAAACTTTTAACTTTTTTTTTATCACCTTCATAAGCTATTTTCTTGAGTTAAGGCTACATCTTGTTCCTACATTGCTTTTGATTAAAATGGTGAACTCATTAACAGTACTTATATTTTGTTATCAACAATAGTTCAACAATCTCTCCCCTTTTTATGTTGATAAAATATTTGTGATATTAGACAGTAATAATAAAATTAAGTACATAATCAAAATAGTGATTGGCTTTCCTTTAGTTCATGAATAAAACATAATTCAATATCAAAAACAAAAGTATAGACAATATCAAATGTAAAAGAAATTTCCACACATGTAGATAAATTAACTTAAATATAACATAAATTACTTAAGCATAAAATACCATTTAAAGTACAAGAAATGCAAAATCGCTCCCCCTGAATGTCATCACTAGCCTTGAATATAATATCACTAATCTTTATCTATATTTTTGGGGTAAATATATTAAGTTAGAATTATATTAAGTTAGAAAACTTCCAAGAAAAATAAACTGTCATGAATTATATTAAGTTAGAAAACTTCCAAAATTTAATAGCCAATCATACAAAAAGTTCAAAATTACTCAAAATACTAGAAATTAAGTACAATAGAATAAAGAAAATTTATTAGATTGAATTTATAAACAATCAATTTGAGAAAGGCGTAAAAATTGAAAACTCCTAATTTTGGTATTGTGCCTGAACTAAAAGGTTCAATTGGAGCAAAAAATAGCAAGTTTTAACAAGATTAGATGTTGGAATTATAAAAATTGATACTTAATTGAAATATCCCACCATTAATTTTATAAAAAAGTTTCTAATTTTGAAAGCCCCAGATTTTAAAAAATAATGATCAAGATAAAGTACTCAATTTTTAAATCCTAGAATTGCAAACATTTTGCAATCATACTTGATTCCTAAAAGGCTTATACGAATCATATAATTTATAGAAACAATTTCAAGAACATATGTATTATCAAAGTCTTAAAAAGAGGAATTATGGTTTATCTAAAGAGAAGTTAAGAATATATATGGAGTTTAAGCTATAAAGTAAGCCTAAAACATGGATAATGCCAATTGGTAAGGTCTGAGACAAGGGTTGGAGAGTTCGGGAAAAAAAAGGGTGAATGACATGAAGAATAAATGAAAAGGTGAGAAAAGAACCTTTAAAAGCATGGAGACTGGTTAACCACCTCAGGCTGCTGGTCAAACAATATAAGCATAGTCGACCACAATAATCGTCCATTCTTCTCTGGAACTTAAATTTTCTTTCCTGGAAGGGACATTGGTCAACTAATAATCTATATTGGTTAACCAATGTACGCATATGATCAACCATTTCATGCGATCAAACTCTTTACAACTTCACTGAAACTTTGGAGAATTGATTTTTAAGCACATTGGTTGACCAATATTTCCTAAACTCTTAAAATTAATCTAAACTTTAATTAAAGACTTAGTATAAATTAACCATGAGTTCATAAACATATTTAAAGACTCCTTATCATATTGAATTCTCATTAATCATGCCTAATTCTTTTCTAATTATACAAAGCCTATCTTTACTTATTAGTTTAGTATAAATATCAGCTAACTGGTGTTATATATCATCCAATTCTAATCAATATCCCTATAATCTCCAGTTAATTTCTAAGTACCCACTTAGTCCTTATGATTTGATGATTTCTAGGTCTAACTGTTAAGGTCCACATTTTACTTCTCTTGAAAATGTCTAATTCTTTAGTCATGAAAAAAATCAACTTTTGTAACAAAGGAATTCTGCTGTAATCCTAGGTTCAAATGAGCATTTCTAGAATAAGATCAAATAATTAGCTCTTTTTGAAATCCACGAATGATTTGATTTAGAGGTCCATCCTTCTTGAATTTTGAATCCATTAGACGACTCTCATCTTTTTTTTCTCCCTCACATAGTTTAATAATTTGCTCCTGTGGGCTGTCTTGATGATCATTCTTATTTTCTTCTAAGACTAATTTGTTTTATTCTTAAATACACCTATATAACCATCTTTTATATTTTTCTTAGATACAAGGGGATTGATTCATCAACATAAAATTCATAAACTCTTTATAAACAATAAAAATTCAAGAACTACCATCATTACTACTTACTTTATTCTTATTTTCTTAAATCCCTACAAAATAAACCATTCAATATGTTTTAAGTACTCAAATGAGTGATAAGTGATATTTTTTATAGGATTATCTAAGTCATTTTATGTGATAATGTGAATGTTTAGTATACATAGTAGGATGTGTAACCTATGTTTTATGTTATTTTCATATAACTTGCATATGTATGTGATTGTATATGATAAATTGCATGTTATGTTATAAATGAAGGTTTTTAAGCTTAGGTTTTCCATGCTTTTCATGTGTTTTGATATACATACATTTTGCATGGTTTTTTGTTAATGTTTGGGCAAGATTTGGACCTTATTTATATTGATTATCAACTTAATTGCATATGGACTTGTTATAGGTATCAAAGAAGAAAAGAAAATAAGGCTGAAAAACAACCAGTCATGATCGTGACCAAATTGGTAGAAGCTTTAAATTTTCAATTTTCCAACTGGCAATTCCAACTTGTTCCACTTGCATCCTAAGTCTAAAAACCCAATTTTAAACCATAAAAAAGAAGAGGGTCACGAAGAAAACCAAAAGGAGGAAGACAGACACATTTTTTCGTGGATTTCCAAGGAGAATCAGGTGATTTCAAGAGATTTTAAAGTTGTCACACTAAGTTCCAGCTTTGTTCTTCAACTCATAAGTCTTCTATTCTCTCTTCTCTCACTTGTTTTTGTTTAGTTATTGTATGGAGAAGATGTATGGACTTGTTGTGAGGATGTATTTTATTTTGACATTCAATTTTTTAAAGTTTTCACTTAATGATTAACCTTTTTAAAATTCATATAACTTAGAACACAACTTTTTTTTATTGATGAAGCTATGAGCACAATCTGGTGGACATATAATATTAAAAAACATTTTGAGTTGAATTATTTTGAATTTTAAAAGGTAATCACTTTATTAAAAAATTTAAAATGTTTGATATTAAATTGAAAATATCATAAAAGATTAGGCATTGTTAAATTTGTTATCCCTAATTTAAAATGTGAGTGTGTTATATAGTGTACTTAACCATAGTGCTGCATGTCTAAAATCTACTTGTCATTAAAGCACGATTCCTACCAAATGCTACTAAATGTTAGAGGTTACTGCAAACTCTATAAATTAGCTTAATTATGTTAGACAAAAATAGGTAATTACTAGAATCTGAAATGCTAACTTAATATTTATTCTCAATAGAAAGAAGCCCACAATCCAGGACCCTGGTTTCTAACGGGAAAACAATCTTAACATCTAACTTTATTTGTCTCCCGTTTATGGCAGCTATAAGCCTTGAAACGAAGCTAAGGTCAAAAACACAATGAGAATCAGAAACAAAAAGTTTTGAAGAAATAGAAAAGACTTAACACTTAAACCCATCTGGAACTTTCTTCCCACAAAAGCTAGTCACCATTTCCAGGGAAATTGGAATATCAATAATATGACCCATGATATTAGCTTTGATGGCTGTGCAGAGGCAAAGCGCAGCTTCAAAATTGCCGAGAGGACCAAGTATGTTACAGCAAGGGCAGTTTGGAGCAACAGCATCATGATGTACTAAACCATGCACTATATCTGAACATACAGAGAACTTAAGGGTATCCCTAGGGCACTTATTATGATTATCGTACTTTAGGGATGCTGATGGCGATTGACTATTTGTAGAGCTCACCAAGGTGAAGAAGAGGAGGTTGAGAGAGAGGAGAAGAACTGTTGAAGCTAGTGATTTTGAAGACATACTTTACAGATTAACCACCTTGGATTCAGAAACAATTTTCTTTGTTGGTGTGAGATAAAGCTCGAGAGGTTAACTAAATTTACTTATAAAGCTCGAGAGGTGAATTAAATCTACTTTCTGATTAGTGCTTGTTCTCTTATATAAGTGATATAGAGAGTATTATACACATCAATGTACCAATAACTCAGCATTAGTGATCGGCAAGTTGTTGAAGGCTTCTACTTTCTTAAATTGGTTGGTGATTATTTGCTGCAGTGAAGTGAAAAATTAGGTTTACAAAAAATGTGTAATAGCTTCCTCCTCCTCGGGAGGGAAAATCTCTAAGTAATTTGACTACGAAAATGTAGAAAAGGAGTGGCTTTAATTAATTCTTTTTAAAGTTGTTAAGCTAGCAGAAGTTTTATACATTTATGTATCCAAAAATTAGTTGAATCCCGAAACCTTACACTTCATTTTCATTAGGACAAACATCAAAATTGTTAACATAATATCTTGTTAATCTTTTCATTATAAGATGTACTCTTATCTTACTCTTAATCCTATTATTATAAGATATACTCTTATCTTTTCCTTGATATGATAAGATTGTATAACATAAAATTAGAGATATTTAGTTAGACAAATTATATATAAATACCCTTTGTAAATTGAATTGTAAACATGAAATCTTAAAAAGACTTCTTTTTTCCTTTCACTTTCTACACGATATCAGAGGTCAAAATTCTAGAGGTTTCTTCATTTTTTTTTCACAACATTCTGTTTTCGTATTATGAGTTTCTAAATCTGCTTCAAAAACAAATTTCCATATATCAAATTGTTCTTCTCAAGTAGACTATAATGGTACAAAAATTATCTTCAAAAATCTAACCATGCGCCGTCATGCATTAGGAAAAGTTGTTGAAGTCTGAAACCCTATTTATAGGTTTTTGGAAGAAAGAGAAAGGCTAAACGATGTCATTTTAAAACCAACAAAATGAAGTCATTTTAGTCCAAATGACAACAAATCATAAACCCTTCATTCTTGGCCATGCAGTGATAATGCATTGCCACGTCAAT
This sequence comes from Erythroxylum acuminatum, assembly GCA_026284645.1. NCBI lineage: Eukaryota > Viridiplantae > Streptophyta > Magnoliopsida > Malpighiales > Erythroxylaceae > Erythroxylum > Erythroxylum acuminatum. The sequence goes on from JANKOD010000192.1 coordinate 26,099,935, forward strand.
GAAACGTCATCCTATATCATTATTACACATCATATTTGGAATAGGTGTCTTTTACTCCTTTCTCGACATGTCTTCTATCAGTTCAGCAAGCCCTTCTCACTAGTTAAGCTCGATTTAGATTAGTTAACTTTAGCTTTGACTAGTCAAGTTCACCTTTATTCCACTAAGTTTTTTTTTTATAAACTAGACCAATTCCTTAAGATTTGGGCCATTTTGAATCCATTTTTGAGGTTATGATCAAATTTAATTTCTATAGACAATTTTCTCCATTCTATTGTCTTTTATTGAATATGGATATCTTTACACTTACTTAATACATTCTAAACACTATCAATGTTACATTTGGTAGGTTAAACTATGATTTGTGGCCTGAGGAAATTTGCATTTTTCTTAAAGGAAGGCTCATATGGTGAATTGTTACTAAAGAAATACCAAAGCCAACCAAAATGGCAGGCAAAGAAGAGGAGAAATTTATAGGGCACTTGGTATCTTAAGATGGAATGAATCATCAAATACCAACATGATTTTGAATACATTTGCTAAAGTAATCAAACTAGATTTTCAAAACTTTGACATAGCTAAGGAGGTGTGGGATTTTTTTTAAAAAATCATTACTCTATATACAATGATGCTAATTGTTTTATCTTTATTGAAGACTTCATCAGTTGTAACAACAACTTGGCCAAATAACCCGTAGCTATGTCTCAGAACCTTAAGAACTTCAGGATAAGATTGCACTTGGAGATCATACATGGCCTAGTCCTACTGTAGCCACCATTTATGAATCTTCATGATCATCAACGTATTTGGCATTTATTGATGACTCTTTGAGAGGAATTTAAATCTATTCGTAATTCTCTTCTCCATCAAGGTTCTTTATCAACACTTGACACTATGATCAAAGAACTAATTATAAAAGCGAGTAGACTTAATGCACTTAGTATTGAAAACCCATTCCACCTACTAATGATGTTCTAGCTACTCATACCTTATCCTCCCAATATTCTCATAATTCAATTAAGACACCTTATAAAGGATCCTACAACTACTATAAAAAATATGACCATCACATTGTTAAGTGCATAAACGACTTCGACAAAATTCTTTACAAAGTAATTCATCCAGGCCCTCTTAACCTCCTTACTGCTATTGTTGTTGCCACAAAGGGTCCTATAAAGAGTACTTCTCCTAAATTCTCCTTAAAAGATCATCCTCTTCTGCAACAACTTCAACCAAAGTCTAGTATTGTCTCTTCATCTACCTTATATCTCACAACAGGCACCACATCCTCATAGTACTTTAATTCTACCTATTGTATTTATATGAATTCTAATTCTTCTATTTTTCAATCTCTACAAACACCATCTATCCCACACATTGCTCACGTTGTTCACAATTCCACTATGCATGTTCAAAATATAGATGCTACTGAAACACCTAAATTAGCCTTACCTACTACTTTTCTCGTCCCCATAATGTCCTTAAATCTCATTTTTGTAGGTCATTTATGTGAATTTCGTATTGAGTTATCTTTTTCAAATTGTGGTTGTACTGTGCAGGATCTGTAGACAGGTGAGATCTTTAGGACAGAGCATAAAATTGGGTGACTTTTTTAGCTTACTTCCTTACATCTACTATTAAAAATTATTGTTGGAGATGTTACATATCATTTTTGGCATTCTTGTCATGGTCATATTTCTTCTACTAAATTAAGATATTTAATTTCTAGTGGTTTTTTTAGGCCCTATTAAAAATGAAAACTATGATTATGTTTCATATCAACTTTTTAAAAGTCATACCTTACATTTTTCTCTTAATAATTATATTTCCTTAAGCCCTTTTAAAATAGTTATTATGATATTTAGGGTCATTCTCCTCATTATACTACGGGTGATTTATGATACAATGTGATCTTTGTTATTGATTTTTCTCGTTATACATGGATCTATCTCAAACATCATTGGTCTGAATTATTCTTTTTTTACTCTCTCTTTGCTAATATGATTCAGACTCAGTTTTCTTGTAAAATTAAAGTACTTAACTATGATAATACCATGGAATACAAAAATACAAATTTCACCCAATTTCTTGTCTAATAAGATACTATTATCCAAAGGTCTTTTCCAGGTACCTCTCAATAAAATAAATGTGTAAAACAAAAATCTAGATATGTCCTTGATACTGTTTGAGCCCTCTTTATATCTTCTTCTTGACCATAAAGCTTTAAGTATCTCTTACTACTATATGCACTATAAACCATATCCCTTCTCCTATTATAAACAACGTTTCTCCATATGAATGTTTATTTAATAGTAAGCTTAAGTATAAAGCTTTTAAAGTTTTTGGTTATGCTTGTTTTATTCTTTTATAACCTCATGAGTACACCAAACTAGAACCACGAACATTACTATGTTATGTTTAAGGATATGATTTAGAAGACAAAGGGTACAAATGTTAGGATCCCTTTTCACAAAGACTTCATATCTCTTATCATATAACTTTCTTAGAACATAAAATGTTTTTGACTTTCTCAAAATTTCGAGACAATGATCCCGACATCAATTCTTTTATAATGCTACTATATTTGTTTTTCCTAACATTTCTTCTATTGTTTTTTTAGTAGTTCTTACAATCTAACTCCACCTACACGTGATCCCACTACATTTTCTCTAACTGTGGATCCATTAAATTCACCACCTGACCATCGCTCATCTGACAATCTCCCTCCACCACTAATACTTCATCATATAAAATGTGTAAGTTAACTTTTAGTCCACCTTTGTGATTTTTATGTTTATTCCACTATTGTCTCCCTTTATGAACCTCGTTCCTATTGTCAGGCAAGTTTTGACCTTTTATGGTAGCAACTAATGACGGAAGAAATATAGGCTCTTACTTACACAAATACTTGGAACTTGGTTGACTTATCTCCAGATAAGTCAATTGTTGGTTAAAAATGGGTCTATAAAATCAAGACTCGAGTGAATGGATCTGTGGAAAGATACAAAGCTCACCTTTTCCCTAAAGGATTCACTCAAATATGGCATTGATTATTAGGAGACATAGCTTGATTGACTTAAATACAAAGTCTTATTGCTATTGCTACTACCAAACAATAGCAGCTATTCCAAATGCATTTTAAAAATGTTGTCCTTAATGGAGATCTCATAAAAGAGTATACATGTAACCTCCTTTGAGTTATGATCATCCTCCCAATACGGTTTATTATTTCTGCAAAGCCTTATATGGATTAAATAAGCTCCTTAAACTTGATTTGTAAAATTTAGTTCCACCATTGAATAGCTTTGATTCAAGTCAAGCTCTTATGATCATGCCTTATTTCTTCATAAAACAGATCAAGGTTATACTCTTCTTCTTCTCTATATGAATGATATGATAACAACTGGTAATGAAATATAAGGTATTTCTGCCCTTAAGTCTTTTCTCTATTAGTAATTTGAGATGAAATAATTGGGTAATCTATGTTATTGTTTAGGTTTTAAGATATCCTTAAATGAATCTAGATAATATCTGTCACAAGCAAAATATGCTATTGATCTTATCTCTTAAGTTGGCATCACTGATATTCTTTAGGTTTTAAGGCATCTTCAAATGAATCTGGACACTATCTATCTTTTATTGATCTTTGAACTACAAATGCCATCCTATTCCATATTATTAGCCTCATAAACATCGCTCTATTTCCACTTCCTCACTACTGGTAATTTTGATATTATTGTCTTCCAAGTCTTGAAAGCTTGTGGTTAGAGTCCAAGTAGTGCCTTTCTGAGGGGCTTCTTTACCCACATATCAAGGAAACCAACCTACTAGATATATCTTATATACATGAATGTACAATTTTATAGACATTTTTTAGAGTGTGTTGGCTAAACATAGTATATTCACCAAGGTAGAGATTGTTGTGTATAACTCATATAAACAACTACAATCTTGAGGTATTTATGAACGAATACATATGTCTTTTGGAAATCTTTGGGACAATAAGACACATAATCATGTAGCAGAACATGTTCTTATTAAAAAATTAGATGTGAAGACGTGAGATAGAACACAATTGGGTTAGTATAATGAAGATTTTTCTAAAGAAAAACATGACCTAAAATGTAGGTATGTCTTACCCCATGTCCATATGTATAGCAAAGTAGAAGATATATGGTTTGAGATAGTAGTTTGTTAGAGTCCATATTTATATTTTGGAAAGAAATAGTGAGATACATGGTTTGGGACAAGACCATGTTTGCAATAAATATCCTCATTTGAAAATACATTTTTTATGGATTTCAAAATCAAAAACAATTTTAAGATTTATTAAAATTATGTTTAAATAAGGTTGGGCTTTATAAAGGGAAAGTTATATAGCGTTGTACCAACTAGAGTTTACGTATAGTGTATATATATAAATTATTTGTATTCTTCATCGACACTCACTTTACATAAGAGATCAGGTGGCGAGGAGGATATCACTACTATATTTTTGGCTCACGACCAATATAGGCTTAACATCGATGAAAGTTCTCAAGTTAAAGGGTTGTATATGAGAGAAAATCATGGTTATAGGAAAAAGTAGGGGAAAGATAGCTCGTCAAAGTAAAATTCTAAATCGTGTATACTCTTACCATTAATAATCGGGATTCAGCTATCTTTCAACGAATTAGGGTCAATTAGGAGAAAAATAAATGAATGGTATAATATGGTAAATGATGTAAAGTTTAACAAGGTTACAGAGTTAAGTGCTTCTAGAAAGATCTTGTTCGAAAAGGATCACATTTCAAAAATGAAATTGATATATTGAAGAAGTTAGTTATTACAGCAAACACTATCTAAACTTAATTAATGTATCAAGATGTGGGCATAGATCCAATCCAACTTATGTAAAGTATATTTGTCTAGGTAGAAATTGTTATTTATGGCTTACATACAAGGATGTGCAATATTAAAGGCATTTCTTGAAGTATGTTATAAATTGAACATGGTATATTCTCCAAGATGGATCATATACACAAGTGCAATTTTGGAATGTTTACTAAAAGAATGCAAGTATTTCATAGCATATTATTTGGTGAACACTGTCTAATAAACGATAAGGAGTTAGAGCATGTTCTTATTTGAAAATTAGAAGCGCAAACTTAGGTTAGATATAGGTGTCTTGGCATAGCGGGGGTATTTTCATAAAAAGACATGCATGCTTTGTCCATAAACATGGAAAAGCATAAAGATAAACAACTTAAGATACAAGCATATTAGAATCCAGGTCCATGTTTTAAAAGAAAACTACAAGATATACAACTTGAGAGACGACTATTAAAGTCAGCGAACATAAAATCACCAATGGTAAAACGAAAGATATTGCATGTAAGATAAAGGAAGACTAAGCGCCTTCCTTTATTGAAAAAAAGACGTACGTCCCGGTTTTCACGCGAGAGAAGGAAATGTAGGCAACAGAAAATCCTTTTAAATAATTTAGTCTGCGTTGAAATGTTGTGCATGTTAACGTGCTTACTTAAATTAAAGAAATTTTAAAGTCCAAGTGGCTGCTCAATCTCCCCCTATAAAAGCCTTAGCCACTTACCTTTTCCGTCACCGCTCTCAAGCAACTAAACAGCTAGCTTATCACTGGTTATCACATTTATCAAAACAAATCTAGTTGCTAATAGAGCTATCACGAAATGGCCTCAGGAGCTCTAACCAAATCAACTGCCCTTCTCCTCTCAGTCCTTCTCATCAGTAGCTTGGCCTTGTCGACAGATGCTGCATGCGCTCTTGTTGACCTCTCAGTCTTCGTTCAATGTGCACCTCTGACAGTCTCTGGTTATCCTAACGCACTTACCAGTGGTTGCTGCGTCTATCTTAACGCTAATCTCAATGTTGATGTACCTTCTTGTCTTTGCACTTGTGCCAAAACTGGTCTCCTGGGCGTGCTCGGAATTTCTGTTGATGCTGCTGTTAAGGCTGTTCTGGGCAATTGTCATATCCCTTACCCGCCAGGATATGCATGCCTTTGAATCTGATTGGTCGATCGGACATATATATATATGTCCTGTACACGTTTCCTTCTTATGTTCTATCTTATTGCCCGCTAGACTAGTTTTGGCTCGTTGATTGGCATACATGTGCATGCCATTGACCCTGTAGCCCATATGAATAAAGCAGGCATTAACTACCCATGCTACGTTGTAGTAAAACAATAAATAGGTCGTCAACGAGAGTTAAGCATTGTATTGCTTCTGCAACTTATTGCTTTGCTCTTATTTTGACTGTATCTTTACAAGCAATTTCAATATATATATATGTGTGTCTTACGACTGAAGTTATTCCATTTATTTGTCTATTTATATAATGGATCCATAATCAACCCTAGCTATAACTGGTTTATTTATCCAAGCGTATGCATTGACAGACAATTTGTTTCCAAAAAGCATCGTGTCAGAAGGGTAACTAAATAATATTTCAATAAACATATATAGTTTCCAAATTATCCACGTAAAATGCTTACTTCGAGCAGGCAACTTATTTATTAGTTATGCTTTCTCCGATAAAACCAAATTTGATAGAATGTTCAGATTAGTTTCGAATAAACTTGACTCTTAGAAATAAACTTAAATTTTGGAATTTTGCAGCAATTTTAAAGGAATAGTTATTTAGAGAGATTTATAGTAAAATAAAGGAAAATTAATATGTCATTAGAAATGTTTTCCTCTTTGTATTTTAGTATTAAGTGATTTTAAGTTGGTTAGTATATAATCCTGTATTGGCACTATAAATAGTCAATTAATGTTTCATTTTATGATAACAGTTTATGTGACTGTGCAAGTATTTGTGAGTATTTTACTTTTTCCAACAAAATGGTATTAATTAATGATATCAAAGGAGCCTTTATATCTTTCCACTATCCATAACTTGCCAAACTCAGTTATGAGAATTAGGAACTTAGGATGAAGGTAATTCTAGGTTCATAAGACATATGGGATGTAGTCAATAAAGATTACGTAGAGCCTCAAGATAAGGAAAACTTGACTCAATACGTAGAGCCTCAAGATAAGGAAAACTTGACTCAAGTTAAGAAGAAGCCTCAAAGAAGTAAAGGAAGAAAGATCAAAGTGTACATACTATCATCCATCAAGGTTTAGACAAAATGTTTGGAAAAATAGCTAGTGAATCCACATCAAAGAAGGCATGTGATGCAACTCACCAAGGCAATGGAGACTTAAGGATGCCAATGGGTCAAATTACACGGTCACGCTCCAACAAGCTTAAGGAACAATTTCATATTTATGCACAAGCTTTTGTTTCACAAGAACTTCAAGAAGTTTTGTTGATCAAGCTTGGGGAAGAGTTTAGGGAGACGCCTAAGTGTGTATGCACATTGGAGGCATCAAACTAAGAGGGTTAACACTTAGCCAATTTTTACAAGGACAAGTCTAATCAATGGGCTTGGGCTTATTTTATCTTGTAAAGGGCGTGTGGACTTCTTTTGGGCTTTGTCATGGGCTGATTTGTGTTAAGTGTGCATGTGCCTCATTAAAAAAAAGTCATGTGCATGTTTTATTTTAAGGAACCAAGCATGTGGGCCTAGTTAAAAAAACCCAATCCACTCCTCTTAAGTTAGCCTTCTAATTTTCTTGTTTCCTTATCCTAATTGGTCTAAGATTAGTCAATTTTAATTAGTTTTGAAGCCCAAATCCACGTGGAATTTGTTCTTAGGAAATTTTGTTTCAAGAAAGCCTTCTTAATCCTTTGGCCTTTCTTTAGGGCTTTTAGGTTATTTCGTTAGGGTTTGTATTGCACAAGGGTATTTAAACCCTTGCTTTATGTGTGAACTTCACATTAGATGTTAATAAAAAATTGGAAAGTATTCTTCAAGAGAGAATTCGGATTCTTGCTTATTTTACCTTAAGGATTGATTCAACTTATCAAGTAAGTTTTAACTTGTGGCGCTAATTCAATTCTTGCAATCTTTATACTCTTTGTTACCAATTCCTTGTTGTTTTGGGGGTGAAGGCTCCTATTAGGTCGATTGAATTTAGGTTTAGGAACAATCATTAAAACGGAGGTGATCTACACATTGACTCTAGGTTGTTGCCATATCATCTTTGGTATCAGAGCCTAGGTTTTAAATTCAATCTTTATCTTTAATTTTTTGTTTGTTCTTGATTATTATAGTTAGTTCATTGTTAAAATTTGAAAAAAAAGAAAGAAAGAAGAAAGAAAGAAGAAAAAAAGAAGAAAATCAAAACAAGAAAGAAAGAAAGAAAGAAGAAAAAAAGAAGAAAGTCAAAAAAAGAAAGAAAGCAAGAAAGAAAGAAAGAAACGAACAAAATCAAGAAAAGAAAGAATGAAAGAAGGAAAAAAAGGAAGAAGAAGAAAAGAAAATCAAGATTGTGAATCTTTGTGTATTTGAGTTGATTTGCTTGCAATATTCACCAAGTTTGCTAATTCTTGCATCAAGATTCATCTTTATAATTGAAGGTTCACTCCATTAATTCAAGATTCATCAAGAACGAATCTGATCATTCAAAAACTCATTAATTTCATTTCTTTATTATTCAAGATTCATCAAGAACGAATCTGATCATTCAAGAACTCATTACTTTCGTTTCTTTATTATTCAAGATTCATCAAGAACGAATCTGATCATTCAAGAACTCTTTAATTTCGTTTCTTTATTATTCAAGATTCTTCAAGAACACATCCTTCCTTCAAGAAATTCATCAAGACTTGCTTTCTTGCATCAAGAAACACT
>JANKOD010000192.1:26128772-26142203 GCA_026284645.1 Erythroxylum acuminatum
ATATGTAATATATATGTGTGGGTTTGAGTTTCTAAATAAAATAAATATCAGTGTGATGTTTGGTTTTGTTGTTCTGTCTTGGGTGGCATCCATGTATCCTCTCAGGGGGTATTTGGGTGTTACATTGTGCCTTACCCTTATAATTAATTTTCCATCATACACTTCTACCATAGCTTTAGCACTAGCTAAGAAAGGTTGTTTAAGATCAAGGAAACTTCTAAAACATTCTCCATATCTAAAACTACAAAATCAAAACAAAAGATGGATTTGTTAACCTTAACCAAAATATCTTCTATAGTTCTCTTAGAGCACTTAATTGACCTATCCCCGGATTAAATACTTATCTTAATTGGTTTATGTTTACCCAACCTAACTTCTTAAACATATCATATGGAATCAAATTAATAATAGTTTTAAGTCTACTAATGCCCTTTTAATTGAAAAATACCAATATTATAAAGGATAATAAAACTCCCTAGATATATGATTTTTTAGTGTAGCTTATTTTGTAAGATTACAAAGAACTCCTCACTTCACCATCAACAATTCCCCAAGCGTTTTCTTATAAGAAAGGGTATCCTTCAAGTACTTAAAATATTTTGGCATCTGTAATAGAGATGCAATAAAATGAATGTTAAGATGTAATTATTTAAAATACTCTAAAAAGTTGCTAAATTTATCTTCCTTTCTATTTATCTCAAGTTTGTTTGGGTACGAAGTTCTTAGTTGGTACTCTTTCACCACTTCCTATTTTGACTCCTCCTCTTTCTCTTTCTCATTCTCCTTCTCCTCTTCCTTCTTTTCTTCTACAACAACTTCTCTCTTTATCCTTCAGTTCATTTCCAATCTTTAAAGTCACTACATTCACTTATTTTTCTTAATTTAGGCTTAATGTTGCTAATTAAGTAAGTGGCTACTTTTTAAAGACAAGCTTAATAAGCTATCCAATTTGAATTTATAATTTATGGGTAAAGTCTTGTTAATTTTGTAAAGATACTGTAGTACTTTGGAAATAAACATCAGATATAGTGATAAGTTTTATTATAAGATCCTTGATACTTAGCTTCCTTTCTTATTATTATTTCTATTGAAATCTGGGTGGAGGACCTTCACCTTATTTTCCTAGATTATCCCACGACAAGTTAGGATGACTTATCTGCCTCTAATCGTAGGTATTACAATAAGGGTTATTTTGAAGTCAATTTCCTATCAAACTTACTGGCTTAGTCGACTGTCTCATATTCTTCGGCACCTAATGTTTATGATTAGGATATTCACTACCACAAATGTCACAACTCATCATTTATGCCAATTGGGCTGCGAAACTCATACTGCTACTCTTCTTGCTCAAATCTTTCAACTTTGCCTTTAATATTTCGCCATATCAAAAGTATGAATACCTCTTGATTTAGGCTTTAGCCTCAAATTCTCTCACCAATAATTATTCATGATAATATTTTTAATAAGCTCTTATAGGCCCTTAGAAGTTTTAATGTAGCTCATTCCATCTCCCTTACATCTTATACAACGTCTCACTATCTAGTTGCAGAAAGGAGAAGATGCCATTCTTGAGTCGTACTATCAATGACGGAGGAAAGTATTTGACTAGAAGCTTCTCAGCAATCCGTTTCAAGTGGTAATGGACCTAAGAGACAAATAATTTATCTTGATTAAACAACCTTAATCAAAAAGGATCCTCCAAAACTACACCAAGCTTAAATGTATCATAGATCTCCAAAAAATTTATGACGTGTGCATTTAGATCTTCATCTAGTAGACCATTAAATTATACAAGTTATTGTACCTTCTAAATCATATTGGACTATATCTTAAAATTATTTTCCTTTCCTTTTAGCCTAATAATGCTAGATTCAGTCCTTATAAGCAATGGTCTAGCATAATCCTATATAGTACAATGTTCTCCCTCTCTTGCCATTATGTCTAGTAGTTGGAAACTTGAAAATGATAAATTTCTCTCCCTTAAATTTAGAATTAAAGTCCTTGTGATTTTTGGATTTAGCTTAGTAAGTCCTTATAAACCCAAGTATCTAAATCCTAAAATTCAACCAACAAACACTTGATAATGAAGGAAGTTATAAAACAAATAATGCAAAAAGGAAAAAACGATTAAATTAATAAAAATAAAATATTCCTAATATGTTGTGCATTCGATCAAAACTATGCTAAAGATTTCTAAACAAGTGCGACTGTCGTTGATCCTATGAAGACTACAAGTAGTAATACTTATTGTCCTTTATTATCTAACGTAACAAAATAAATGATTGAACTAAAAGAAAATATTATCTAAACTAAAATTACTAATATGAAATAACAAATCAGAGTAATGAGTAAAAATGAAGTAATAAAGTTATAATCAAGACCTAGATTTAAATCCTACCACAACTTTTTTATACTTGAATTATCACGATTTAATGATTAACCTAGTGCTTAGCCTGTGTTGCACCCATATTAGCTTAGCAACTCCTCAATTATGCATATAATGGTTTATCTTGAAAACATAAGCTTGAAGGTCATAAACACAGGTCTATATTCTTTATATGGCAAACTCTCAAAGAAATAGATCAATCTAGTGACTAATAAGGGGTGGAATATGAGTCTATATCTGTCCTGTGTTCTAAATATGGGTTTATGTTCAACCTATGTTCATTTAGAATCATACTAAAACTTCTCTAACTTGGTTTTAACTTGCCCAAATTTGTTCTTCCTTTATTAGGAAGCTAAAACAAGACTTGTAAACAAAATATAAACCATATTAAGTACCAAATCATATAAAAATTATCCAAAGACATGCAAATTGCTCTAAAAATCATGTTAAGAACATAACCTAATTAACATTTATCACTAAGCAAAGACTAGTGTCCTAATAATAAGTTGAAAAAAGTAGAGATGAGTTCTATTGCTTATAATAGCACAATTTGGAGACTAATGTATTTAGAGGTATACACTAGGCTTAACATTGCTTTTGTAGTAAGTGTTATTGGAAGGTATTTGTTAAATCCTGGTAATAAACAATATGTTGTAGTGAAGAAAGTGTTACATTATGTGTATAATAATAGAGATTATATTCTAGTTTACAGGATTGTAGACAATTTTGAGACCATTAGATGTGTTAATGTTGACCTTAGTGGATATTCGATAATAAGAAGTCAACTACGTGTTATATTTTCATGTTAGCTAGAGGAAATTCCTTATAGATGGTCTCCAAGTAGTAAGTCTAGAAACTTCAACCATTTGGAAATATAGCTTATTTTGAGGTAGGAATGCATTTTAAGTGTTTGATTCATTGGAGGGCTTAAGATTGATTATTGAGTTTGTAGGCCTCTTAAGATTTATTATGACAACTTATCTATTTTATTCTTTTCTAAAAATACAAAGAAAAATGGTGGTACTAAGTATATTGAGTTTAAATACAGTAAGCTTCGAAGATGGGTTAATGATGGTGATGTTTTTTATAAATATACTGTCAATAAAAACATGTTATTTGACCAACGGACTAAGAGGCTTAGCCTTCTAAATTTTCATAGATATGTAAGTAATATAAGTATTATGTTATCTTATAATGTTTAGATGTAGAGGGAGTTTAAAACTATTATACATGATATTGTATGTGTACATATGATTCTTTTTACCACAAAATCTATTGTCTTCTTTTTAGAACTGAATGGTTAATACCATATTTGATATTTAGTCAATATCTCTTTATAGAATAAGCCATTTTTAGGAATACATCTTGTTTTGATTTAGGAATGCATGCTAAATGGTTGAAAATTTTCAATGGAGGGCTTAAGATTATTTGATTTAGTTTATAGGCCTATCGAAATTTATTGTGATAACTTATTTATTGTATTCTTTTCTGAAAATATAAAGAAAACTATTGGTACTAAGTATAACAAGCTTAAGAAAATTTGTGTGAGAGTTAAGAGAAGAAAATATATTTTCAGAAAAGAATATAAAGAAAATATAAAGAAAACTATCTCATTTATAATCTATCGAAAATTTGTGTGAGAGTTAAGAGAAGAAAATATATTTTCTAATTTTACAAATATTCCAAAAACTGAATTCTAATCCATATATTTTTAACATCATTTTAGTATGTATGTATCAATTATTAAAATACATAACATTAAATAATCCGATAATCGATTCCGTGTTATATGTCAAATTCTGTATTGTTCACATTTCGATGTCTATTACCTGACTTACACGCATGGTATCTTGTCAAAAGGAAAGGTCCAGTTGAAAAGGTTGTTCGAGAAATATTCCCAGCCACAAACCAATTGTTTCACATATGTTGGCTTGTCGGCAAACTTGTTGAACTTTTCAAAGTATCTCAATTTCTACTTGGACATGTATGTTTTACCAACAATCTAAGCTATCTGATCAGATGGTGAATTCATACTAAGCCATATTCTTCACGTCAACGTATTAATTGGACGTCCAGATCCCCATGAGTTGGTGTGTGCGTACCATGTTTCTTTCTCTCTCTATATCAATCTTTCTTTCTCCATGCTTGGAGCGAAATTGACCTCAATAAAAACCATGAAACAGGCAAGATCAGAACCAAGAGACGACATAGACACCAATGTACTACTTATGCTTTGCTTAGGCAAGAAACACCGGGACCCGAACGCTGATCTGGGAATCTATTGGTATGGGAAGAGCACATGGTATACATGCCACGTGCCCATGCATGCTGAAAGTAGACGGTGGTAGGGAGGTGTTGTGTATGTAGCTCATATACTAGTAAAGGAGCAGGTGCTGGAGCGGAGTGAAGCGTAAGCACAACGGTACAGGATTGACAGTTTTAGGAGCTGTCTGTAAGACATTGTACAGATGTACGGATGATGTGGCAACTGTCAGTTTATATCCTTACAGCCAATCAATTGGATTTTGAATTAATGTATGACATTATTTTGAATTAATGAAAATACTTTATTTATCTTTATGCATTAAATTAATTAATATTTTATATTTTAATACTAAAGATAAAATCCTTGGAATAATTACTGTATAATTGAAATTATGATGAGATCATAATTATGATATTCAATTTACACTTATGTGTTATTCCTAAATGTTCCTAATTGTAGTTTCATCAAGAATGGATATTATTGAAACAGTAAAACCAGCTTATATGTTTATTTCTTATGAAGAAAGTAATTGATCTCATAAATTAAAATATAGAGATACTTAAACTAATGTGTGGGTGATTATTAGAGAATAAGTCACTGAACTAACTCGATTATAAGAATTCCATATGGAATATTACTTATGTGTCTATGGATTATCTCATAAAGATGATTGTATAATTGATCCTCAGACTTAAGATTACCAAGGTGTCTAATGTAGGAATTATTATGTTTTGATGCTACTTATGAATTTCCCTATGATAATTCAGTTGGTAGTAATTGGATACAGTATGAACCATATGTAGATAGTTGAGTAAGTCAATATAGGATTCGTCACTCTAATGTAATTAGAGATAATAATCTACTGTTTTTGATTAGTAATGATTTATGAAATTCTCTGGCCAGAGTGAATTGATATTTGAAAAGGAATTTTCAAATTTTCAATTATAAATCAATTACTAATTAGCATGAACGAACATGATTGGATGATAAGGGTAGACATTATATCCATACTCTGTCCAATTAGAATATTAAATGACGAAATGATTAAATTATACATTAAAGCCATGCATGGATAGGTTAAGTCAATCACTTTGACATTCTTGATATTTAGGTAATCATGACATGTTCTAGACGTCAATCATAATTTATGATTATGAATTATTTAATTGGATAATTAAAGATAAATTAAAAGAAGTTTTAACTTATCTAATTCTAATTGTGAATTAGAATTATAATTTACAATCATTGCCAATTTATTAGGAACCTAATGGGTCACATATCAAAGAGCAATTTGTAAAAAAACAATTTAATTAAATTGGACTTAATTTTAAAGTTTGAGAAACTTTAGGGATCAAATATGAGATATTTGGTTTTATTAAAATTAAATTAATTATAATTTAAATTTGATTTTAATTATAATTAAAAAAGATTTAATTTTAATAAAAGACGCTTATGATTTTTTCTATTTAAAGGGAAGAGTTTTTTCAGAAGCTAGCACTTTTTGTCTTCTTTCTCTCAAATTAGTTTAAGAATTGCTCTGTGGATACCATCAGAGGCTAGATACTTGAACAACTCATGATTGATTGAAAAAGTTTCAAAGATTTTCAATAGAAAAACAAACAAGGTTCGATTTCTAAATAGTTTTTATGTTTTATTCAAGTTTATTCAATTACCGAGATCCGTTCAGAATCTAAAATAAATATTGTTTTCCGTTGCATCCGTGATTCGATCACAGTCAAATTCCAACAACAACGTGGTGATGTGTCCTGTTGTAACTGTACAACAGTTTTAGGGTTTTATACAAAAAACTAATGTACCCTATTTTGTTCATGTTGAATAATAGGAAAAGTAGTTGCTTCACTCCCAAGGACGTAGGAAACACACCGTTTCTGAACCTCGTTAAATTATATGTTCTTCTTCTTTCTTTAATCTCTTTTACTGTTAATTTCTCAACAACCGATATTAGAGCGTGCAGTTGAGATGACTATGAATCCTATTATGAAGTTCGATATAACGAAGTTTGATGGAACTGGAAACTTCGAGTTATAGCAACGAAGGGTGAAGGATTTGTTGGCACAACAAGGGATTTTGAAGGCGTTGCCTGACAGAAAACCAGAGTCTATGGACGATTTGGATTGGGAAGAACTACAAGTGAGAGCGGCAGGTACTATTCATTTGTGTTTGGCAGATGAGGTTATGTATCATGTGATGAATGTATAATCTCTGGTAGAGGTTTGGCAGAAACTGGAATCTTGTTACATGGCAAAATCACTCACTAACGAGCTGTATCTGAAGTAGAAGCTATATGGGCTAAAGATGCAGGAAGGAGCGGACCTTGTACAACATATCAACATCTTCAATCAATAGTTTTGGATATGTTGAGGCCAGAGGTAAAGATTAAAGATGAAGACTAAGCCATGATACTGTTATGTTTGTTACCTCCCTCATATGAACATATGGTGACTACACTCACATACGGGAAGGAAACAATTTGCGTCGAGGATATCATTACTACGTTGTTGGCTCACAATCAACAGAAACAAAACAGTGGTGAGAGTTCCCCAAGCGAAGGATTGTATGTGAAGGGTAATTAGAATCGCGGGAGGAAGGAGAACAAAGATGGCTCAGGAAAACGACATTCAAGGTCTAAGTTCAGAGGAAAGAAAGGCTTGCGATGTCACTCATGCAAGAAGATAGGCCATTTTAAGAGAGATTGTCCAAACAGGGAGCAACAGAAGAACGAGAAAAAGGGAAAAGGCAAAGATGCCAGAAATTTTGCTAACTTAGTACAGAGGGATGACTCAGAATGCAGCGATGGAGACATGCTCTCAGTATCATCAAGTCAATTCACAAATCAATGGATTCTGGATACAAGATGTTCGTATCACATAACACCCAATAGAGACTGGTTGGAATCATACAAGTCGGGAAATTTTGGTTTTGTTCACTTGGGAGAAGACAAGGCGTGTGCAGTTGCCAAAGTTGGACATATCAAAATCAAGATGTATGATGGAGTTGTGAGGACGTTGTATGATGTTAGACATGTGCCAAAATTGAAGAAGAACTTGATTTCCTTGGGGACATTGCACGTAAATGGTTTGGAGGCAAATATAGGATTGGCAGAAGCATCAAGGTTATTAAGGGTGTATTGACTGTGATGAAGGGTATGAAGACTGCTGGAAACATCTACAAGCTGATAGGAAACATAGTTGTAGGTGGAGTTAATGTTGTGGAGTTAGAGGACAACACTACATTATGGCACATGAGGTTGGGTCATCCCAGCGAGCGTGGGATGACAAAATTGCATAACTAGGGTTTATTGCAAGGAGTTAACAGCTGCAAGTTAGACTTCTGTAGGTTTTGCATGCTTGGAAAGAAGTCTAAAGTAAGTTTTAAAACTAGTAAGCACAAGACAGAAGGTATATTAGGTTATATACATTCTGATATTTGGGGACCTACCAAGAAAGTATCATTGGGTGGATCTTGCTATTTTGTCATGTTTATTGACGATTTTTCTAGGAAGGTCTAGGTGCGCTTCATGAAACAAAAGTCAAAAGTCTTTGTCAAATTCAAAAGGTGGAAAGTTGAGGTAGAAAATTAGATAGGAAGAAATCAAGTACTTGAGGTCAGACAATGGTACGAAGTACACAAATTCACAGTTTCAGAAGTTTTGCGAGGAACATGGCATTCGGGGACACTTTACAGTGAGAAAGACACCACAGTAAAATGGAGTTTCGGAAAGGATGAATATATCCATCATGGAAAGAGCTAGGTGTTTGAGGCTGAATGTCGGGCTTCCCAAAGGCTTCTAAAGGGAGGCTGTGAGTATGGCGAGTTTTCTCATCAATAGATCACCATGGGTTTCAATGGAAAGGAAAACTGTATAAGAGGTATGGACAGGAAACATTGTTGATTATTCTAGTTTAAGAATTTTCAGTTGTCCTTCATATGTGCATATTCCCAGTGATGAGAGATCAAAACTTGACCCGAAGTCAAGAAAGTGTATTTTCTTGGGTTATATGAAAGGAATAAAAGGGTACAAGTTCTGGGATCTAAAGGTCAGAAAGGTTGTAATTAGTAGAGATGTTATGTTTGATGAGAAGTCCATGGTACAAAAGACTCATGAAGAATTTGGCCCAGAAACAGGAGAAAGCAACACTAGTTTAAGGCTAGTGAAGGTGGAGTTAGAATGAAACATATTAGATGGTGATATGGTAGAGAGTTCTAGTACGTGGGCTGATGGTTCCAGTACACCTACAGGACAACAGCAGACTATAGCCAGTGGTCGACCCAAGTGTACCATTAGACCCCCTGTGAGGTATGGCTTTAAAGATTTGGTTTCATATACATTCACCATTAGTAGTAGAGACCCATTTTCTTTTTAGGAGGCTGTGAACAGTCAAGAGAAAAATGGTTGGATGGGTGCTATGGTGGAGGAGATGGAGTCACTCCATAAGAACCAAACTTGGGAGTTGGTTGAGCTTCCTAAAGGCAAGAGAGTTATAGGGTGTAAGTGGGTGTACAAGAAGAAGCCCGTAGTATCATAAAAAGAGGGAGAGAGATTCAAGGCTCAGTTGGTAGCAAAGGGGCACTCACAGTTGAAAGGGATAGATTATGACGAGATATTTTCTCCAGTGGTTAGACACACATCTATTAGGGCAGTATTAGCACTAGTAGCCAATTGGGATATGTACTTAGAACAGATGGATATGAGACAACGTTTCTTCACGGTAATCTAGAGGAAGAAATCTATATGGTACAACCAGATGGTTTCAGTCAACTTGGACAGGAACATTTGGTTTGTAGATTGAAGAAATCGCTATATGGAACAATCTCCACGACAATGGTATAAGCGATTTGACTCATACATTATCAACCTTGGATACAGGCGATGTGAGTATGATTGTTGTGTGTACATCAAGAGCCTTGGTAGTAATTCGTTTATTTTTCTGCTACTGTATGTGGATGATATGTTAATTGTTGCGAAGGATATTCATGATGTGATGGACTTGAAGGCTTTGTTGAGACAAGAGTTTGATATGAAGGACTTAGGTCCAGCTAAGAGATTCTTGGAATGGAGATTTGCAGGGATAGAGACTCTAGAAAGCTGTGGTTGTCTCAACGTAATTATGTTGAGAAGGTGTTGGACAGATTCGAGATGAATAGTTGCAAGCTTGTGAGTGCTCCATTAGCGAATCACTTCAGATTGTCTCAAGAACAGTGTCCTAAAATATATGGCGAGGTGGATGACATGTCGACAGTTCCCTATACAAGTGTCATAGGATGCTTGATGTATGTGATGGTTTGCACATAACCAGATTTGGCACAAGCTGTGAGTCAGGTTAGCAAGTTCATGGCGAAGCCTGGCAGACAGCATTGGGAAGCAATCAAGTAGATTTTCAAGTATCTGAGAGGTACCGTTGATTATGGCATTGTGTTTGGAAGTGAGCGTGGTGATTTGTCAGTTATGGGATATATAGATTTAGTCTATGCAGGTGACTTGGACAATAGAAGGTCTACTATAGGGTATGTGTTTACATTTGTAGGAGGGTCTATCTATTGGAAGTCTACAGTACAGTCTATCATGGCTTTATCAATAATCGAGGCAGAGTATATGGCATTAGCTGAGGGAGCTAAAGAAGCCTTATGGCTCACTGGTTTGGTGAAGGAATTGGGTACTGAACAAGGTTCAGGTATACTATGATAGTCAAAGTGCCATCCATTTGGCCAAGAATTAGGTTTATCATGCACGGACAAAGCATATGGATGTAAGCATATCCATTCTATTATATGCTCCTTATTTCAATATTTAGCAAATTCCATTCCTGCATAAAATAAAATCAAAAGCTACCTCTTTAAAAGCAAGTTTTTCTGCAAACAATAAATTGAAAATAGCTAGATATGTCATTTTATGTATTTCATACTAAATTTCTATTTATATATGATGTTACATTTGTTAATTGGTGATATTTACACATCAAAGATTTTTAAGGTGTCTTTGAAATAGTAATAGTGTTTTGATAATTGCATATCTTTTTGTTACATTGATTAAAAGATGCCTGAGTAGCTCATTTTTAATTATATTGGAAATTACTACTCTAATTTTTTGTAATACAGATGTTAATAAATTTTGAATTTTATTATGGTAAAGTGATGGATAGAAATGTTAACCAAAAATGTGTTAGGGGAAAAATCATAAGCAAGGAATATATAGGTGTTCATAAACTTAGCATGCTAGTATTATAAGGGGTGTCACAGGACAAAAGATGTCAAGTGACCTCTGCGTTTTACAAATATTTGAAGATTTGATGAGATGTTTAAAATATTGAATTACATGATCATAAAGACATGTTGTTAATGCTTAACTGTATGCAAGAATTGAACTACCATAATTTTGACTCTATTATGAGCATGGTTATAAGAATCCTAAAATAGATGATAAAGAATATGATTTAAATATAGGCAATGATTATGAAACTAATACACATCATAAGATGTATGTTAATAAAGAATGATTATTCCACGTGCAGGTGGAACAATTATTATGATTAATGAAAAAATTAGTATGAAGGATTTTCAATTTGAAGTTGGCGTAAAGTTGAAGGATGAGAAGCAGTTCAATGAAGCAATTAGAAATTACACAATTACAAATTGATAATGAAGTTTTAGTGTAAGAATGAAGGTTGTCTATAAGCCATAATGTCCCTTTGAGAAATATGCTATCTAAATATATATTTCTATTTGATGTGATTCTATCTCTAAAAGTTAAAAATAGAAGCTACATGGACATTTTAGCTTTGTGTAAACATAACATAACAAAAGATATTACAAATGCAATATAGATTTCTTCAATACTATGAAATAACATGTTTTTTTATATGTGTAATTGCATTATGAAATTATTCAACTTTAAAATGGTTAAATCCTTATAAATCTAAATTTATGTTAATATTGGAGCTAGATACATTAAACACCTAAAATATATAGTCATAGTTAGGTCAAATTTTGAAATCATTATGAACTAATAAACAGACTCACCTCTTCTAAGAAAAAATGAATCTTGTAGTTAAGACTCTTACCCAAAGGCACAGAAGACATCTAGAAAAAAATTTTGTTGCGAGAAACCTTCAAGTCATTTACCAAGACTAAATACATATAAGGAACCTATAATTTAAATGTTCATTATGAATTATACAATATTGTGATTGTTGAAACTATAATCAAAATACTCACTTTTATATTAATATGTTGATAAAAATGTTTGCCGATATTGGGTACAATTAGTAATGGGTTGGACTCAAAGTTTCAAGCTTGATCGGGCTTGGGTGGCTCAAAGCTCAATTTTACAAATTAAATATATTTTTTAATTTTTAAAAATTGAAAATGATGTTGTTTTATTTTTAAATTAAAATGATGCCGTTTTGATTAAAACAACATCATTTTACTTAAAAATTTGCCTAAGTTCAGCCTGACCTAAAGCCTAAATTAAAAAAGAAAAGACTTGAGCCTAGACTGAAACTCAGTCAACTCGATTTGAGTGGTTGACTTCGAGTCAGGCCAGTCTGAATAGGGAAACTTTTACCAAGACTAATATTAGGCATAATATTTGACATCTGTAAAGTTATCTTGTTATTATAATATGTGTAAAAACAAAACATAATATGGTATATTCTTATATTGAATAAATTAACTATGCAAACTAATGTTGCGAATATCATATCAAACCTATAATCAAATTTAGTTTTGGTATGGTATGGTATTAGTATTGGATAATACCAGAGTACCGTTTTAGGTATCTTTAAAAATTATAAAATAATCTATAAATTTTGTAAAATTACAAAATAATCTTTCAATATATTATGCTATATAATTTTGAATTTTACTTCATCCTTGTCTCAACGAATTATAATAATGTAAATTGATATAACAATTATCTCTTTATTCCTAATAATATTACTTTTCACATATTTCTCATATAAGCCATAACCATAATTAATTTAAAAATCATTTAATTCTATATAAATATAAAACTAAGAATGATACGAAGTACTTAAAATGTTACAATTGATTATATCAAAACATCATATAATAAGAATAATATAAGTCCATATGTTTAACAACAAGAGTTCGTGCTGAGGAAGATAGCCACATAGAAGTGATACCTAAAACAAAAACACCTATAGTTAAAAGTTTTATATTTATATGCAGTGACTGTTTGGATAGGCTTTTAGGAGGTCAATAAATACTTTTCTCCACTACAAATACCTTTTTTTAAGAAAAATGGGTGTTTAGCTATACAATAAAAAAAAGCAATTCTTTAATAGATATGACTTTTTTAGTGGCCAAAACACAGCTTTTTAAGAAGCTCAAATTTGGAACTTCTCAAATTTCGGGAAGATTTTTCAGATTAATTAATGAGCCTATTTTTTAATCTCTTTTATCCTTATGTTTTACTTATAATTCCTACAATATACACAAACTCATCTTCACGTTTATCTTGCAAACCTATTATTTGGCTTTTTTATATGCTTTAATATTTATTTTTTATATTAATTTTACTTATGTTATAGTCCATATAAAAAATTTGGTTAATATATTTTCATTCATGTTTCATATGGTTTAAAATTATACAATAATTAATATATTGTGCTTTTTATATTGTTTAATATACTTTAAATAATATTTATATGCATAAATAATTTTCATTACAAAATAAAATATAGTTACAATTAAAAGTACTTTTTATTTGTATGTTGTTAAACAGTTTACTGTATTAAGC
>JANKOD010000192.1:26164839-26178272 GCA_026284645.1 Erythroxylum acuminatum
AGGAACCTCAGATGTTGCATTATGTTATGGAGGATCAGATTTTACTGTCAAAGGATATGTTGATGCTGATTATGCAGATGATCTTGATAAAAGTAAATCCACTACAGGATATGTGTTTACATTAGCTAAAGGAGCTATGAGCTAGGTTTTAAAATTGCAGTCAGTTGTGGCTACGTCAACAACAGAAGTAGAATATGTAGCATCTACACAAGTAAGTAAAGAAGCAGTGTGGATGAAGATGTTGTTGGAAGAACTTGGGAATAAACAAGAGAATATTACTTTGTATTGTGACGGTCTGAGTGCTTTGCATCTTGCCAAGAATCCAACATTTCAATCAAAGACAAAACAGATCCGAGTTCAATATCACTTCGTTCGTGAGAAAGTGGAAGAAGAAACGGTGGACATACAAAAAATTCATACAATGGATAACCTGACAGATTTTATGCCAAAAGCAATCAATGGTGACAAGTTTATGTGGTGTCAATCCTCGTGCGACCTGACAGAGATGTAAGCAACATGAAGAGGCAAGGTAGAAAGAATAGTGTGAAGATATGATTGACTCTCAATCAAATCTTCAAGTGGGAGAATTGTTAACAATTGTAGCTACTGTCAACAATTGTTGGCTATCAACAATTGTTTTTTTTATTTACATTAGGTATCCCAGCTTAGCCGGACTAATCCTAAGCCCTAAGACTCCACCCCAAAAGCCTTAGGGGAGGTAAATCTGGAACCCCAAGATCCCTCAAGTTCCTACGTAGCCTGTATACTTCTTCACACAAGGAGCCGTCACATACTTAATTGGTCAGCTGCTGATTGATCACTGGCCCCCTACTCAGCATCAGGTTTCCAGCAGCCCTCGGGTTCTCTAGTAACTTTAACTCCCACCTTGTCGCTGGAAGCGAGGCATCCGTAATTGATCCGATCAAGGAGCTTTACTCAGGGAGCTAGAGGATCATCAATTAGGAAAATATCTCATTTCCCCTCCTTTGTCGTGACTCAAACTCAAGACCTCCTATAAGGGAGAGCCTTAAGTGAAGAAGGTAGACCAGTTGGGCCACTTCTCGTTGTCTGGCTGTCAACAATTGTTGGCTGGTAGGCATCGAATTCAGTACCTACCATGCCTAACATAGCCAAGGCATTCTTGTTTATAACAAGGCAGGAGTAGCACGCAAGCAGAGCAGAAAAAGAGAGAAAGTAAGGTGAGAGAAAAGAGAGAGAAAGAGAGAAATAAAAAATTTTGTATATTTTTGGGTTTAGTACTTTTTTCTTGTAATTCTCCGGTTTTCTCAGTAGTAAAAGTCTTCTATCCTTGTCAGTGGTTTTTACCTTAATTTGGGGTTTTCTACGTAAAATTTGTGTGTTCCATTACTATTCCTTTAGTCTTATTTAGCTGCAAACCTGTTCTAATCCGGTCAATTTTCACAACAATTTGTTCATTCCTCATCAAGTGCATTGATGCTTTTGCTTTAGAATAGCTACTTTCGTCTTAAACTTGATACTAATGTTCCAAGAAGTTCCTTAGAAGTCGCAGTCAACTCGCATTATGGGATTATAGCCAGTTATCAATCTCTGTTGGTACAAGTTATTTAGCCTTCTGTCTAGTTTTTGTTGAGTTCTCAACACTAACTTGCTTAATCTAAAGACCTGGGAGCTAAGTCTCAAGTTAAATAAAGCCACTATGTACATAATACATAGTTTATTTTCACATCACTAGCATGAGGCAATCTCCTTTATTTTTTGCTCTTCTTCTTATCTTTGTGTTTAGCGTATGAGATTTGCATTCATACGTAGGTCAATAGAATTTTGGAAATCATTCTAGTTAACGCTAACATGATTCATTGTATTGAGTTAATGATGCTTGTTTGAAAATTTTTCTCTTATGCATGTATTGCACCAAACACGTCTCCTTCCTTTTCTATTTTTCTAATTTTATAATCAATAATCATATGCTATGTTCTTGGGTTAGTTGGGGACTTTGGTTTCTTGGGATACAAGTCCTAATCAAGCCACATGGGTCATGTACAGCTCGAGCTCTACTTGCTTAATTTACTCTCGTCCTTCGGATTTAATTATTTAGGCGCTTTGCTCGGCATGACTTTAATACACTCTCTCTATCGTATACTGTTCAACCTAAGAAGAAACACTTAAAATTGAACATGCCTAGGATGGACAAGGACAAAGATTAATCATAGTTAGTGTCACTTCTCCATTTTTCTTCTCCCATTTTAGTATTAAAATGAACTAACGATCCAAAACGTCGGTGTCGAAGAAAACCAGTTCCTCCCTCTGGACAATCTCAGCAATTGTTAAATATTTCTAGTAAACATTATTAAATATGGTTAGCAAACAATAGCTGTTCACGAAGTTCAATTATTTTTTTTTTCTCAATTTTGTAATCTATCGTGAGCTAAGATTAGATTATGTTAGGAGGTAAAGATCGTTTTTTTTTTTCTGTCTTAGACCAGAGTATCTACCGGCGGATTCAGTGACTAATCCCCTTATTGATTTCTAAGCACCTTGCAGGATGGGACAGCTGGTCCAATGATTTAAGGCTGCTCTATACTCAAAGTCAAGGGTCGAATCACTAACCTTTGGTTAAGGATGAATAAGTCCCTGCCGCTCAACCACACCCCTTGAGTTGGTAAAGATCGTTTTTGATGGACGACAGATCAAAACTATTATCATTTTTAGTATATATGATAAGGTACAAGTTCCATCAAACACATCTCGTTGATTAACCATGCCGTTTGAGTTTGACGATTAAGTTAAGAATTCTATTTTCAACAAAGGAGTAGATAAAATTAAATTTAAAATATTACATGATGAAAAAAGATTTAAATATATCAACTGCTGTTAATCTTTGTCATTAAAAATTATACTATAATCTGAAAATGGAATTGAAGCCCTGCAAACCCTAAACTTCAAATTTCACCTACACAATATACCGTTAGTTTTCACCTTTATCACTGAAATAAAAGTAATATGCTAATTTGATTATAAATTTCAGTCAGATAAATACTATTTCAGACTTTGTAAATTTCTAAATCTTAATGTGTATCGTAATTAAACTATGTTCCTGTATTTTGTGTTTTAAAAATCCTTTTCTACTTTTAAAAAATATCACCATGTATTCGGGTTGGGATACTGTTTGAAGCAATGTTTTTAAAATCGGATCGGAATTTAAATTTGTAAGACAAGGGATTTAAGGTTTAAAAAGTTTAATTAGTATTAGACCGTCATAAAATCGGTTAAAGGTTAAATAAAATTAAAGAATTTAAATTATAACTGAAAAAGAATGTTGTTATCTACGGAAGTATTTAAAGTTTAATTAAAAAAGTTGTTAAATGAAAATTAATTAATTTATTTTTGTTTATAAAACTTAATAATTTACAAAAACTAACTGATTAATTAATAAATTGATTAGTTTATGACAACAAGAGTTATTAAAATAAATTGAACCGGAAAGTTAAAAATTGAACTAAAAATGTACAATTCAAGATTTTTATGCTTGAATCGACTAAACTGTTTGAGTTTTTTTAATAATTGGTTTGAAAAGTCTAATCCAAAAAGATATATAAAAAGGGGCTCAACTTGTATGAATGAGAAATCTTTATTTTTTTCGGTTGAATGAAATAAAAAAAAACATTTAAAGACATGTTATGCTATAGGTTGGGTCAAAGTTGAACCGCTTTTGTTTTGTGGAGAAGAAAACAGAAACGGAAATAACACTATGGGAGGAAGGATGTGTGTTGTTAGATGTTCAAACAAACATTAAGGACTTAAAGTCTTAAAGCCCAATCGAATTATTTGATCACATTTTGTGCCATAACAATGTATTTAGTTGGTGGTCGAATACGCATAATAATTATTATTTTTGGTGCCTCATCACAAGTTCGATTCAGACTTAAATATATATGATATCCGCTCTTTCAAAGTAAAATAATTAAAAATTCTTTGGTAAAGGCGACTTTAAAATTTAAAATGTAAACCTTTTATTTGATGTGCAGATTGCTTATATCTTGCATTAATTTATTACAAATTGACTTTTTCATTGTTAACAAAGAACAATTTAACTCTTAGTATTAATTTTATTTTTTGTTATTATTACCCCCAAAAGTGGTCTATTTTAATTCATAATTGTAGGTATTGTTTATCACGTGACTTAGTGTTGGTACAATTTATAAAAACTGAAGTTAAAATTGATTTAATAATAACCTTACTTTGAAATAAAAATAAAGTTGTTATTAAGTTAGTTTGAAGTCAAGAATATAAAAAATAGAAGCTAATGAACTTATAATATTTGAAGGGGTGAAAAAAGATGTCAATGATATAAAGATTAATTTTTAATTAAGAGATTTTTAATAAAAAAGGTATAAAATCAATCGGTTAACAAATAAAAATTTTAAAGGAAAGAGTTAGCTACGTATAAAATAAACATTAAATCACATATTACAACCGAGATAAAAGAATGCATATGTAAAGAAAACAACTAAGAAATTTTGGGAATGAGAATTCTGATCTGTGTTGCCATTGAAAACGAGAGATATATATACAAGAAGTTACAGCTATCAATTATATTCCTAATCTAGCTAAACTACCCAAGCTGTACAAGAATTATAAAACGAAACGGAAAGGAAAAGATATACACAGACTTCCTAAATAATAGCTGATAGCTGTCGTTCCTAAATAATAGCAGTTGATAGCTACCGTTCCAAGACCCCCTCAAGTTGGAGCGTGGAGATCTCGAATGCCCAACTTGCGAAGAAGAAACCAAACTGATCTGTACCCAACGCCTTCGTGAAGATATTGATAAGTTGCAGTGAACTACGAACATATGTTGTACGAATGTTACCACTTAGTATCTCATTCCAGATGAAATGGCAGTCCACTTTAATGTGTTTGGTGTGTTCATGATACACAGGATTAGCAGCGATATGTAATGCAACTTGACTATCACAATACAAGTTCATCGGTTTAGAATGCTCCACACTAAGAGCAGCTAACAGACTTTTCAACCATTTAAGTTCACACGTTAATGTGGTCATAAACTGGTATTCAGTTTCAGCGAAAGGGTGAGACACTGTTTGTTGCTTTTTATTCTTCCATGAAATGGGAGAATTGCCCGAAAGAACAAAATAACCAGTCAGCGAGCGTCTCGTCAATGGACAGCTAGCCCAGTCAGAATCATAATATGCAGACAAAGTAAGATCACTATTGTCACACAAGAGAATACCCTGACCTGGATTTCCTTTTAGATAACGGACCACTCTGGCAGCTGCCTCCCAATGCATTTTCTTGGGCTGCTGCATGAACTGAGCGAGAATGTGCACACAATAAGACAACTCAGGCTGAGTTATGGTGAGATAAATAAGTCGTCCCACCAGTCGTCGATACCGCGCAGGATTCTTCATAGCAACACTCTCAGAAAGAGCAAGTTTATGATTTTGCTCTAGTGGAGTTTTAACAGGCTTGGATCCTAACAAACCTATCTCTGAAAAATATCCAACACATACTTGCGTTGACACAAAAAAATGCCATCTGAGTTTCTGGCCACTTCAATCCCTAAGAAGAATTTCAATTTGCCCAAATCTTTCATATGAAAACAACTACTTAAATAATTCTTAAACCGTAGTACAACAGAAACGTTATTACTGGAGATAATAAGATCATTGACATAAATAAGCACATTTAACTGAACAATTCTAGCTTGAAAGGTAAATAAAGAGTAATCTAAATGTGATTGATGAAAACCATAAGCTTTAAGTGATGCAGCCAATTTCGCAAACCAACATCTAGGTACTTATCATAAACTATATAGAGATTTACGGAGTTGAAATACCGTTCCTGAGGATTCAGATGCAAAGCCAACTGGCATTTTCATGTAAATCTCTTCCTACAAATCACCGTGCAAGAAGGCATTTTGAACATCCATTTGATGAAGTTCCTAATTCTTTGCCGTCGTAATGGCAAGAAAAGTGCGGACAGTACCCATTTTTGCTGTAAGAGCAAAAGTCTCTTAGAAATCGACTCCTTCAACTTGATTATTTTCCAATATCACCAACCGCGTCTTGTACCCATCATAATTGTATTTAATTTTATACACCCACTTGCTTCCAATCGCTTTCTTCCCCGGTGGGTCGTCGCAAAGTTTCAACTGTCCATGTACCATTTTCTTCCAAAGCGTGTATTTCTTTTTGCATAGCTTCTCGCCACCATGCATCTTTAATTGCTTCAACATAAGAATGTGGTTAGTGTCTTTTGGTAATGGCTGCCAAGAAACACCGATGTTGTGCAGAAAAATTATCATAACTCACATAATGTACTAGAGAGTAAGGTGTACCTGGGGAAGCAGATTGTTGAGAGGAGCATGATGAGAGGCTGGTGTTGATGGCATTTGTCACATAATCCTTTAAACGTACAGAAGGTTGCCTAACTCGTTGTCCCTTACCAAGTTTCTCCTCTACCACCACACTTCTTTCCACTTCCTCTCTTTCTCGATTCATCTCAATAACACTCCCTACATTTTCATCAGGTTCCTCTTATAATTCATTCTCAACATCATCCAACTCCATATTTGTGGTTTCAATGATCTCATGTCTTACGGTTTGCTCATTTGCATAGGGAAAATCAGTTTCAACAAACACCACATCTCGTGATACAAAGTATTCATGGGTATCCAAATCATACACTCTCCAACCCTTCTTTCCAAAAGGATATCCAACAAAAATACATCTGCGACTCGTACTAGCAAATTTATCCTTTTCTCGATTCAGATTATGTGTATAGCATAAACAACCAAAAATCCGAACGTGTTTATAAGAAGGTGCTACACCAAAAATCATCTCATATAGGGTTTTACCATTCAACAACATAGATGGAGTTCTATTAATTAAATATCCAGCAACAAGAACCTAAAATTCTATGGGTAAATTGGCCTGAAAAAGTAAGGCTCTCGCCACGTTAAGAATGTAGCGATGTTTTCTTTCCACTCGACCATTTTGTTGAGGCGTGCCTACACAAAAGATCTGATGTAATATTCCTAAGTTATCAAAATACCTTTTCAAACAAATAAATTCACTTCCATTATCACTTTTAACAATTTTCACAGTCTTTTCAAATTGGCATTTAACCATCATGACAAATTTCTTCAAAACACTAACTACTTCATCTTTTCCATTCAATAAATATATCCATACAGCACGAGAGTAATCTTCAACAATTGTCAAGAAATAAATTGCGCCACATGAAGTTGGAACTTTATAAGGTCCCTACAAGTCATAATGTACCATGTCAAAACAACTTTCAACTTTATTGTTACTAGAAAAGAAGATTTCTCTTGATTGTTTGGCTCGACAACAAACATCACAAGTTTTATTGATATTTTTAACTATACTACCAGCTTCTGGAATTAACTCTACCACCTTATGAGAAGCATGTCCCATCCTCTTATGCCACAACTCGAACGATCTTACAATAGCCACCTTGCAAGCATGCACCGGCATCACTCCTCTAAGGTAGTACAGCCCCTCATGCTGCTCTCCCGCTCCAATCAGCCTCCTCAAATTTAGGTCCTATATAGCACATATTTTATTAGTGAGTTGAATAACCAAATCTGAATCATTAAGTAGTTGCTATACAGAGATTAGATTGCAATTCAAGTGTGGCATAAAGAGAACTCGACGCAATTTCAAACCTTCTCCAAACAGAACAGTTCCTTCTTTCACTGCCATATTCTTATCTCCATTTGGTAACCCTACGAAACACGACATGATATCATGCAATTCACTCAAAAATGCAAGGTTCCTGTCATATGATGAGAAGCTCCCGTGTCAATAATCCAATGTAACATTCTTTGCTTACCTATTAGCTTCTCATGGCCACTAGTTTGATGAGAGCCTAACATATCTAGCAAAGTTGCCCACTGCTCATCGTTCAACCCATTGAGGCCTTTTCGATCTGAATCTGTCACAAGTCCAGTTGCTTGAGTGACATTAGCGCGAGTAGCACCTCATTTATTGTGTCCACTTCCATTGCCACGCTTTTGACTACCTCCTTGCCCAGCTGAGTTTCCACGTGGTCTATTACCCCACCACTCTGGATAGCCTATCAACTGGAAACAACTTTCAGTATCATGTCCCTCTCGGTTGCAATGAGAGAAAACCGAGTTATCTTTTTCTCCCCCTAAATTTCACCCATCTGCTCGGACAATGAAACTAACAAGATTGGCTCATTCTTCTTTAGTTCGCACCATAGTTCGCACCCACTCGTATTGAACCACCATGGCATAAGCACGATTCAGATTTGGCAAAGGTTCTGTGCTCAAAATATTTGAGCACATTGTTCTGTATCCTTCTTCATGCAAGCCCATCAAAAATTGATGAACTCTTTCTTCTTCACGCTTTCTTTCCAATTCATTGGGGAGATTGCATTTACATCTTGTACAAACGCATATAGGAATTTGATCATAATTGTTTATTTCATCCCATAAAGTTTTGAGTCTGCCGTAATAAGAAACAATCGGTTGACCATCCTGCCTACAGTTTGCCAAATTTGATCTCAACTGCTGCATTCATGGGTCATTCCTAATTGAGAACCTCTGTTTAATATCCTCCCACAAATCCTTGACATTCTCCATATGAGAGATGGTGGAGTGAAGCGTTGTTTTTATGGTGTTAAACACCCAAAAAACCAGCATAAAGTTGACGGTCTACCAATCTTCGAGCTCCAGTGAATCACCCGATGGTTGCTTGATAGATCCATCAACAAAACCATATTTCTTTTTACCCGTAATGTTGTCCGCATAGCTCTAGCCCATTCTTCATAATTCTCACCTTTCAACTGAACTTGGGTAATCAGATTCCTGGGATTGTCTTTCGAGTTCAGTATGTAAGGGCTGATTGTTTGCTTCCTTGATCCAGAAGTCTTACTTTTCTTATTGTCAACCATGGCTCTGATACCATGTAAAGAAAACAACTAAGAAATTCTGGGAATGAGAATTCCCATCTGCGTTGCCATTGAAAACGAGAGATATATATACAAGAAGTTACAACTATCAATTATATTCCTAATCAAGCTAAACTACCCAAGCTGTACAAGAATCACAAAACGAAACGGAAAGGAAAAGATATACATAGACTTCCTAAATAATAGCTGATAGCTGTCGTTCTTAAATAATAGCAGTTGATAGCTACCGTTCCAAGAGCATATATTGTAAAATTTAATCTTTAACATTCTAAGCAATATTTCAAGCATAGAATTCACCCAAGAGCATTTATGACATAATTAATTCAACACATTCAAACCCTAAAAATAGTGTTATAAAGAAAAGAGAGAAATACTAACCTTGATCCATACTCATGTAATCTCTTCTTGTTCGCAAATTCCTTCTTTACGCAAAACTTTATCTACTTTTGCCTTCTTCCCTTTCGTTATTCTTTTCATTGGTGTAAGAACATATGTGTTTTGCCTGTAAAGGATTTCTCAACTGAAGGGAGCGGTAAGAGTTTCTTTATTAATGAACCCTAATGATTATAATTTCCTTTAACAAACCCAATAACTATTATTTTAAGCCCATTTTGTTTTAAAATCAAATAAAGTAATATCAGTCGCATTTATGATTATTAAAATCAATCTAACAATCTCTCACTTAGCCTATGTTACGACTTCATGATCTAACAACATAAGTGTGCACCATAAATTGAATCTATCAAGCCATCAAACTTGAATGAATTGAAATAATGAGATCATGATGGTCACAAGTCATCTAATGACATGATTCCTTATATGTATCACACAATCATCTCAACTCGCATATAACTATAATTGAGAAGCACTGTAATTCTCAACTTTAATGTTTCTCAAAATATAATTTGTCATCACAATAAAACAATGTGTGTACACAACATAATGTGACAATTAACAAATAAGAAAAAACATAACATTAATTGAATTCATAAGTGTCAAAACAATAATAGCAAATATCCAAACATATTTACATACATAACATGATCTCATGCTAACAAGGACTTATAATGTCCATCCTTTCAACATGGTCAGTAAATGTTTTGGGCCTTCATTTATTGTAAAAATAACTTTTAAGTGTGTTTTAGAGGTCTCTAAAGGTGTCCCAGTCGAGAGCTATTGACACCACAATAGAGGTGAGGATGGCAGTGAGACAACAATATATAAGTTTGTCCTTCTTTTTCCAAACTGAAAATTATAGTGAAAGAGAGGAGGAACTGGAGTTAGAGTCATTGTTCTTTGATAATTGAGAGATTTATCCATCAATATATCCAAGTAAATCACAAATTCACAAGATCAATTTAACGTAATCTCTTTACATTAAGTAGTAGTTGTTATCAAGAATAATAATGATGAAATTGTTAATATTTTTAATTAGTAGAGTTGTAGTAATTGCAGTTTCTATATTCAACGTGAAATTATGATTTGGTACTATAGTTATGTTTTTATATGTAAACTGGTATATATAATTGGTTTGAGAAGGATTAAGGATTTTAAAAAATGTGCATAATAAACTCTAGGCTCTAATACCATGAAGAGATGATAGAATGTGTAATAAAATTATGATGTTTTATATGTTCATTTACGTAAGAGTTTATAAACCTATTTATATAGAAAGTTACATGCTAAACTAATTGCTAAAGTGAGGAATATGAACTTATTAAGTAAATTACAACAACTTGATAAGGCTAAATCAACAAGGATTATAATAAATTAACACAAAAAATTGGCTTATTCAAAATTGCCTTTCGGGTATGATTACCTGGTTTTGGAAAAATCTATACAACTTAATATTAGTGATGATCTTGATCATTATTATTTACCAAATCTACAACTTAATATTGGAAAAATCTATACAACTTAATACTGGTAATGATCTTAATCATTATTATCCTTGTAAAGTAAAGAGAGATGCTAGCAGTAGTCTTGTCCAACTGAGTATGAGAATGATCGTTGTCTGTTCATTAATTTGGTAGCATTAATATGCAATTCTAACCACGTAGCAAAGAAGACTTCAAAAAATTTTCTTATTGATTCACTACTCAAGGACGAATAAATTATAATTGTTTTACATCATGCTAGATCATTAATATCAGCATTAAAGAAAATGTGGGGATAGTTTAGGTTATTAGGTTTAATGGCAATCCTTTTTTCCTGGCAAGAAACAATGAATGTGTGAAAAGGTACATTAATCACATATCTTGATTCCCAAGTCTCACGTAGTTTACTACACAATTCAGGATGGCAGTTGACCTTTAATCCAACTTATGGCAAATATTCTGACCTTTTTAGTTGCTAAAGAATACTTCAAGTTTGACAATGGAGCAGATATGTATTTGACCAAATACTATATTGACTTTGTTAATATTGAGGAAAAGCATGAGGATAAGAGGCACTCGCTCTATACGCATAAGCTCTTTGACTTCTTAGACAAAAATTACTCGAAATGCATTTTTAACTTCAAGTTTAAACCTTGGGGTTTAGCTTTCGAGATGGGTGGTGTGAGAGCGAGATAAAGATTTGAGTATGAGTTTCTTCCATAATTATTTAACAAAAAGAATTTTAATTTATTAAAATTATGAAATTTGTGAATTAATACATTTTTTTATAAATATTCCTGAGTTGAGTACCTACGACAATCATCCTAAAAATTGTGATTACATATTTTGCTATCATCAAATGGGGATGAGGGGGAGCGCGAGGAACTTTAGGGTCTAAATCTCATTTTGGAGTAGATCTAATAGTACACTCATACGTTTGAACAGTATAAGAATATTGCCACATAAAAGCCTATGGAACGCAAATCGAAAGTTTCCATAATAGAGTAAAAGAATATTGCCACATAAAAACCTATGGATCCCAAATCGAAAATTTCCACATTTTTCAGTTTCTCTATGCTCCCATGTGGACGCAACGGTGCAAAAAATTCGACATTATGTTAGAAAACATATTCCGTTGTG
The DNA here is from genome assembly GCA_026284645.1 of Erythroxylum acuminatum. NCBI lineage: Eukaryota > Viridiplantae > Streptophyta > Magnoliopsida > Malpighiales > Erythroxylaceae > Erythroxylum > Erythroxylum acuminatum. The sequence goes on from JANKOD010000192.1 coordinate 26,176,821, forward strand.
TTTGATTTCCTATCCTTCCTCAAATCTTAGAAAACATATTCCGATGTGTAATTGGTGATAAATCACTTTACATTTTAAGTTGATGCATGCTTTTGTTGTGGAGAAGCCTCTTAGGCCTGAGGATTTGATTCGACAACATTATGGATGCACCATGAGACAAGGCCAGCTTTTGTCTCTTGTTTAGCAATGCAATGGATCGTCACCACACCAATGGAGCCCCTGGTAGTGCTTGCCCAACTATCACTCAAGTTTTCCTCACCGCAAAAAGGTATAGACGCTTAAATATTATTCTCTCCATACTCTGCGCCCTTGTTCTATCTTTTCCAGGGTTTCTTTCCCCAGATAAACCTTCTGTGAGTTTTAAAACAAAATTAAAGGGTATAGTTGGGGTTAGATGAGAAGGTTTGTGAGTTGAGAGACTTAAAAAGAATAATTATATTCTTTGTGTAAATTGGAAGAGAAAATGACAGTAGGTGGAAGTGGACTTTCTTAATGGGAGGAGAAGAGGAATAATGGTGAGAGGACTAAAGGATATTGAAGTCAAGTGACTGACTTAGTTGTTACATGTTTATAATGATGGCATGCCGACTTCTTCTCCCATTTATTAACAGTATCATACAATTTTAGTCGCATATTGCTCTACCCTTATCTAATTTTTAGATAGTTCTTCCTGTTAGATTCCACAATCATTTTTAGATCTTTTCTAAATTTTTCTTTAGAAAGTACATTAATTTATCTTTCATCTTTAACGTATTTCTGTTTGTGTAACTCCAAGTATTGTACATAGTTTTCCAAATTTGTGTCACAGAAGCATCTTGGTAAATATATCTACAAGCTACTCATATGCCTTACTATTTTTGGTAAGAACCAATACTTAATATTAATATGCATTGTCTTATTATGGCGCACTGAATTTTTAACAATTGTTATTGAAGGCTTGTTTTTGCAGTAGGTTATTTTAGGCTTCTTTTGTTTTAAAAAATTATTTTGAGCCAAATTGCTTGAATTGTTGTTACAACAACCATAATTTATGATATCACCACATTTTCTTGTTTCTTTAAATTCCATAAGAATATTTCTAAACAAGTAAGAATGTGTAGCCTAATGTGCTTTTCATGTCATCAATTGATCTAGCCTAATCACTGTCTGTGTAGCCGACCATTTTGGTTTCATCTATAAGTTTGTATCATACGCCAAAATCTTTTGCACGTTGAAAGTATTTGAGAATTCTTTTTGCTGCTCTATACTATGCTTGGTTTGAACTTTATATGAATTGTGATAACAAGCTTGTGGCAAACATGATGTCTTGCTTTTTTTTAATCCATTATCTTTCTTGTATTTTCATTAGGGACTAACAACGTAGCAACTATTTTGTAACCTAACATCTTAAACATTCATAAGACTGACTTTATTTTTCTTTTAGGATATAAAAGTCCTATTTTCTTCTTGATT
>JANKOD010000192.1:26178372-26208653 GCA_026284645.1 Erythroxylum acuminatum
TTTTCATTAGGGACTAACAACGTAGCAACTATTTTGTAACCTAACATCTTAAACATTCCTAAGACTGACTTTATTTTTCTTTTAGGATATAAAAGTCCTATTTTCTTCTTGATTTATCTCAATGTCGAGAAATAATGTATTAGACTGAGGTTACTCATCTAGAATGTCTTCATTATATCCTCTTTAAAGTCTCAAACTTTTTTCTTGTTTCCGATATATATATATATATATATCAAAATATAAAAGGAAAGAATGAGAGTGCTAATGTTATCTTGGTTCTTTATATAGAGTGTTGGATTGCTTAGGCTCCTTCGGAATCTCTATCTATGAAGTAGTTGTCAATTCTGCTTATATCAATCCCTTGGTGGTTGTTTACTCCATATAGAACTTTTTTAAAACTTTAGTACCTCATCTTTGAACTCTTTTTTACAAATTCTTATGGTTTCTCCACGAAGATTTCTTTATTGATGTATCCATTGATGAATACTAACTTCATATTCATTTGATATATCTTTCATTTCCTTTGATTAGTTAGTGCCATAAGTGTTCTAACTATATTTAATCATGCCACTAGAGCAAAATTTTAGTATAATTAATATTTGAAAGCTGTAAAATCATTTTTTCACTAATCAAACCATGTGCTTTTAGATCGTGCATTCTTCATTAAGCTTTTTCTTGTAAACATATTTAACTTTTGCAACTTGTTTGTCTTTTGGACAATCAACAAGCTCTTATGTCTTATTCTTCTCGATCATCTTAATTTCTTCTTTCATAGCTTGGATCCACACTTTTTGCTTTGCAACTGCTTCAAAACATTTTGTTCCATCATGACTAAATTGCAGGTCTTATATATGTCACTTCTAAGCCGTATCCTCCTTAATTGAGATTCTAAAGATGGTTTTTCCTTACTTTCTTGTACTAGGATTTGGGATTTAGGAGACCTTGGTAGTATTACTAGTTAAGGTTTTGGCTCCTTCTCAATATGTTGTTATTGTGTCTCCTTTTCTTCTTAGTGAAAATTCTCATAGTTTTCCTATTAATTTTATCTTCATCCTAATTCCACAAAACATTTTCGTTGAACTCCATATCTTGATTGACAATTAGTTTCTTAGTTTTTAGGCTATATATTCATTAACCTTTTGACTGTGTAATATAGCCGAGGAAGATTCCCTTCTCTCTTCCAGTTTGTGTCTTTTTAAAGCTAGAATATGCACATAACAAATGTAACTGAAGACTCTGAGATATTTAACTAAATGCTTTCAGACATTCCAAGCTTCCATTAGATCCATATTTTGGACTACTCTAGTTAGAAATCCATTGAGTAGGTAGACTATTGTATAAAAAACTTTGGCCATAAAGTTTTTGAAAAGTATTTTTCCTTCAACCATCGATCTTGGCATCTTCATGACTATTCTATTCTTCCTTTTTGGGACTCCATTTTGTTGATGGTTATAGCTGAGCATAGTTTGATGCCCTATACCTTTTTCTTAATAGAATTTGTCAAACTCATTGTTGTTGTATTCTTTTCCATTATTGCTTCTCAAAACTTTAATGCTATAACCATTTTGGTTCTCTTAAATTTCTTGAAGACTTTTGACTTTTCTTTTATAAAGAATAGCTAAGTCATTCCTGTTAAATCATCAATGAAAAGAATGAAGTACCTATTTTGCTCAAATGATGGTGTATTGATTGGTCTGCAAACATCAATATATGCTAACTCTAAGGCTTCTTTTTTCTCTTTAAGAACTTCTTAAAGGAAATAGTTTCATGTGTTGTTTGCCTTATAAATAGGCTTCACAGACATCATAGAAACTATAAATTTGTAGAAGATCTGTCATCATCTTTTTCTTATATATTATTTTTAGGTATCGAAAGTTAAAATGCTAGGTCTCTTGTGCTAGTCAAGATTGATCTTCTTAAGTTTACATGATAATGCAACTAAGTAGAGGAAAGCATATGTGATCCTTTATTTTACTTTAACAATAACAAGAGATTTATCTTTATTGTCATAAATGATGCATGAGTATCCTTCGAATATATATCATATACTTTTTTGTATCATTTGACCGATGTTGAATAGATTCATCTTAAGGTTAGGAAAATACATGACATTAATAATAACTTGCATACCTTTTTTAGTATTATTGGCAATATATCATTTCCCTTCTACCTTAAAGATATATCTATCACTAAGTTTGACAATAGTTTTGAAGAATTTGTCTAGCTTTTAGAAGTCACCTCTATTGTAAAAAAAAGTCATATAGTTAGTGGTAGTATTATCAATGTACCATGTATTATTTCCAATCTCCCTTACAGAATTGCAAGTTTAGAATAGCTAATTGTTGCTGGAACTTTCTCTAATTCAATTAACTAGATGCTTCTCCTTTGGCTTGCAAACTTTCTCCATATATTTGAACTTCTTATAGTTTCAACATTAAGGCTTGAAAAGGAAATAAAATCATTTTTTAAATGATTGGCTCTTTTGTAGATACAACATGACAAATGTTTTCCTTTCTTCTGACTATATGTGTCTCCATCTGCATTTATGAAATTCTCCTCCCTTTCTAGAATTGAATTTCTGAGACCTTATATTAAGTTTAGACTAAAAAAAATTTCAATAGAGTTAACAAGTTTCAAGTGATCTAGCCAACTTTGTAAATGATAAAGAGGTGATATCTTTTGTTTCTTTAATAGTAATGACTATTATGTTGTATTTTTTAGTAGTACTTATAAGTAATTTTTCTATGATCCTTTTCTCTAGAATATCACCTTCGTATGCTTTTAATTGATTTACTAATTCACAAAATCTTATATAGTAATCATTTGTAGTCTCAGAATCCTTTATTTTTATATTCTCAGAATCTTTTCTAATATTTTAAAGTATAACAATGCATAACTTGACATTGTCTTGAAATTCTTCTTATAAAGTAGCCTATACTTTGCACACGTGGTTAAAGAAATTCTTGGAAATATTGAATTTGTCACCGCCATATAGATGTTGTGAAGTGCATCCTAATTCTTGCCTTTTTGCTTCTCTAATTTCTTTCTTTCTATTACGAATAAGGTGAAAATATCATTTGAAATGATAATCCCTAATTAACTAGTTCTTAAATAAGAAGTAACTTTTCATTTTAATAATTTAAAAGTGATAATTTTTGTTAGAGAAAATAAGGAGTCACTAGGCAACAACATATTTGCAACAACCTAAAAATGAGTTGCTAAACATTAATTTAAGACAACAATTTTAAAGTATTGCCTTTAAAAATATTAAAAGGCAATGATAATATTAATTTTTTGCTACAGATAAGAAAAGGCAACAAAATTAAAAAAAAGGATGTAATAAATTCTTATATATGCAACACCTAGAATTGTTGCTATAGTTCTAGTCAATTTTTTTTACTAAAGGGGATTTACTAATGGTAGATATTTATTTATATAGGTACATACTAATGTATATTTTTAATATAAAATTTCCCTATTTATTACTGAGAATTTAGAATATTTCTAAGAAAATTAAAATACCCATCAATTTTTATTTAATAAAATTAAAAAATATGATACAATTGCTCCAAAATACATAAAGTAATGTAATATATATGCATACAAAAATGTTTTTATTTAATTCTCTCCTTTTTAAAGACAAAACCTATCTATTTTTTTAATTGCTCGGTTAAGGGGTTATACTTCGAATGGCCAACTGGTAGGCCAAAAAAATTAGGCACAACACCTCAACTCTTTTAGTAGCATGGGGAGAGTGGTTGAAACATGTTTTCTTTGCTGTAATGTTCAATTAACAATTTCAATCTTTTTCCATTGACAATTAATTTCTGCTAGGGTTCTAGGTGCATGTATAGCATTGATCTTAGTATTGGACATAGAAAGGCAACAGTAAGTTTGATTTTTCTTTCCAAAGTTCTTAAGTTTCTCCTTGCCTTGTCTATTCTCCTTTTGTTGTCTTAAATTCGTCATTTGTGGTTGTAAATGTAGGTTCATAATAACAAAATGTAATGTACGTCAAAATCTAGGATTATTATTGTTTGGTTGGTTGGTTGGTTGATGGAAAACTATTTTTTCTTGATCTCTTAAATTATGGAAAATGGAGAAAATTAGACAGGTTGATGTAAGATAAAATTTGTTTGAAAGTTTGGGCATGTTTATATAATTTCCTAAGGGTGAATGAAAATTGTTCCATACTTATGAACCTGTTAGGGTCTGGCTTTGTCGACTGACGTTAAGGACCAGAGCTTTGGTGTATATGGATAATATGAAGAAGGAGAAGGAAGGGAACAACCTACTGGGCTTTGCAACATTCACGAAGCTCGAGAATGACATATTTAAATGTTTTGAGACTGGACAAGAACTGTTCGCTAAGGACAAGGACATGAACTATTAGCGAAAGACAAGGACTCGTATCCTTATTGACTTCGCTTTAGCTATCAAGAACCCACCCCTCAACACGTTCAAACAAGACCTTATTTCCCGATAATCCTAGTAAACCTTCATGCTTGCTTCTTTTTTATTTCTCTTAGGTTTTAATATCTAGTTGTTATAGAGATAAAGATTATATCTTTTTTCACTCCATTTTGTTAAATAATTTTTACTTTTTTTTCTTAGTTGTTACCTATTTCTTAACTGATTAATGTTATTCTTAATGCCTATTATGTAATTAGAGCAATTATGGGGACTTTTGATGTCAGAAATTTGAGCAGATACTTATTGAGACCCTTCATTAATAATTTTGTAATATTTTCATGTTGCATTACATGTTCCTACAAACTTACTTGCTAATGGTGATGATGAATATAATCAGTCAATTCCCTAGCTTTAATAGACATTTTGGTCTTCATCTTCATGTTAATGAACTTGCTAGGGATATTAAGAGTTTTTGAAATTATTTAATGATTTACTAAATTGACTTTTATGTTTTCCTAATGGTTGAACACTTTATGGACTTTATGTTGCAGCTTTAATAACCAAATGTTTCCTTTTTGGATAGTTGCATTTTTTTTCCAGGACCTATCCATAACATTGTAGGTATGCATTTTTTAGTTTTACCATTTTCATTGTTCTCGTGAATTTATATGATGTTTGTATACAAGGAGATATTTATATATAACTCAAATGCATGGCTCTTTATAGAGACATTGCTCACCTTATGATTTAAACCTTTGGTTTTATGGTGAAGATGACTTGGAAGATGGCAAGTTGGAAAAAGGTAGAGGGAAAACACCACACAGTACACTACAGTTAATGTACACAATCAAACCTTATTCTCTAGCCTTGCATACTGTATTTCAACATATAGCAAATTTTATATCATTTAGAACATATTTGATATCTCTGTTTATCCATCTTTCTTTTTCTTTATCCTTATTATATGTAACTAACTGATGTGAATATTTTGTTGGTGTGCAAATTTTGATATCAGTGTTGATTGTATCAATATTAAGTTTATTAGATGTTTCTCAATAGAACCTTTGACATGGAGATTGATTAATGTTTGGTTGCGAGTGAATGCTATATTTGTTGGGATGCTTGTTACAAGCATGTTTAGGCATGCCAATCTTTTTCAATATGTTGGATTTTTTTTGCATAGACCTCACAAAACAAATATTATTAAGTTAATATTGCAGTTTTAGCTACTAATTTAATAATTCTTCTATTTGTCCTACATCACTCCTTGTACTATCAAATTCTTTACTGTTCAATTTGTTGTGCTTTTGGATATCGTTTGGACTGAGAAATTCCGGTATAAGAAATGCTAGTGGGATTGTCACATTTCATTTTGTTTAATTTCTAGTGTAGAAGTTTCTTTTGTGACAATGCAAGATGTTCTTGTTGGACTACGAATATAGCTTATAAATTAAATGATCCAAAGCCTTTTGTCTATATATAGTATTCATTTATCATATTGTTGCAATTTCTTCATTACTTTTGCAATTTAAAGTACATCAATGTTGTTATGGTCACAACATTGAAGAATGTACATTGTCAAGAGGTACTTCAAATTTATCTACCAAGTTTGAACGGATTTGAGCCTTTATTTCATTTTTAGAAATATCAACTTGTTTGTGAGCATAGTAGTTTTACAATTCTAATCTTCTTCTTGTTTATTTCCCTTTTTCTTAGGATGGTGACAATTAGGAATGGACAAGTAGGTACTTAGTGACAGATTTTGGAGTGCTTATACATATTTTTTTGGTTTAGTATTTAAATTCACTTATATTCCATATAAAATGGAGGATGATAATGTAGGTGCATATTTTAGCTAGTCATTTTTTGCTTTTGTATTTTGAATATATTAAAGGTTAAATTTTACAAGTCATGGACTACATATCATATGTAAATACAATTTTTTGGCCGTTCACAATTGACTGTACTTACGCAATTAAGACTTACATTAATATCTATATATTGCTTTTAGTATATATATGGATGTTGCCTATATAATGACAAGAGTTTACTTTTACGTTAACATAAGAATAAATTGTTGCCTAAAACATTTCACTTTGTTGCCTTATAATGAATATATATATATATATATATATATACATATGGATGTTGCCTATATAATGACAAGAGTTTACTTTTACGTTAATATATTATCAGTAACGAAAGAATAAATTGTTACCTAAAACAATTCACTTTGTTGCCTTGTAATGACTTAAAGTTTTACTTAATATTGTTGCTATAGTTTGAAACTAATGTGTTGCCTTAGTCAAAGCTTCAAGCAACATTTTTTATTTTATTGCTTAATCAAAAAATCATGTTACCTTATGCTTATAACAATGCCACTTTATTTAACGGTAGGAATTATGTTGCTTTAATAAAAAGACAATGATAATTGTACTTATAGCAACGCTTTTATCCGTGCCTAAAACACTTTTTGACATTGTGAGTGGAATTTGTTCAGTGAATCAATATGTGGACATGGTGTATGGTTAGGGTATAGAAACAAAAGTTAAAAGTGATATAGTGATTTTTATAATACACAAGTTGTGAGCACCTCCATATCATTGTAAGTTCAAAAGATAATTGGCCCTTTGTGTAATTTGGAGGAGAAAACGGCAGTAGATATACATGAACTTTTTGAATAGAAGGAAAAAGAAATAGTAGCGAGGGAATTGAAAGACAATAGAACCAAATGATTGAATTAATAGTTGTTTTCTATTTTTTTCTCATGAAAAATACATATTTACGGTAATGGTAATGGTATGCCGACTTCCCTCTCATCCACCACCGACACCATCATATACAATTCAAGCTTCATATTGCTTTATCCTTATCCAATTCTTAGACACTTTCTCTTGTTAAATTTTATAATCTTTTTGAAACAGCACATTAATTTATCACCTTCATCAATTTCAGAACCCACTGTCTATGTCGGATGAAAGCTTCCATGAATTGACCCTACTCGTAAGGCTGGAAAACTCACTTGTTAAATATATCTGCTGGTAACCATCAATACAATTATACAATGGCACTGAGGTAGCTCTACTCGATCGACCTGTGTTTTTCATTTCCTCAGACAACAACAGGTTTAATAACTTTCATTAAGTCAAAATTAAGCAGGTGACTCCGCGCTGAATGTTCAATTACTTCTGAGGCAAATGAAAACTATAGCATGATTACTTGATTACGTACTAAAGTGTGCAAAACAAGATGGGATGTCGTCACAAAACCTTTTGCATATTCCTTGCCCATAATATCTTGTAACTTTCCTCACTGTTTTCCTTTTCTTTTACTTTTTTTGGTGTACTGGTGCGCGTAGAAAAAACGCCTTCCTTTGATTTTTCTTTTCAAGCAGAAGAATCCAACAGTAAGCATTCAGTGCATTTAACAAAATCATCTTACCGATCTCATATCTCACAAGACTCAACCTACTACTGGTCCTATGACTTGGAGAACATGGATGGCTTCTACACCATTGGTTTCTTACCATCCTTTTGTCCCTAGTTTTGTTATTTTGTTTTCTCAAGCTGTCTTTGCCATTGCAAGTTGTCCAATGAAAGGTTAGACAAGTACTGGCAACATAGGTCCTTTCATGCTTTCACTGGTTCTTATTTGTCATAGGACATCTGACTCACACCAAAATTTTTTTGTTGATATTAATAATGAATACTGATCTTACAAAAGCCAAAAGAAACAAAAAAGCAAAAGAAGTTCATTGATGTCTATATACAAAAGATGTCATGACAATTACAATCTATTGACTGAACAAGTACAAGTCTCAGTGCTGGAAGCTATCACAGACTAGCTTGCAAGTGCGCTGAGAAGCAAGTAAATACCATATACAGTGGGAAATGTTATTATGCCTAAAGTTTCACGGAGCAGGAAAGCAATATACTTTTCAGCTCAACAGTACCACTAAGAAATAATTACCTGCAAATATATAGTTTTTAATACATGTAGAGTTGTATATAGTGAAGAATAAAAGTTTGACGAATTTGCTTTCTATATCTATGCCTGTGATGTACATAATGGAAAGTTAAAGCAGATTGATAGAACTGCTTTTGCATACGCAGTTCACAGCCATGTCTTCTAACTGATCTTATTCTCTTGTGGTCAAGCTCTTGTCGTCAAGGAAAAAAGGAGAGAACTCTTCAAGAAACACTAACCTTTCGTTCTAAAGCCCCTTTTTTCTTGGTCCCAAAAAGTCACAAGTTACATTAGTTATGAACCAATTGGAACCAGTTCCGGTTCATGATTTTGCTGCTTATGGACAACCGAGTGAAGTCCCATTTCTGTAATCTCATGAATGCTCTGAAAATGGCTTCATGCCTCCTGTAAACGTTCACATCCACGATATCGACTCATGCACGTTACAAAAACTAACTAATCAAGCTAAGAAAACAAAATCGACAATGATCATAGTGTCGAAAGATGGATATCAGAGAACTGAAGGCAGAATGATACAATTATTGGAGCATGTTTAATTCATACACAATCAAAATTCAAACACAGATTAATAAACTAAGTAATTGTGCAAAAAGACCAGTCAGGATGTGCTTTGTTACTCGATCAATAGCATGCACCTGTGTTACAGAATAAAACATTGCAGTACTAGACTTTTTTTAAATCCAAAAACAAAAGTTTCACGCGTATTATCAAGCCTTGGATATTAATCACGACGGTGTAAACTGTGAACTCCCGTTTATTCTTTGACATTGTAAAGATGTACAAATTCTTAGTCATGCGATTTCGATTTCCCTTCGGCCTACATGAGACATGAGACAGAAGGAGCTGGAGAAAGAGGACTATTGTATGCTGGGGTGGTTGCAAAATGAGTTAGTCCAATTCGGGATCGACTGCTAATGAGCAGACCATCCCAGCCCATGAAAAAGCCTGTTCCTAGTTATCTAACCCTATATTATAATGTATCGTCTATGTTTATACGTACCACCATACAGTTGTATTTATATAGAAGTTGTCTTCTATCTTTATAAATATGAAAGAAAAATATCATAATTTTAATTAAAAATTTGATAACACTAATTTTCTGAATTATGAATAATTTTAATATAATCATTGTAATTAATAGAACTTTAAGGTTTTAATACCATAACATTGAACATAATTACTCCAGTTATTACGGTTGGTGATGGTTATACGTAAAAATAATCATTTTAAACATTAATAATTTAAGTTTTAACATCATTATAATAAAGAAAATATTATCTTAACAGAATTATAAAACATTTATCTATACTCTAATTTTAGTTCTCTATAATAATTAATGTTTAACTTTTGTATTGATTCTATATATTAAAAAATATTGTGTATACCTTTAAAAATAGAAAATTTAAATATTCTCTTTCTAGGAGGGCTTGCTCTTCAACATTTTTGGTTCAAAATATTTTATGAATTGAGTTTGTATTGTGTGTGTGTGTGTGTTGGTCCTAGCACACAAGAGATGAGTGAATATTGCATTTTTAATTATTGAAAAATTAATAAATGAATTGTCTCGGTTAATAATATGACAATTTTATATATGGTAATCATGAAATAATCACAATAATAATTAAATAGAATAGAAAAAGTGAGTGTAAATTCAATTTTAGCGGTTTGACTAACAACTTTAATTATACATCCGCTTTTCAATTTTCATTAAAAATCATTAATATCTTTCTTTAATAAATTAAAAGCAACATGTCATAAAATATCTTTTTTCTCATGGGCAATACAAGAACTATTGCACTTGTTTTTATTAAGAAGAGGAGACATCATAACGTAGAACATACAATCAACTGTACATAACAATAGCTCTATACTCACACTAATAATTTAAAGGCTTATTCCATGCTCACACACATATAAATACACTTAAAATGTCTCAAAAACTTATGTAAGCTTATAATATGCCAAAGATATTTATTATGACTCACTCATGTCCTATTTGTATTCGTAACTCTAAGTGTTACAAGAGGTTGACAAATATACGCTTACATTGTAAGCCAAGCTCGAATATGTCAAATTGTAATAGGCTTTTTCTATACTTAAGGGCTTAACTGTTAGATTAAGTCATATGAGTTATACCATTTGAAAATTCTTAAGACACATTTCATTTACATGCATAATATTCACATACACACATAAATCATGATTTAGAAATATTGAAAAGATAGTATATGCACTAAATGGACTTATTCCGGGGTATGAAAAATTTTAAATAATTATGATGTGATTGCGTGATTGTGTATTGAACATGTCTTGAATTTTGGTTTGATAGACTATAATTAGTATATTGGAATTTATTGTTATAAGTGGGAGATTGATGATGTGATATGTGCACTTAGACTAAGAAAAAAGTTAAATGGCAAGACAAATTGATACATGAAAATTTAGATTGACTAGGCCTAAAAATTAGTAACACGTGACAATGAAGAATGAGTGACAGATGGCTTAGGTAATTGAGTGACAAATGGCTTAGGTAATTGGGTGGCAAGTGGCCTAGGAAACTATAAGACAAATTGACCCAACATTAAGTGACATTTGGTGGTTGGAGTAGAAGAAATGTGACATGCCTCTTTACTTAACAAGTGTTTGGACAAGTGTCCAAACCATTGCTACACACCCACGCCCACGATTCCCACGCTTGAAAGATCATCTTTTTTCTTGTTTTTGGTTACATGCTCCCTTTTTCTTTCTTCTCACCATCGACTTACACCTATAACCCTCATGACCTTGAGATTTTGCTAAAATTCTGCACTTTATCACTCCAAAATTTTGTTGTCTTCATCTTATTGCTGAAATCCCTTTCTATTTTCACCTTGTTCTTGGAGTTGTGTTTGTATGCTTGGAAGGCTAGGTTAGCTTGATCATTGAAGAGGCTTTGATTTGAACAAGTAAGTGATTTATTGATCTATTATGATGCATGTTAGCATAACATTCATGATGATTAAATTGAGATGGGATTCATATAGGGTTGATGATGAGTGGTGTTGGAATTTGATGGATAAATTGGTTTTGTTTTGATGTATGAAACCATAGGTTAGAGGTTGTTCAATGGGTGATTTTAGGTTGAGATTTAAAGTTTAATGAAGGTGAATTTATGCTAAAGAAAGTTGTTAGTGTAGTGTTCTTGAAATGGGAAAGAACTAAGACTATATGTATAATAGTGAACGATAGTTTCTGTTTTGATTTTTGATGCATGAAAGACTAGTTTATGAGCTACTAATTGAATGATTTTGAAATGGAATTAGAGATGAAGTTGATGAGGAAAATGAACTATAATTAAGGTATAATTGAGGTGTAATCAATGAACTATTATGATGGTGTTAGAATCTAGAAAAAAATTTGAAGGAAATGGATGGTAAACTTTTTGTTCACCCATCCCACGATCGTGGGAGCTGCATTAGCTCCTTCCCACAATCGTGAGCAATGCTTTGACAAGAGAAAAATTTTGTTTTGTCTTTCCATGATCGTGGAAAGGTACCCCACGATCGTGGGCAATGCTTTGAAGTGAAAAAAATTATGTTTTTGTGTGATTATTGAACCAACTAAGGATAAGTTACTTTACTTTGTGTATTTGGACTTGATTAGGGCTTGAAATGAACCTAGATGGTTGCAAGATCAATTGGTTAAGGGTTTGATAAGTGTAGGTTGTTAATTGATATGATAATTTAAGGAATGGAGTATCTTGATATCAATTTAATATCTGGAATTTATGAGTTATTAAAAGAATGAAGGTGTTATTAAGAATGCAAATGTGATCCAAAAGATGTGAGAAATGTGAATTAGGTATGAATGAATGAGAATTGGGGAATTGTGTGAATATATAAGGCTAGAAAAGGATTGGTAAATGAATGATTGATGAATCTAGAAGAATCAAGTTTATTTAAGGCATAAATCTAATTGCCAACAAGTTATGTACAAGATATGATGTATAATAATCAAGACTTGTAAATAAGGATACATACTCGGGAAAGTCAATTAAGCATCCATTGGTCATGACATATAAACATGTGGATGGTTGAGTAATCATATGATTGGTCAACTTAGTAATGTGTGAACTATATGTGCGCATTGCATGATTAAAGAAGCATAAGTAAACCGTCAGTATCTAGACATTGGCCCTGTTTGGTTACACTCCAATCAGCTATTTTTTTAGCTGATTGGTTATTTTTAGTTGGTTGACTCTTCAAACAGCTGATAAAGTTGTTTAAATACCAACTTTTTCATCAACTGATTGAAGACAAACCGCTAAAAATGAACAAGTTGCTTATAAGCAGTGTTTGGGGTAATCAGCTGATTACCTCAATCCTATATGACAAATTTGCCCACCGCAGACCTCTCTCACTCTCAAAAATTTTTCTAACGATTTTTGCCAAATCCTCACAACGATTCTCCACTCACTGTTGTCTTCTCACGCCTATTGATCTCCCTCTCCACCGCGCCTCCCCCACCTGTTGATTTCCCTCTCCACTACGCCTCCACCTGTTACTCTCCAATGAACAAAAATTTACCTTTTTTTAACAAATAGATTGACAGAAAGAAGGAAACCATCAAACAAACAGAATAAAAGAAACGAACCCATGAAAAAGAATCTGAGAAGAGGATGATGCATCATCACTAATGTCCCGGAAATCCACTGAAAGCAATCCTGGAATAGAAAATATTATGCTTTTAATCAACTCGAACGTTTTGTTAGGAATTGAAATACAAATGATAGAGAGAAAAAAAAAGTAAAGCTACGAGAGAGGATGGTTCGTTTGCCGACGTTGGAGGAACCAATAAGGAAGATGGCAGGGAGGTTTTCCAGAGAAGTGGGTCTGCAGTTTTCAATTGGAAACCCTAAACCCCCAATTTGATGTTAAAAGAATGTTTACATGCTACAGGAGTGGGCCCGTAGCTTTCAATTGGAAACCCTTAACCCCTAATTTGATGTTAAAAGAATGTTTACATGCTATAGCTCTGATCGTACTACACTAACAACATTCATCCTCAACTCCAAGATTTAATTACAATAAAAAAATGTTCTCTTTTGATGATTCCAAATATTAAAGAAGAAAGGAAAATGATAAATTTGAAAGAAATATAAAAATTTGCTATTTAGGTAATTTAATATTGATCCTTTAATTTTTGATATTTAATAATTTAGTTCTATATAAAAATAAAAAATAATGCAATATTCTGTGATGCATATTACTTCTTATTTCTTAAGCAAAAGGCTAGTAACTTAGATTAGAATGTATTATATTACAAATCTAAACTTAATGTTAACTTATTTTGATTTTAGAAATTTTGATATGATAATTTATCTATAATATAAATAATATTAAAACAAATCTTATTAAATATTAAAAACTTAATAGTTTAATTAATTGAATCAATTATAACATCATAATAATAATAATAATAATAATAATAGTAATTATTATTATTATTATTATTATTAAATGTTTTATGTTTTTTATTAAAGTTATAAACTTAATGTTTGTAGAATTAAATATCTAAAATTTAAATTCCTATAAGAATATTCAACGAAATAATAAGATATATAATATTCATACCCTTATAATTTTTTTTAAAGTCACGTCTTTATAAGTCGTTTTACACATAAACTGCTAATACTAAACAGCTAATTTTACCAAACATTTCTAACAAACAGCTAATGCAATCTGCTGGTCAAATCAGCTGATAGAATCAGCTGTCAACTAACAACTAATACAATCAGTTGTTTGCCAAACAGGGCCATTGTCGAATCTTCAAGGTAATAGCTTATCTTGAGCGTACTGTGAGTTCACCTAGATATTTCTCACTACGATTGATTTGTTTTTGTTTAAATTTTAGTTACTGAATCGTTATTTACATAATTGTGATATTTTTGGACATTGTTGGCTTGAAGAGTTTGATATTTGGGAATGTATTTGAAGTGCTTACTGATTGTATGTGAATAAGAATATGTTCCCAACTGAATGTTGAATGCCAAACTCAAATCCAAAGAATATGATAAATGACTGAGCACATTAAATAAAAGGAATTGATAGAATAATGTGTGAATTGATGCATTCCATCACATGAATATACATGATTAGATAAAGGAGTTGTGATCAGAGTGACCAACGTGAAAAAGAGCTTTAAGCCTAGGAATGTGCTTAAAGAGCCATAGGCTCAGTTATTAATGAGACCGGTATTCACAACGGATACAGGACAGTATATGAAATTAGCCCAGTATCCACAACGGATACAAGACATTAATTAGGCGCTCGGTCACAACAATGTAAAAATGAAAGTGGAGTCACATGTGCATTTGCATATATAACTTTACATGTATCATGCGAATGATTTCAATGAATTACTGAATTGTTTTAATATGCGATATTCAATATTTGTGTACATGTTGTATTTATTGAAATGTGATGAAAGGTGATATGGTATATACAATGGAATGATATGATGTACTCGTTGAATTTGGATATTTACTTGTGATATTTGTGTTCTAACTTGAGTGAGCACATCGATGATAGTTCACTCATTAAGTTCGCAAACTCATCAAAATGGCAACGCTGATTTTCAGGTGCAAGGGAGACCTAGCTTTTAAGGCAAACTAGTAGAAGTCTAGTACTGTCAATTTGGGAAACAAGAATGGCTCAAAGGTCTGGTCTGTTGACACTGAAGAGTCTAGCTAGGATATTTTGGTTTAACATCGCATCTCATGTTGGATATTTTGTATATAGAGCAGTAAACACTCAGATGTTTTTGAAATGTAAATATATCGATTATGAAATGTAATGTTTATTCATGAGTTATAAATTGTAATGACACAATGAATGTTATGTTTGTGATTAAAATGAGAATGCTTGATCTTTTGAAGATCCTGTGATACGTGTGATGTCATAAATAAGTTAATGGATTGCTTTAATGTGTCATTCCTATAGGGTATGTGCTCGGATATACCCTGGTATGCCAGATATATGCTCTATGGTAATGATGTGTTACAATTTTTTGTATCAGAGCATGGTTTGACATCCTTAGGGACATATATGAGCAATTTAACATGACATATAATGAGAGACTCGTATAATGATCACAATTATTGTTTGTTATAGGTCATCCGCTATAGGAGATCGAGTCACAGAGTCAGCTGACCTTGAGTCAATAAGAGCCAATAGAGAGTCTCCTATGCCTCAGTCTTAAAAAATGCCTAAGAGAGTTCTTGAGAAGAGAGAAAGAAGATATGATAAGCTCAAGAAGCAAGGGGCTGTGGACTTCTATGAAAGTACAGACTCTGTTGAGACAGAGGGATGGTTGGAGAGGACAGAAAGGATGTTTGATTAAATGGATTGTGAATTTGACGAGAAGTTTGACTACGCAGTCTCGTTAATCCAAGGTCTGGCCTATCAGTTGTGGAAGACCGTCCCTGGTAGCTCTGTCTGACCTTGTAAGCTGACATGGGAAGACTTTCTGAAGGTCTTCAAGGAAAATTATATGCCAAAGATCTACCTGGATAGGAAGATAAAGGAGTTCCTCGATTTGAAACAGGGAATCTCACAATAGTCAAATGTGAAATGCGGTTTAATGAGTTGTTGGGATATGCCACTACACTGATCCTGACGGAAGAAGATAAATATAGGCAGTTTGAAGATGAGCTGAACATGGAGATCAGGACAAGGCTGGCTATCACCAATTTGAGTAGCTTTATGGAGTTACGAGCGGCTTCCATTTGAATTGAGCAATTACTGAAGGATGAATGAGGAGAGTACAAGCAGGAGTTTAAACAGAAGAGACAGGGTGAGTTCCAAGATGATTCTAGCAAAAGATTCAGTAAACGCCAGAATAGGCTATCATGATTACAGCTAAGATCGAGACAGTCAGGGTTTAGGCTGAGAGGTGGTTTTGTCTATTCTGGTAGAGGTCAGGCATCTGGAGGGTAAACATATAATGGGCAGGCACAATAAATGCCCAGCTGTAAGCATTGTGGGAAGAGACATGGTGGAGAATGTTGGAAAATATCTGGAGCCTGCCTGCCTTGTGACTCTTTCGAGCATCAGATTAGAGATTATCCTGCCATTGCGAGAGTACAGCCTGAAATGAGAGGGAGATCAATAACTAAAATGAATATTTAGCATAGTAGACTTAGTGGAGCGGGACAAAGAGGCAGAGGTAGAGGTAGAATCAGTTCAGCAGATCCTAGTGCTAAAACTGAGGTGTGAAGAAACCAATCACAATCCTAAGCCCGGATGTATGCCATTACCATACAAGAGACATAGAATTCCCCAGATGTCATTGCAAGTGTGCTATATGTCTTTAATTTTAAGTCATTTACATTGTGAAATCCACATCGGCTGGAGAGGGGAACGAAGTATGCCTTATAAGGGTATTGATACCTCTCCACCATAGACACGTCTTCCCAGGGGTGGGAAGAGCAAAACCGTGAGGGGCTTGGAGCCCAAAGCGGACAATATCTATGGGCGGGTAGTCTGGACTGTTATAAGTGGTATCAGAGCAGGTTTCCGACCTGATTTACCAGCGTAGGATGCTAGGCCTTAAGGGGGATGGATGATGAGATCCCACATCGGTTGGAGAGGGAAACGAAATATGCCTTGTAAGGGTATGGATACCTCTCCACCATAGATGCACCTTCCCAAGGGTGGGAAGAGCAAAACCGTAAAGGGTTTGGAGCCTAAAGCGAACAATATATGTGGGCGAGTGGTATGGGCTGTTACAACTGGTATCAGAGTCGGTTCTCGACCTGATGTGCCAGCGTAGGACGCTTGGCCGTAAAGAGGGTTGAGCCTTAAAGGGGAATGGATGATGAGATCTCACATCGGTTGGAGAGGGGAACGAAGTATGCCTTATAAGGGTATGAATACCTCTCCATCATAGACGCATCTTTCTAAGGGTGGGAAGAGCCAAACCGTGAAGGGCTTGGAGTCTAAAGCGGACAATATCTGTAGGCAGGTGGTCTGAGTTATTACAAGTGGTATCAGAGCCGGTTCCTGACCTGATATGCAAGCGTAGGATACTGGGCCCTAAGGAGGGTGGATGATGAGATCCCACATCGGTTGGGGAGGGAAACGACGTATGCCTTATAAGGGTATGAATACCTCTCTACCATAGACGCATTTTCCTAAGGGAGGGAAGAGCAAAACTGTGAGGGGTTTGGAGCCCAAAGAGGACAATATCTATGGGCATGTGGTTTGGGTTGTTGCAATGAATGATTGCGATAATTTCATATATAACAATCTCAAAACAATCGCAATAATAATTTTAGAAATAAAGAAGTATAAGCTCAATTTGCAGTGGTTCAACCAATAACCTTTGGCGTGTTCCTACTCCTTCAATATTTATTTAGGAATTTACTATTATCTTCCTTCAATGGGTGTAGAGGAACCCATCATATAATATCTTTTGCATCACTAATAAAAAAGAAATCTTACATATATTCTTTATGGTATAAAATAATTATTATACATCTTCTTAGATTTCTACTATAATTCTTCTTTCAAGGGACATAACAACTTTTATACAATTTTTATTATGGCAAAGAGAAACCCCTTTTGCAATTTTTCTTCAAAGTGAAAAGGAACCATAAAACCATCTTAAACACTTTAAATACAATGAACAAGAACCTCAATAAGTGCTTATAAGTCATATAACAATGAACAAGAACCATCATATAACATCTTTTGTAGCACCAATAAAAAAGAACTCTTATATATATTCTTTATAGTAAAAATAACTATTATACATCTTCTTAGATTTCTACTATAATTCTTCTGTCAAAGCAAAGAACAACCTTTATACAATCTTTTATTATAGAAAAGAAAAACTCCTTTTATAATTTTCCTTCAAGGTGAAAAAGAACCATAAAACCACTTTAAGCACTCTAAATATAATGAACAAGAACCTCAATAAGAGCTTATAATTCAAACTTGGTCACTTGATTATTTTGATAATCTCAAAACGGCTCCCACACTCAAAATGAAACAATAAATACTGAAATGATTGAAAAATATTTGAATGTGTGTAAAAGGCACTTAAATGCTTCTTAATATAAAAACCAATAAGAAACACCTATTTATAGTGTTTTGGGATATTAGTCGACTAGTAGGCATATTAGTTGATCAAGATGACACATTAGTCAACTAATACATCAATTAATGTTGCAAGAAACTTTCGTGCATCAATTTTAACAACTTTAGCTTATACTAGTCAACCATAGGTTGACCAATCACTATAAATACATGATTTTAAGTACTTTGAACTCTTAAACTCAAGTTGGTTAATACAATTATGAATTAATGTGAGATTCCACATCGGTTGGAGAGGGGAACAGAGTATGCCTTATAAGGGTATGGATACCTCTCCCTTACAGACGTGTTTTCTATGGCCTAATGCACCGGATTCTATCGGAATTCCGAGGTTAAATGTGCTTGGGTGAGAGTAGTACTGCGATGGGTGACCGCCTGGGAAGGCATCGAGAAAAGCAAAACCATGAGGACTTGGCTGGGCTAAGGCCCAAAACGAACAATATCTGTAAGCGGATGATTTGTCACTTACAAGTGATATCAGAGCCGGTATCCGAACCGTTGTGCCAGCTAGGCTAGACCCCAAAGAGGGCTGGGTCCTAAGGGGGAGGAGAGTGTGAGATCCCACATCGGTTGGAGAGGGGAATGAAGTACGCCTTATAAGGGTATGGATGACGTGTTTTCCATGGCCTAATGAACCGGATCCCATCGGAACTCTGAGATTAAATGTGCTTGGGTGAGAGTAGTACTAGGTTGGGTGACCTCCTGGGAAGGCATCGGGAAAAGCAAAACCGTGAGAGCTTGGCTGGGCCAAGGCTCAAAGCAGACAATATCTGTAAGCGGGTAATCTAGGATGTTACAATTAAACACTTCCCAAAAATGTTCTCTAAAGTTTGTTTAAAAGATCAAGATGCTTTTATATTAAAACCAAAAGCTTCAATACCTCTTAATGAATGGAAAGACTTATGTAATGAAGTGATGTGAAATGTTTATACATGATAAGCCTTTTAAACTATCAAAACAACTAAGGTGAGCTTACAATAACTAATACTCAATATACAAAGGCCTTAATATATCTTAATCTTCTTCTATGCTTGACTTGGTCTTGATATTGAAGATTACAAAATCATTTCTTTCATAATCCATTGTTATGATAAGATCTTGTTTTCATATTCATTCTCATCAAAACATTAAACTCATTAATAGTACTAATGTTTTGTAATCATCAAAATATCAGTTGAAACATCCCTTAACACAATTGATCTTAAATACTGTCTTTACTTATTTCAAAGGTTGAATGCATTTTACTTAGATCTTTTAACTTTACGTTGTAAGACTTTTTTTAATCAAAATTATGCATTATAATTAATAATCATACATAAATTTTTTCTAGTGTTTCTTAAAATTCTTTCCTTACATATATAAATATTATTTGTATCTTCATAATTAAAGAAAATATGATAACTTTATGTTTTCATGTGTGAAATGTTTATATTATTGTTATAATATGCTTCTTCTTAGCATATATATTAATAGATTATCATTGGTATATATTCTTATAGAATTATTGTTATTAACTTAATTTCTTATAATTTCAACTAACACAAACACACATACACGCACATGTGCGCGCGCGCACATCAATATATTTTCATATATATATATATATATGAAAATATAAGGGTTTTAATATGAAAATTTGTTATTTTTATTTAAGTTTAGAGCTTATATTTAAATATTAAAATGGATATCTTATTTATTAATTTATTAATATATGATTATATTTTATAATGAAATAATAATAATTACCACTATAATTTTCATAAAAATTATATAAAATTATTTTAAACTTAGAAATATTCAAGCTTTTCAAAAAATTCAAGAGTGTATAATTATTAAACATAAAATAATTATCTTTTTATAGTCATTATAAAATTATTAAGGTACTATAAAATATTATAAAATTTAAAATTTATTTGTAAAAAATGCTTTTAGAGTGTTATATGAATTCTTTATGATAATTAATAGTTAGTAAACTATTATTATTAATAAAGACACTTTCTTGAAAACATTGTAACACTAACATTAATAAAATAATAATTAGACATCATATAATAAATTGTATCTATTTAAGTAAAATAATTTAACCGAGTTAAATTATAGTATTATCTAATTTTCTTTTCAGTTTGATTAAAAAAAGGTGTTTGTAAAGACCTTCCACGCGGTCGTTTCAACAGCATGATTAGAATCCACCAGAAGTAACAATAATGCAGTCATTTGCATAGAAACCTACCATTCGTTACCTTGCAGGCTTGGACAAGGGGTCAACTCTGCACAATCGTGGGCTACACGCTCTAACTAAAACTCCAATAGCGGAGCGTATATAACATAATACACTAAACGCGCCACTCCTTCCTTCAAGCTCCTCTCTGTATTCAAATCTGCGCTTTGTTTCTTGAATCGAAATCAGCTCAAAGATGGGGATACTGAGGAGCAGCTTCTCTTTGATTGTGGGAACCATGTTCGGCATCTACTTGGCTCAGAACTACAACGTTCCTAACATTAAGAAATTGGCCACCACCGGCCTCGTCATAGCCAAACACATTGAAGAAAACTACCGCAAGCCCAAGAAGAGAAACGACGACGACGACTACTGATTTCGTATTCATTCCCTCCGCTTCTTCAACTAACCCTTTGCTGTCGGTTTAAGGATCATAAGTATGATACTGAGATTGGGGTTTTCCTTTTTTTTTTTTTTTCCCCTTTAGAATTTGAGGTTTTAGTGGAATTACGGCTGCTTGTTATTATTATTTTCTTTGTAATATTAGATTGATTCCATAGAATGCAAGGGTAGTGAGTTTTGCAATCTGATCTCGGCTTTTAGCCGCTCCTTTGTTGACATTATCATCAATTATATGATTCAATTATAGCAATCTAAAGTAATGATTCTGTTGTGCTTTGTAAGAAATTAGGGCATTATTTACGCTTTTCTCGCAATTGAAACAGTCTTTTGGCAGATATGTTTGGTCTAACAACCATTATATGAATAAAGAGTTACTGGAAACACTAATACTCAGGCTATGTACAACCCGGCTGGATGACCAGGTGAAAGTTTTATCCAATCATTCTTGTGCGAGTATTGGAATGCTAAGTTCTTTGACCAGGTGAAAGTTTTATCCAATCATTCTTGTGTGAGTATTGGAATGCTAAGTTCTTTCTGAACAAAATCAACTAACTTTCTCAGAGGTTTTGTGAAATATAAAAAAGTCGGTTTCTGGTTCTATGCTGCTCATCTCCATTACATTTTGGAATTTACAAAAACATTATACATGGAACAAAAGCTGAAAGCTTCAACCACAATGGATTATAGTTCACAATAATATGCTGCTTCAGGGTTCAGCAATAATGGGCTGCTTCAGAGTTCAATCTTCTTCCATTTTATAGCATTGACACGAGTATTTTCACACAATGGTCAGGTACAAGTGGCTAGAAGAATCTGACTCACTCTCTGCTGAAGCTGAATTGAAGGATAGAGGGTCCTTCATGTTGTGCAGTGAACGCCACTCATCAATGCTAGACATTCGATCCAGACACATCCGGGGAAATTCCATTTGGTTCAGAAGATTCAGAATCTTATCTGTTTTACCAAGAAGGTACACTGCATCTCTTATGCTGTCTTCTCTGCTTTCAATGGTGCTGCTCAAACACTTGTGCAGTATAACACGACGTAAATTAGTGAGACAGGCACCCAGTATATCAGATATCATAGTTGTTAGCGCTTCAAAGAGTTTTTCACTCATCTGGTAATTCTTGCATTCATAACTGTGCAATATAGTTCGACTTATCCTATACATGGAATGAGCAGCTAATACCTTAATAGGCCACTTAGAAGGGGTTTCCCTTTGACATTGATTTCCAATCGTAAACTCCTCAAACCTATTCTTTGCAGCATCAGCAAGTCCCTCAAGAATTTCCTTTGTGCTTTCTGCTTGTAGAGACAGTCTGTCAAGATCCACATCGAGCCACTTCTGATAGAGATCGACTTCCAGCCAGACAACATATGCTGCCTTTCTTACATTAGTTATATCTCCTTTTTCATCTAGGATGTCTTCTATGAGTCTGACATGCATGAGGCCTTCATGTACACCGTTTACCAAGTTTTTGACCTTGCTCTTACTGCTATCTGGAAGTGCAACTGCAATGGCTGTCAGAGTCACAAGAGGAAGAGCCCAGCAATTTGGGGGATCTTCAGAACCTAAAGAGCAAACAAAGTCGCAGTCAAACTCTTTCACTCCCTTGAATCCATCAGGAAAAGTAGAATTTTCCAATAGTTGTATTAGATGCTTTGGTTGCTTCTTTTTAGCCCTCTTCATCCAATGATCGGTTGTATCAAAGTTGTTCTTCATCATCAAATCAACGAGTTCATCCTCACCTTCAAGATGCAAAACAAAACGGCTAAGATCTGGCTTTAGGCTGGGATCCTTCTCTGATTCTGAATCAATCGACATGCTGTTTTTGGATTTCAATTTCAACTTTTTGCAGAAATGAAGGAATATCAAAATCCGGCTCATGAAGAAAATGGAAATGAATTGGATCACTTTGCTTGCGAAAACAATTGCAGTCTGCACTCCAATACACAAGTCCAGAAACTTCATTTTAGCATCATGTGCAACTTTCCGACAGTGTCGTGATTTGATTCGTATGGGTAATGGGCACTCTTTCATCTCTACCAGATACTGCTTCCAGTAGCATTCTACTCTGAATATATCTTTCATGCTTTTCTTTCTTCTTTTCGGGCATCTAAACTTTACGGCTGTGAACCATCTGATTGCTGGAGCTATAGTACCGATTCCTATTGCAATGGTCTGAGTAATGAGTACCAAGGTAGTTGACCACTTGTAGTCAGACTCTCCATTGCAAAACCTGAATGACGAGGACATCAAGTAAGATCGAAGCATGGCCTCAGCTAAAGTTAAGGTACCCAGGAGACTAAGGGCACCTGCAGCTATACACGTAACAGAACGGCCAATCACGAATTGAGGACTGCATGTGTGAGCCATCATCCAAAATTTCATAAGATCTTCCTTCAGTCTCTCGTTAGTTTTTTGGTTAGCTTCTCCACACCCTTCTTTCAGAGCCATTTCATACTTCTTACTGTACTTAAATTCCAAGTATTTCTTTGAAGTTGGCACAATCAAAGCCGAGAAGCCCAAAATTAGAAGCAAAAGAAGCATGAGAAACATGACGAAAGCATGCTCCTTCCAGTATTGATATATGACACCGGTACCCAACTGAATACAGATATTAACAACAACAGTAATTACAAGTATCCCCAAAGCTATTAGATTCATCAAGATGTCTTTATTGTCCATAGTTCCAAGAGAAGGCATTGAATTACTCATGATTGTGCAGATTAAGACACCGCTGCTCAGTTTGGAAAGCTGATCAGCGCGGTCTGGCATGGCAGTATTAAGATCCACCGAGAATTTAACGGCCACAGTCATAATAGTGAGTGAAGTGGCATTGATGGAGAAGTACTTACTAGGGAACCACAATTTTCGACGACGAAAGCCATGAATGAAGTCTGCAAACATTGCAACTCCACATGCCAGAGATGCTGCTGCTACATAGATGCCAATCCAGGGTAAAGGCTGACTAAACTTTTCTTGGTTCAGGTTCCCATCAGCGTCGCACCCAATCTTGGCCATCTATGTTTATGTTTTTCACTGGGAAGTAAGGCAGGTTTGCTTCTGAAATGTTTGATCCAGTTGCTTCAGTTCAGGTTTTACGAATGAATCCCAAACCACTTTATTGGAGCTTCTGTCTTCTTACATCGGATAGCCAGTTAGAACCTTGAAGACTGTCTAGGCATTAGAATTGAACTTGGTTTAAGTGATTTTTGTAGGGTTATTCAGATTTCAGAAGGTGAGGATGTAGGCGGCTGCAAAAATGGGGGAAAAAAGAAAAGAGAGTGGGTGAAGTGTCTGACGTAGGGTCAATTCTTGGGTGGCCTGTGGTGGGTTGAAAATGATGGCGGTTTTGGGTTGCCTATCTCCACTCATGACTGCAATCAATATAACTACTTGTTGACATATGGTGATCATCAGCTATCAGTGGAGTCGTTGATAAGATTGTAACAAATGTAAATTATCTTCCAGTTGATAAAATTATAGCCTCTGTCAGACGTGCTCCATGAGATCAGTTCTTCTGTATCCCGAATCCCCGTCCCTCTGCCCAGGCCCCTCAGCCATTCATCCATGAGATCACCCCTAAAGTTATTTATAAGCTTCTTTTAACTTTTTACCTTTTTTAATCAAGTTAACAGATTTATAATTTAGCGAGGGTCTTACATTTATATGCTAGTCATTGTAGTTGGGTTTACCCCCTAACTCTCTGATTAATGCTATTGATATTAACTTTGTTTTAAAAAAAAACAGATTTATAATTTAAGCACCTTATCCTTGTTTTCATGAAAATTTTTGTAGTTCTTTTCATTTCACTATGTGATTTTCAATTCTTTTTTTAATTTTAATTTTTGAATAAAATAAAAATATTTAATCGTTAAAATTGATATAATTACTAATAATAACTAAAATTAAATATAAATTAGACATAAATAAAATTTATATTTTTAATTTTCAAAATGATTTTATTATAAAGTTATTTTAAATAATTACTGTATATTATTAAAAATTTAAATAATTAAGTAATATATCTATTTATAATGAGATAAAATAAAAATTTATAAATTATCAAAATTAAAAATTCAACTAAATATTTGCAAAAAGTAAGAAATAGAAGTGGAATCAAATATATGGGTCGTCCTTTCGCAATCCCGATATTGGGCCAATTATCTTCAGACCGGAGCCGGTTCGGCAGAAGCCCAGTTATGCAACACCGGGAAATATATTGTGTGAATGTATATGCTCCGTCTGAGTTTGGGTAACGACTAATGGAGCGGAGCCGGACGAATATATACAAGAACTCTTCACTCTCATACAAAAAGGACATCGCTATATCCTCTGTTCTTCAAAACCTCAAAGGTAGATTCTCTTTTTATGTGGATGAATTTCCAATCTATTTTAATATTTGGAATTCACAGCTTATAATATTGCCACCGGCAACGCTCCTGTGATCGATGAGAAGGAGGAGGCCCCCCCTAAACGTCGCCGTAGAGAATGTGTACGTGACTCTAAAATCCAAGACAATGATGGGGGGCCGATGTCTCACCAAGATTATATTCTTAAGAGAAGGTAATTTCTTTTTCTATTTTGTTATCTCTGGTTGTCCCTTTTTTTTTTTTTAATAATCTTAGTTGACTTTCATTTTCTTTTTCGGCGTGAACAGAAAAGAAGTGAGCTCGTTTCAGCCTTGTGAAATATTAACTGCTGATGTTTTGGTAACCACTTCTTTTGAATTTATTATTTTTCTTCTATACTTCTTATCCAGAGTCATGTAATGATTTGTTTTGTGTTTTCTTTTGTGTAGGGGACTTCAAGTTCGGCTTTAAATTTAGTAAACTATGAAAGTGAGTGCCTTTCTTATGACTTGCATATATATATACATGTATTGGTTGAGTGGGGCATTAAAACATGTTTCATTTTGGCTTGTCTTTTGAAAATTAGGTGATCGAAGTTCTTCTTCAGAATGTCCATCGGAAGAGGAAACCCCAATTTCTGGTCTGCTTCTGAAATTTTTTTATTAGTTAATAATTTTATTGTTCAACTACATTTTATGTTAGTTAGGGCGATTTTTCCTCATTATCAAAATCTTGGAATTGTTGACCACAGAATTGATATAACTATGTTTGCTCCCAATAGTTCTTTTTCATGTAAACAAACATCATTGCTTACACTCCATCTGTTTCTTTTTAGATGATAAAAATGAAGTTGGTCAAGTTACTGCTAGAAGTGAGCAACGCTATCCCATGCCAGGAGAACCTGTTTGTGTAGTATGTGGTAAATATGGAGAATATATCTGCAATGAGGTAGGATTTGTCAAACACTCTCTTCCACAGATTAGGCTCATCTTCATGATCATCTTTCATACTCATGTTATTATATGTCTATTTCTTGATAGACCAATGATGATATCTGTAGCATGGAATGTAAAGCTGAGCTCTTACAAAGTCTGAAGCTCTGGCAGGTGTTTTTTATACTTCCAATAATGTACCTGAGGATACTCTTTTATGTTTATGGGGATTTTTAGGACGCTTTTCATAAGGTTTTTTCTTCAGGATACATCTTGCAACAAGGAATTGGATGCCTCCTCATGTGTAGTCAAAAGTGCTATGCCAGTGTCTGAGCTTGAGGAGGACAAATGGGACTATGATTGCCATCGCTGGTCTAAGAAAACATCTAATCTTTGTTGCTATAAGTGGTATATTCTTTTTCGTGAAACACGTTTGTTTGGGATTGATTTATAGATGGGCTTTCTCAAAGCCTGAAATTGGTATTACACATGAGTTCAACCTATAACTCAAATATGTTTCAATTGAACTCCTATTTGGACATCTATTTACTTGTTTTCAATGACAAACCTCGCATTGTAGTTGGAAATGCCAGAGACCTGGTCACCTTGCTGAAGACTGTTTGGCGATTGCATCTGATCAGGTGCTGACCTACTTGACTCTGAAAAATCCTCAGCATCCCTTTTTCACTTTTAAAGTACATTACTTAGTGAACTTATCTTTCCACCTAGGCGGCAGTGGGGCGCAGCCAATCAAATTCCATATCAAGGGACCTTCTTGGGCTCTATAGAAGGTCTGTCAGATGTAATCATATTGTCTTATATTTTTATTCCTTTTCGTTTTTATAGGCAATCATCATAATAAGGAGGTATATTTAGAACGTAGGATAATTGACAGCTGCAGAGACTATAATTAACTGATGTAGAGACCTACCATGCAATAAAAAGTCGCTTAAGTTCAGAAGTTAATTGGTCTTACAGTTTTGTTAATAAAAAGTCAACATTTCCTGTTTCGTGACTTGTTTAGTTTATGTTAAAAAGAGGCAGTGTAGAGTATTTATGTTCATGATGCATTGACTCTGATGTAAGATTTTTTGATTTCATTTGATGTATTCGATTTTCAGCAATACAGCATATTTCTGTTAGTCTCGGGCCAACTTCTGGAAAATTTTTCCCTTTGTTATGTTGACCTTACATATTTTTGATCTCGTTTCATGGCAGGTGTGAGCTGCGCTATGTATTCCTATTTATGTCTCATTCTAGTTCAAAATAAGTTTTTTAATTGGTAGCAAAGCATAAAATGTTGATTTGCATCTCTTTGTTTTATCTGAGGAATCCACTCGGTTAATTGTGCCTTTTTCTTGGTTCGTTAAATATCTGCAGATGCCACCAAATTGGTAAAACTTTGTCAACAGCATGCTGCAATACGTGCCGGAGCTCTCTAAGTCTGGCAACTTGCCTTGACTGCAATACTGTCCTTTGTGACAAGTAAGTGGAACTTATCTCTTACTGTCTAACTGATGTAAGATTTCAATCTAGCAGTATGTTGTTGGCTCTCATGTCACTTGTCCTGGTTTACAGTATGATCTAAATGATTTGTGTGGAATTCATGACGTGTGCTATCTTTCTTGTTTGTTTGGTAAGCACAGTATAAAAGACTTTCTTGTTTGTTTGGTAAGCGTAGTATAAAACATAAAGAGACTTTACTGTAAGGCAGGGATGTGAGTTATTAGTGCTATATGACTAACGTGAGTTTTTGCCATAGCAAAGAAGTGTGGGGTTCATCATAAACTGTTAGTTTGACCAACAATTAAATTTCAGTGCAGGTCATTTGGATGAGCATATCAGAAATCATCCACCTCATGAGAAATATTACTCTCACAAACTTAGGCGTTTGGTAAATTTACTATTCATTGCTGTCCCATTACAAAATTAGTGGTTTATAGTGACTCTTTCCCACATTATGCAGTGGTTTAGTCAATTTTTTATGGAAACATTAATGTGTGGTTATATGTGTTGAGTGGGAAGGTAACTTTTTATTCAGCGAACTGTTCTTTAGACTAGGAGATTGTTTAGTGCTCCAAAACAACGGACTAAGTTAATTCATGTACACCTGGATTTTATCTCCAGCTTCATTTTACTAATTGAATTCGCTTTCTACATTGTTGTCCCATTTTCTTTTATTGTGCACCTTTTTGCAAATGTGGTTATTCTTGTATGCTTAGACATTACTTCTTTTGTTAAAGTGCACATTTTCCTTAAGCTGTTAAAGAAATTTAAGGCATGTGTGAGGAAGTGGACATTGTACTTAATAATTTCATCACATAACTGATGCAGGTCAAATGCTGTAAATCAACATGTAAGGTGACTAACATACGGGATCTGTTGGTTTGCCATTACTGCTTTGATAAAGCCTTTGACAAGTTCTACGATATGTATACTGCAACATGGTTTGTGACCTAAATTCTGAAAACTATTTCTTTTCAATTAGGTTGAAAAAACAGATTTCATGAACATGGAGAAAGAACAATTGTTCTATGTTAGATGTTATTGTTCTCCAAATGTAAGAGGAATTAAGCATGGAATTTGTTTGGAGCCCCTTGATGCATTTTTGCTAGGGTCTCGTGTTACCTTTTAGTGGCGTATGTTGCATTTGTAGGTACTGGTTTCAATTGTATCATATATAGAACTATATTGATCATATTTTCTTGGGCCTATCACAGGAAAAAAGCTGGACTCTCGATTATTTCGGGTTCTATTTGTTGTGAAGATCACTTTGAGTGGTGAGTATAGTAACAAAACCTTAGAATATTCTTTCGTTCTTACGATGCCCCACAGAAGTGGTAAATATTTTGTGGTATGTATTTTCAACAGGCATCGGATGAATTGCTTCAGTGCAGATATAGAGGACAGAGCTTATATAATTGACAGGAACGTAAAGAATAATAAATGTGTACAGCTTAATGATATTATTTTCTGATGCAATCCTGAAGACGAGCAGCTTTGGGCCACGCATTCCTCTTCATGTTCATCTATAAGTTCCCTGCATGACGTGATTCCTACTGAGAGTCCCTACATTGGCAGCCCATTCCCGTGACTTGCAACTTCACGTCAAGTCAAATTTGCTGCGGTTAAATGCTGAGGTGCAAAGGGAGTTATAGTCAGGCTTATCTTGTATTTCGTCGAGCATGTAGCCATATTGTAACATCAAAGCAGCTCATTGAGTTTTTAAAATTCCTATTCTAGGCTTATATCTTCTGATTTTTCTTTTTCCTGGATACAGCTTCCATAGTCTTGACTACAAGTTTATAAATTATTTTAGCCTAAAACGGTCTTGACGTTACACTATAATTTTAATTATGAGAAGAAAGAATATCCACATTAAAGAAGTTTCAGGTGTGGAAGTGACCAATGGCAAGATTTTGAATTTCGTTCTATACCGGACGGAGAACAAAAATAGAACAAAATGTAAGTGCTTATGTATCGAGTATAAATATCGGTCAGTATCGGCCTATTTTATCTAGTATCGGTTGATATTTACGATACTTATAATACCAGCCGGTATTAGAAATTTTGAAAAATATAAGGATTTATTAGCAAAATTTTGCCTCTCCCGCTCCTCTTTTTATCACAAATTTTTAATTAATTATTTAGTTTAACCTTTATTGTAATTTTTGAATTTTTATTTTTAAAATAAAATAAATATCTTTATTACTAATAATAATTATAGATTAAATAAAACTTAAAAATATATTATATTATATAAATTTATTTTAATCTTTTATATAATATTTATTAATAAAGTATTAATAAAAATATTTTATTTTTTAAAATAAATAA
>JANKOD010000192.1:26263858-26291637 GCA_026284645.1 Erythroxylum acuminatum
CAGAGATTGGACCTGTGACTTGCCTGCTTAACCCAACTAACCCACCGAAGTATAGAAGGATTGTGATGGAACAATATGTCAATCAATATTTCACCAAAAAGCTCCACGGGAAGGCATACTTGGAGTGGATGAAAATTAAACCTGAGGATCAGACAACAGTTCTTGATGGTAACCATAGTGGCTATTAAAATACTCACCTCTGCCTAGCTACTTATGATTTGCCTTTAGGGTCTGCTACTATGATTCTAAAAATGGTGGATAGGGGACACTGGACATTGTCCATACCCACGTTGAGTGTCACGTGTCCTGTCAACAATAAAAGGACGAAGAGTTGAATGTGTCTAAACTACACAAGTGCCTAGCTGTAGTTGTCTGTAATAAGTTGGTTTGATGTGAGCTGTGTGCTTGGTATCTCTTGTAAAATATGTATAATACATATTTGATAAATGAAAGTGTGGTTTTCCATATGTTTAATTAGAATTAACAAAATTATATATACTGACGAAGTTCAAATTAATTACTGAAAAATCACTGGTCCTCATTTGAAGCCAGATTTGGTCCAACATAGAGTAAGTTATGCCATATGCATCATTTTCTAGGATGATATTAAATATTATTCTTTTTATGCAATAATAAGCAGGATTTTATTTGAAAATAGTCTTTTTTGTGATTTTTAGACACCAAAATTTGTTAGATTTTAATAATTTGTTTACATGTATAAAACATGATCATTTATATCATATGATGGTAAGGGTTAATTATACAAAGTCTTCATGCATTATTTTGCTTGTAGTTTCAATTATATATGTTAGAAGAGGGTCTTATGCTTTTAAAATTAGTCAAATATGTTCTTTTCTTATTATTTTATTGTGTAAATTTATAATTTAACATGTATTATAACTACTAGACAATTAAACTTAGTTACCTATAAAGTATTGAGAAAAGCCTAATTTTCTAAATCAAATCACATGGACTCTTTTTAGTGAAATTCAGGCTTAGGGGCTTCTTTGAAAAATAGTGACACCATTGTAGGTTTGGTACGAGACTCTATAAAGTTACTTCTATCTCATTTTATTCATTAGGCACCGACTCTAATAGTTGTGATTTTTTTATTGTCTTTTTTATGTGAAACTCTAGACTTTGATCAAGTATTGGTGCTTACAAAATACATATACTTTTGGAAGTAGAATATTCTCAGAGTTTGTGTTATAGAAATTCTCACATTGTTCTTCCTTTGACGAGGATGCTTGAATGAAGTTATGTAATGTTAGCATGCTATAGCAAACAAAATTGCCATCGAAATATTAAATATTGACATGTAAAGCTATGCCACACGCAGATATTTTGAAGTACTTCTCAAAGGGCCTCAATAATGTGTTTAAATTTTTCTTTCTTTCTGTGACATTTTATTTCTCTTATCTAGACCCACTAGTTAAGGTCAAGAAAGTTGCCTATAAGCTCTATTGGATAGCACCACAAAGGTGGA
This sequence comes from Erythroxylum acuminatum, assembly GCA_026284645.1. NCBI lineage: Eukaryota > Viridiplantae > Streptophyta > Magnoliopsida > Malpighiales > Erythroxylaceae > Erythroxylum > Erythroxylum acuminatum. The sequence continues at coordinate 26,265,345 of JANKOD010000192.1, forward strand.
GAGAGTAGGTAATGGGGAAAGTTATAAACTGGCAAAGAAAGAGGTGAAGAAGGTAATCTCAGAAGCTAAAAGTAGAGCTTACGAGAAACTATACCAGTGATTAGGAACTAAAGATAGAGAAAAGGATATTTGTTAAGTTAGTGAGAGCTAGGGAACGAAAAGCGAGAGACTTATATCATGTTCGTTGTATAAAAGATGAAGCAGGGTGGGTGTTTGTAGCTGAAAATGACATCAAGAGAAGATGCTTAATGAAGACGTAGAGGATAACATCTATTTAGATGACCTTAGCACATCGAGAGGTATCGTATTTTTACTTGTTGCCAATAGATTATAGTGGAGGAAATTAAAAGAAACCATTGAGGGGGATAAAGAGTGGAAGGGCAGTAGGGCCTGATGAGATACCAATAGAGGTGTAAAAGAGCCTAAGCAAAGAGGGTTTTACTTGGCTAGGCAAACTTTTTAATGTGATCCTTAAGTTTGCCAAAATGCTGGATCAGTGGAGATTTATTATGTTAATTCCATTATACAATAACAAAGAGCACATTCAAAGCTGTAATAACTATAAAACATCAAATTACTTAGAAACACTATAAAGTTATGGGAGAAGGTGATTGAGAAGAGAGTGAAAGAGGATCCTTCTATCTTAGAAAACCAATTTGGTTTCATACCAAGAAGGTCCACGATTGAAGTTTTACATCTCCTTAAAAGATTAATAGGATATTACAAGGAAAGACAATGCAACCTACATATAGTTTTTATTGATTTAGAGAAGGTGTATGATAGGGTACTTATGGAAATCATGTTGAGGTGTTTAGAAGTTAAGGGAGTTCCTATGACTTATATACCAGTTATTAGAGATATGTATAGAGGTGTAAAAACTATAATAAGGACAATAGAAGGAGATATAAAACATTTTTATACCAATATTGGGCTACACCAAGGCTCCTCTTTGAGCCTCTTTCTATTTGCAGTAGTGATTGATGAGCTTACTAAGAATATGCAAGGGGATGTACCTTAATGTATGTTGTTTTCTAATAACATTATTTTAGTGGATGAGACGAAAGAGGATATCAATGTCAAGCTTGAACTTAGGCGGGATACGTTAGAGTCAAAGGGCTTTAAATTGAGTGGGACTAAAACTAAGTATGTATAGTGTAACTTTTTGGGGCATAAAGATTGTTTGAGAAGTTAAACTATAAAATGAGTGTTTTAAGTATCTAGGATCTATTATCAAGAGCAATGAAGAGATTGTTGAAGACAAAGTTCACCGAATCATATCAGGGTGACTTAAATGGAGAAGCGCATCAGGAGTTTTATTTGACAAGAAGATATCACTAAAGCTTAAAGGTAAAAATTCTATAGTTTAGTGATTATGCCAGCTATGCTTTGTGAGCCAAGTATTGGCCCATCAAATAGGCGCATAGTCATAAGCTAATAGTGATGGAGATGAGGATGCTTCGTTAGATTTGCAACATTCCTAAAATAGATAAGGTTAAGAATGTAATGGTAAGGGACAAATTAAAAGTAGCTACTATTGTTGAAAAGTTAAGAGAGATAAGACTTAGGTGGTTTAGACATATTAAGAGGAGACAACCAGACGTTTTAGTGATAAGATGCGAGAAGATTGTACTTAGAGACTGTAAGAAAAACAAACAAGGAAGTCTTAAGAATAACTAAGGCTAGGTGATAAAAATTGATATGACACTGCTGGAACTTACATAACCCGTAATAGTAAATCGTGGCATACTAGGATACAGATAAATGATCTCTCATAAAGAGATCCTTGTCGTTCTCATAAGTTTTTTAGCATTTTCATTTTGTATTTAGCCTAAACTTTTAATTATGTAGTACTTACCTTTTAGGAATTTACCCTTCCTACTTAGCCTTATTATTATTATTATCATCATCATCATCATCATCATCATCATCATCATCTTACCTTGTCTATCTTTATGATATTATTTAGTTTATTACTTATTTCATATTTTATTTATTAAGTATTATTTTATTTATTTTTTCTAGTGGGTCATTTCAAAATAGTCTCTTTACTAGTTAAGATTAAGGCTGCGTACTATCAAACCTTCTCAAACCCTGCGTATCAACAAAATTTTTAATAGGTTATTATTAAAATAATGGTTATGTTAAACTCATATTCAGTCTAACTATGTCCTTTCTAGTCTTGTAGGCTCTTCTTTTGTTTATCTACACACTACAGCAAATAGGAGTTTTGCCTTTTTGTTTTTGCTACTATTTGAAATTTGTAACTAAAAGTTACTCTTTGGTTATGAAATTTCAAAATTGTAGCCTTCTGTAACAATACCTCTAACTTAAAATATTTCCTGGGTTATTTAAAACTATTAGTTACATTCAAGATAGACTACGTTTTATATACATAGCTAAAAAGATTTGGTGATGTTGTTTTACTGTAAACTTTGTTTCGTAGCGAAAGACTTTTAGCTAATATTTCGTAGCTAAAAAAGTTTGGCAATATTTTTAACATTAAACTTATTTTTGTAGCGAAAGGATTTTACGAAATATTTTTCATAGCTAAAACATACGATCTCGTAAATATCGGTTACAAAAATAAATTTCTTATTTAAAAAGGTTTTGACACGAAATAAATACAATGAAACGACATCGTTTTTCCAATTCTCCATTTTAACGGTCCCGATTAAAAAATTCCAAATTAGATATTGAACTATAGAAATTTGTGACTTTACACAGATACACAAACAAACAGAACGTTCAATAATTGTCTTGATGACGGTAAGTTTAAATATTCAAGGTTGTTGGTTAAAACATCATAATGAAAACAATGGATCTCGTTCCTTATTTGTGCGTTATGCGTACCAAACTAGGGAATATGATTTTCTTTAGCAATCTTTATTGGCCATATCACAAATGTCGAATCTTATAAAATTTTCATTATATTGATTTTAAAACTCTTTCTTTGAAATGCAAAATTATTTTTATAAATCAAGTTTTCTAGATTTATGTAATTCTTTTTTTTATGATGAGAATGATTAAAATACTTATTAATTATTATTATTAGCATTTTTATGTATCTTTTTATTTATTAATTTATTATTATTATTTTATATATTTATTCACATCCTTTTAAAATGTTGTAGTTTTTTCATTACGTATTTACATGTGGGTCTATCAGAAATAGCTTCTCTACTAGGGAGGAGTAAGACTGCGTACTATCAAACCTTTCCAGACTCTGCATCTCAGCGAGACTTTCATTGAGTATTATTGTTGCTGAGAATGAGGTACAACTTTAATTTCATTTTATAAGAAAATTTATGTTTTTAATAAAAATTAATACGTCAATATTATAATCTTTTGCATAAAAAAAAGCAATTTATATTGTGTGTGAAGCACATTTAAAACTACTTCCTATTTTGTACTTTCAAATCAAAATGTTTGCTCGAGAATATCCTTTTCAAACTGCAACTTGTGACAAGAGGAGAGAAAAGTCATGATTTCAAACTCTCAAGATAACCTTTTTAGTAATTGAAATTTAGATATTTTATTTTTTGTTTAATTTTATAATTTTATTTACTACTTTTTAAACAAGAATAGTTTTTTTTTCTGCCAATATGAATGCAAGCATATTTTATTGCTGATAATTATTATCTAATGGAGATAAATTGATTTTATAAATTAATTAAGCTGATAATTTTAGTTTGATCTCTTATATAATATTAACGAGTAAATATTTATATGAATAATTCATTAAACAGTATTATAATAAAAATATGTTGGTAAAGTTTCTATTGAAACTTGAATAAGTATAAATTAAAGGAAATTAACCGGCATATTTAATTTCTAGGGTTCAAAATGTCAATCCAGCATTCCAGTTGTTGCTCTACTACCAGCAAATATAACCTACCTTGAGATATACCCATCTTGATCATCCACTTGGCAAGGTTTCATTAGGCTGCAGGGCCGTTCCTATAGTTTTATAGGCTCTGGGCGAAATTAAAAAATGGGCCCCAATAAATCGACAATATATTTAAGTTTACATATTTGTATGAAACATAAATGACTCAATTTATAAGTTTACATGACCAACTAAATATTAAATGATCATAACACTAACAAATACACAGAGGATCGCGATTTATGGAAAACAATTTCTTCGTGCATTTCTAGATGCAAAATCATTAATAATATTATCAAGATCAATATTATCCAACATATCATTCTCAATAATATTATCATAATATAAACTAATTATAACACAGTTGAATTAGAAAAAGAACAAAAGCACCTGTATGAAACTGGAAGAAGTATGCAGGCACAATCAAACTCTAACAGCTTCACAATATATCACAAAGATATATAAATGGTATTATATCTGTGATACAAGAAAAAAATAAATCGCAAAATTTAATATCTAATATTAAAATAAAAAATAAAGAGTAAAAATATATTGAAAAATAAAAAACTTTACCTTTAAATTATACTCAGAACTCAAAAGACAGAATCGTAAATTTTTTTGCTGCCAATTTTTGAGTTGGAGTACTTTAAATACATATATTGATGAAAATAAAGAAATTAGAAGGTAAAAGCATACTTAAATATTTCAAGACTATTTATAAGTATGAGGACCACAAAGTTAACTTATAAGTTATAACATTAATTTATAACGTTCAAATCATTTAAAGCCAACATATATAAGTTAACGTTAACTTATAACGTTAAAATCATTTAAAGCCAACGTTTTTGAGAGGAGGCTGTTGCGTGTTGCCCGTTAAAGTCTGTTGCGTGTTGCCTGTTGCCTGTTGAAGTCTGTTGTTGTTGGAGAGGAGATTGTTGGAAAAGTCAAAGTTAAAACATCACGTCATCATTTCTTAGAGAGGAGGTTGTTGAAGTGAAGCCCCCTCTCATAGTGGGCCTTGGGCAGGTGCCACCGACACTGCTTGGACCATAGTAATATCCCCCTCGGCAATCTCTATGAGATCCTCTTCGGGCCATTCTAGTTCCCTTGTTCCAATTCTATGATCTGGTTGACTGGTAAGTACTGCGCAATAATTGGGTTGTTTGCTCTGTGGAACTGGTGCGGGAAGGGGAGGGTCTTCGTCCCTTTCACGAATGCGGACTTTTTTGGTAGCATGCCCATCGTAACCATTTGCGTTGAGAAGCCATTTGCAATGCAAGCCTTTCTGTGTGTTTTTTAAATGTTTTCGGTTCGCTTTGATAACAAATCGGTTCTCATAATTTCAAACTTTCAATACCCATTAGCGTAAATGATCTTTTTATTTCACGTGAAGATTGCCATAAAAACTTGAAACGTAGCGAAAACATTTAGGCAAATCTTTTCTACACGTCAAACTAATGATTGACGCAAAGGATAAAGGAATTTGGCCACACAAAATCGAAAGCAGCCATCATAGTTTGGTTCAAAGAATCCAGTTATATATATAGCTGTACTTGGAAACCCATAACCACATAATTAGTTCCCTTCATGAAAATGACGTCCCCTACATCTCAACCATGCTTCATTATTTTGTGCTTATTCATGCGTGGCTGCCCTCAATTCAGGTCTTGGTGAGCGCCAGCTACACATTGGTCCCAATCAAACTAACAAGAAGTTCTACCTAAGTTCTTTTTTATGCTTAGAATTTTGGTATCCACCGTCCTACTGGCCATTTTTCTAGTTATCAGATCAATGATTATAGCTTTTGTTACAAGAACTTTTAAGGCGTTTGTTGCATAAACTTGTCTAAAAGTTGTTCAAACCTAATTTATGCATTGCCTATTCTTGAGGATGCAACATTTGGTTTGGTAGGTAACGTAGGATACCACCTTCTTTTTTTTAATATTGTACTTGCAAAAAGTTTGGTGTTTATCTATATTCCCAGAACGCTATGATTCTAGGGGTAAAGATCGCAATTCTTTATTAGATACCTAACTGAGCCAATAGTTATGTGGACCAAGCCCTATAGTAATACAAAAATGATGTTTTGGACACAGGAAGGCAACCATTTGTGGATACCATGTTGAGATATGGAGCCTGATAATCAGTTTTGGACTTTACATATCATGTTGAGATATGGAACCTGATAATCAGTTTTGAACTTTACACCAAGCCCGCGATCATTTATATTCTCTTGGGCGTATAAATACGTTGTATTCTTCTAGTGTACTATCATCGAAAACAATTCACAGTGAATAAAAATCTGAATACTCGTGAATGTAGTCATATTTTGGTGAACTACGTAAATTTATGTGTTTGCTATTTTCACACTTATTTCTTTGATTATTTTGATTAATTGTCCGTAACATACCACTAATCTAAACTATATTTTCGTAAAAATTCCCGACCGCATTTTTATTCACAGAAGACAGGTTTGCAAACTGCAGAAAGAGATAGAAGAGCCGCCTTGAAACTGAAGAATATAGTTCACCTGTGGGATCGGTAAACTTAAAAAGGTCTCTTGATGAAAATTGCAGAGCCTGAGACTGGATGATACCCTTAACAGTAATAGAATTAGGAGATGCAATGTGAGAGATTGAAACACAACATGTGAAAGTGTGAACAATGTTACTTTAGAGGTTCTACTAGCTGTATTTGATCTCATTACACAAAATGCATGAGAGCTGGCTAGTTTTTCACGTCTTTTGGTAACTCTGTCAAAGTCCTTCAATGAAAACCCCATTTCTAAATGGCAATGCTTATGAATACGACTGAAGATGATTATAAAGGTTATACGAGTACTTTATCAATTCTTGCCAGGATGATACCTTGTCGTGGGGTAAAATAAGAGAGAACATCCCTAGCCATGAAACCTCATCCGTATTTATGCATGCTAGCTAAATGTACCTGAGTAATTAATTAAATGTAACACCAAGTACATATACAAAAGATTGGGAATCTAGTTTTTGGTTGATTTGGTGATAGGATGATTGGACTGCAATGCTTTTAGGCTTTTGCTTTGGAAATTCAGCACCATAAGCTCTGAGCATTGGCAACAAGGATTATTCACATATTCAAATTAAGAGAAAGTAAAAACGAAGAACATCCCCCCCGCTTTATGAATGCTCAAATGATCCTTTTCGTGCTACAAGCCCACTAAATTCAAGTCCAGTTTTTGCGTAATGACATATTGGTTAAATATGGCCATATTATAAGGTACTTTGGACATTCAATAAAAGCATAAGACTGATTTTTCAAGATAAAGAAGTGCAGCTACGTAATTTAAGGGAGGTGAAAAGAAGCAATTTTGGGAAAAAGGAAAGAAGAAAAGAAGATCCGGACAACTTTTGATTAACTGGATATGGGATTGTAAAACGTGATTTGATAGAGCTGAAATTTTGCAAGCATATTGAGGATTCATTTACCAAGTTCTACAAGGTTGATCATGTTTGAGATTACTTCAAGATTGTTTGTCATTTAGTTGTTGTTAGAAGTGAATTTTCTTCCTTTCCTCTGAGTTTGATTTCTACGGGTGACCATGATTATGTATACAGTTTAATAATATATTGTTTTTGGTATATGTTAATATATGTACCACTAGTTTATGAGTAGAGAATACTTGGTGTGACTTTGATTAGTAGTTTTTTTCTTTCACATTGGAAAGTTTTTTTAATGTAAAATTGTGGTGTTTTGTGCTTGATTTGCAGCTATGATTTTCTTATTTATTTGATTACTCCATGTTGTTTGTTCTATTGGATGTTTAATCTTGTCACGAAAAAAGATTTTTTATCTTAATTATTGATTCAACTTTTATACCTATATTGAAGCCTATTGTTATTTTCTAACACATATTCCCATTATTCGCTTGAAATAAACCTATGATACTTATATGTGCATGATTAATATGCGGCTCTTATTGTTTTGTTGATCATTATTATTAGTGAACTTGCTCCCCCGTATAATTTTCATAATTATCGTTGGATGATAAACATCACTTTACTTAAACCTAATAATCATCCTTTTAAATTTGGTTCTTAACATTGTAAGGTTATATACACTACAATTCTAACTAAAAACTTATTGATAATGTATATGGGAAGATAATTTTCTTATAAAGCTATAATTCTACTTAGATCATCAAGCAAAAAGCTCGTGGAGAAAACTAAAGCAAATGTTAATGGACATAAAATCTAGTACCAAACTACTAGCATATTACCAATCTTCAAAGTAAAATACCAAAAAATCCTCTGAATTTCTATTTATGACCTCGGACATTTGTAATGCTAGCAATGTGAGTAAAAACCAAATGCACCTTATAAAGAATTTAACAAAATCATCATCATTACTAGATTTAAGAGTGTCAATACAAAGAATATATAACCATATAAGGGAAACTAAGTGCTTATGACATTTTTGAACCAATAGCATAAATTCATTTGATTTATGAGATAGATAACATAATACCTAAAATATGATTGACTATGAAGCCTTTTATCTTTTCCATTAAATTTCAACTTCACTAAAAAAAAGTTGTAAGAGATAAGTATTTTACATGCTTCCATTTATCCAAGCTCTTCATATGCAAATAATCTTGAATTCTTATAAATATTCAATGTTGACAGGTAATAGAAAGGCTTATCCAAGCACATATAACTATCCACATTTATAAGGTTTATTCAAATGATGTTACAATGAAAAATCATTTATCTTAGGTTTGGAACGCGATCCTAAAAAATGGTGTAAATGATTAACACTATTAATGGCAGTTGATGAGATCCAAATTTGATCAAAGATCAAACCATATTTCTTAAGCAACATTATTTTTAATCCAAATTCAGATGAAATAAGATGTTGTGGCCTATATACACGCATATAATTGTAATTTTAGTGTGTTTTGAGAAGAATATAAGTGTTTTTTTTAAGTCTTTGAATCAACATGACCCGACACATAATTGTACATTAAGGCATGTTATTCTATGAAATGTAAAGTTGAAAAAACTGTTAGAAAAAAATAAGATACTCACAAATACTTACATACTCATACAAATAATTAAACATGAGTATTCTTATAATAGAACTTTTATCATTTACCCTCGTATACAAAATGAAACATTACATGGCTACTGGTAGTGCTAATATAGAGTTCTAGACTAACCAACTTAAAGTGGCTTAATAAAAGAACACAAAGAGGAAAATATTTTTAATAACACAATAAAATCTACATAACATAAAAATTGACCATTTTGTATTTATTTCAATATATTTTCTCCAAGTAACTCCAAATGGCTCAAAGTTAGATTCATCTAAATCTAGACATATAAATCATGAAAATAAAATTTAAAACACCTGAATTGATTAACATTTGGCTGTTTAACTACTCCTTCACAATTGCTATAGAAATCTAAAAAATCAAGTTTATTTCTAACACCTCCTATAAACTTGATTTTCGCATAGCTCTAAGTATTATCCATAATTTTTGAAAAATATCATACTTGAGGGGCTTACTAAAAATGTCAAAAACTTGATCAAAAGACTTCACAAACTCCAAGTTAATCTCTTTCTTAGTAAGACAATATTAAATGAAATGAAACCTTGTGTCACTATGCTTGCTCCTATTATGAAACACTTGATTCTTTGCTACAACTCAACTGGATTTATTGTCAATCATGATCTTTGTTGCTTAAATTTGCTCTAAATGAATCTCTTTGATTAACCTTCTCAACCAAATATTGTGCAACTATTGGAAATAACTGTGACATACATCAATTCATATGTAGAAAATTTGACTTTGGGTTGTTTATTTGAATACAAAGAGAGTACATTATGTCCCAATAAGAAAATAAACTTATTTGTGCTTTTCTATCATCAAGATCTTTGAGATACCGCAGAATTCACTTAGTCTTCTTCAAGTAATCTTTAGACAATGTCTTTATAAATCAAGCATGTTCAACTGTAAGTAAGATATTTCATCTTGTGTAAATTAGGCACCTCAAACTTCCTAAACAACCTTTAAACAAAGTTAGATCTACACACTCTTGTACATTTAACTTGGATATAGCTTTATTCTACATTAAATAGGAGTGTTAACAAGCTTAATGTCTTAGTATCTTGAAGTTTTTAAGTACTTTCTTTGTATAACTTTCTTGAGTCATAAAAATTTTATCCTCTACTTACTTCACCTTAACTCTCAAGTAGTAAGGCATTAATCCCATATTACTCTTCTCAAACTCTTGGAATATAGAATCTTTGAACTCTTCAAACAACTTTCAATTGTTGTTTGTGAAGATAAGATCATCCATATAGATACAAAAAAACAACAAGCCATCTTTATCCTTTTTAACATAAAGAGAATATTTATGTAAGCATCTAATAAAACTATTGTTTTAGAATATTGTTGATTTGGCTATTCCAAGCTCTTGGCATTTGTTTAAGTCTATATAATGCCTTCTTTGACTTTAACACTTTATCTTCTTAGCCTTTAAGTATATATCTCATTGGTTGCTCAGTATAGAATTCTTCCTCTAAATAATTATTGACGAAAGTGGACTTGACATCCAATTGATGAATTCTCTAATGACTTTGGGTAGAAAAATATATTTATATATGAATTATTTTCAAGTGAATGACAGGGGCAAATACCTCTTCATAGTTAATAAACTGCATTTGTTTGTACCATTTAACAACAAGCCTTATATTGTATCTCTCTACTTCATCTTTAGCATTTTTTTTTCTTAATTTTGTACACTCATTTGACTTTTAAGACATGATGAAATTTCTAAAGAGAAATAAGCTACCACATACCATTAATTTTGATGACTTGAATTTCTTTATTCATTAAATGAATATACTGCTCATTCTTGTTAACATCTTCAAAATCTAAAGGCTCAATATATGCTCATAGGCAAAATGAGTTAGGATTATTATAAAATTCATCAAGCCTTTAATATCCTCAAGGCCCCATGTTTATTGGTAAAGATTTGAATGATGATGCTTGAGATAATGGGATTGGTGAGGTTGGTGAAGAAAAATCATTTCCGACTTCTTAAACAAACTCCTTTTCTTTTTCATCTTTATAATATGGAAAGAAATCATAAGATCCCTCCATTTGAGAGCTCCAATCCCAACGTGTTTCTTCGTCAAATTCAACATATTGACTAATAACATTCTTTTCATTACATGGATTAAACAACTTGTAGCCTTTTAAGTCTTGTCATATTCAATGAAAACAAACTTTTTACTTTGATCATCAAGTTTGGACCTTTCTTGCTCCAAAGCATGAACATATATAATAAAGCCAAACACTCTTAATTGTAATGTTGAAGGCTTCACTCTGCTCCATGCTTCTTGTGGAATGACATCTTTTAAGCTCTTTGTAGAACTACGATTTCAAAGATAAACCCTACCTGCAACTGCTTCATTATAAAACTCCTTAGACACCATCTTACTATTCATCATCGTTCTCACTATATTGAGGATTGTTTGGTTCTTTCCTTTAACAACTTTGTTTTATTAGGAAGATTTTGATATTGTAAAAGGATGACCAATTCCATCCAGCTTAATAAGCTCTCAAATTTATTAGAATCAAATCTCCATCTTAATCAATTCATAAAGCTTTAATCGCAAAATCATTTCTTTTTTAAACTAAAGCTTCATAATTTTTAAATGCATCAAACGCTTTGAACTTGTACTTTAAAATTTTACCATGTCTTTCTATTATAATCATCAACGAAAAGAATAAAATAAGAGCTTTTACCAAAAGATGGAGGATTTATGAGACCACAAACATCTATATGAACAAGTTAGAGTAACTTAGTAGCTTTTAAAATTGATTGGTTTGGAAAGCTTTTCATTGAATGCTTTTCAAACAAGTATACCTTACATAGTTGTTCATGATGATTTATACTTGAAATGCCTCTTACCATCTTCTTCTCTCCCAAAACTTTGAGTGCATTAAAATTTTAAATATCCACACCTCATATGCTATTTCCATAACAGATCATTAAAACCAGTTTTCAAACATGTAGCATCTGTGTGTAAGTTAAAAAAAACATCTTATTAATAATTATAGTCACTTTGAGAATAAGATTAGCATCACAATCTCGAAGCCAAATGGTATGGTCTTCCATATGAATTTAACAACCATTTTTTAAAAGTTGACTAATGCTTAAAATATTAGTGTTTAGTTTGGAATAAAGTAAACTTTAAAGAGAAGCTTATAACCATCTATTTTTATCTTTAAAAATATTATGCCTTTGCATTTTATCTCCACTGTTTTATTATCATTAAAATGTAGAATCCCTGTCATTTTGGTATCTGGTTTGACAAGCTTTTAACACTTGTCATATGATTGCTAGCTACATTTTTTTAAAAGTTAAAGGAATTTTCATTGAAGGGCCTATAGGCTTACCATGCTATTACAAGGCTGCTATAGTTACAAGAGATATGAATCTAAGTAGAGAACCAGCCTCTCAATAGAACAAAACTAGTATTGATGCTAGAGCAATCAAGATAGAAGTTACAATAGACCCCAATTACATTTCATGGAGAAGTTTAAACTATTGGTTGCATGATTAGCAATTAATATCTCATTGATCCAAAAGCAAGTCCTATTTATCACCACATACTTGTCATTGTGTACATCTCTAAAGATCCTTTCGTTTCTTTCAAACCAAATTGAGTAAACTGAGCAGGTAAGCATTAGACTCAAGCACTTCTTATCATCCCCAATTCTTTTGTAGAGATTGCTACCTACATTACCAAGTTACGATGTTCTCTTTTCATCTTTTAGTTCACCCGTTAACATTAGTTTTCCTCTAATAAATCTTTATTAATTTCTAAAATTTGGATTCATCTTCTCTCTCAGAAAAACACTCCCAAGAATAATGGTAATGCTTGCCACATGATAACAATCAACTTGGTTTTTATCATTTTTTTATTATTTTAACAAAAATTGCCTCTTTCTATTTCTCTTCCTTGAACGTGTTAAACATTTAAGGTCGATTTTCACTAGAAGATTCTTATTCACTTCTTCCTATCTATTATTCCCATGTATGTTTATGACCTTGTTTGCATCCACTTCCATGTACATTTATCTTTTTTCACTTTGTCGTATACAATTGTTTTTGGAATTTAAAGAAAACTATATGAGAAGGTTTATTCTACTGCTACATCCTTTTTCTCCATAATTTGAACATCTTTCATGGTTTCACCAAGCCTATTCATTTAATGCACCACTCATAGGACTCTTATGAAGTACTCTAAAATGGATTCACCATTCTTCATTAAGAGCATCTCAAACTCAGCCCTTATAGTTTGAAGTCGCATCTTCTTCACCTTGTTAACCCCCATCATTGAATTTTGGGGAGTTTCTCAAGCCTTCTTTGATGTAGTTTCGTTACCTATTTTCTTTAAAAAAAATCATCCAAACATTAATGGATTATGGCAAGTGTACTTTAATCTTTCTTCTTTTGCTTCTCTAATACTTCTTTTTTAGCTTGAATCAAAATTTTCATCATCAGACTCCATGTAGCCTTTGTTGTTTACATCTCATATGTTTTATGAACCTTTAATGTCCTTCATCCTTAGTGTTCAATTCTCATAGTTAAGTTTGGCGAGTTGTCGATACTAAAAAGGCACAAAGGCTCTTTTTGACGTTATAGTTGGCTCTAATGCTACTTTGTTGGAAAAAGATAAGATACTCACAAGTACTTACACACTCAAACAAATAATGAAACAAGAGTATTCTTATAATAAAACTTTTATTCTTTCCTCTCTTATATAAACCGAAATATTACATGGCTATTCATAGTGACAATGAAGAATTCTAGATTAGCCAACTTAAAGCCACGTAATGATATAATATAAAGAGGGAAATACTTTCAATGACACAATAAAATCTACACAACATAAACAAATTGACCCTTTTCTCTTTATTTTGCCATAACTATCTTTAGGTAACTCTAAATAAATCAAGGTTAGATTCGTTTGAATTTGGATGCATAAGGCATAAAAATCTTAAATCACCTAAATTGATTAAGATCTAACTCTACAACTACTCCAAATTTTCTATAGAATTTCAAATTCAATTTTATTTGTAACAGACAAAATGAAAACATAGGCATATTGGTATTGTAGAGAATTTTCTGAAGAAGAAATAGAATGGGATATGGTATCCTATCAACAATTGATCCATCCCTGAAGTTACCTTCCTATTATCGTTTCTCTCTTACACCTAACCTCATTTCATGGTTAACAGTGGAATATTAATGACTCAAGTTAAAGATAGAGTTTAAGCCCATAAATTTGTATATCACTTTATTGAATTTCATTCAATAAAAATTGGTTGCTTCACCTTTACTTTATTTTAGGAACAATGATTTAATCTTGATTTACTTTCTTTATTTTGTGAATAAATTATTAATTTGAAATAACAAATTTAAAAGCATGATATACGGTTAAATGTAATAGTATACATGGTTATGTCTAGTTTGGAAGTTTGAAAACTTCTAAAACTATTTCAATTGGTGGAGACTTTAAAATTTGAATCTTTCGAAAATATTGAAAAAAATCTTTATTTTTTATCGTGATAAATTGATGTGACACAAATTGAAGATTTAGATCTTTTGGAATTATAAATATTATGTTTAAACTAATGAATCACTTAGTTACTCAAATATGATTTGCTAAAATTTAATTAAGATTTTTCCCTATCAAGACAACTTTATTTCACAATTAATTTTTTTTGCCATAAAAAGGAAGGACGGTGAGGAGAATTAAAGAGTCAAAATTTAAGTGGGAGATTTGAACTTCTAAAATACCTTTTTCTTTATCATACATTTTATTGGTTGTTGTTAACTACAAGTATGTAAAAGCAAAACTAATTAGTGAAGTTAAAATTGTCATCATGATTAAGGTCAAGCTTTATATTAGAAGGACATCATACAAGTATTGTAAAGCTTAACAACTTAAGACTAGTACCTTCACATCATTTGTATAATTATATGGGATGAATGATTGAAGTAAGACAATGTGATGTATCAAATACTAAATGAAGCTCACAACTAGAATACTTTAGAACTTAACAACTCTTTAACTAGTACTCCAATATTGCTCTTCTATACATCATACAATATTAAAGTTTCCAAGATATACAAATGTATACATGATTGAGGTAACATGGTGATTGATGTGTCATAATTATTCAAATATCACAAATATTTTGAGTCGCTAATTGATTCTGGCATCATAATTAATTCATGAAATCTACATAAATTCAATATCTACAAATGATATAAGTTGCTCGTAACCTTAGGAAGCATTATATATATATCATTGATCATTTAACTATCAATGTAACATGGTAAGAAAGTGTACAAAAGTTTTACTTCATCTTCAAATTTAAGAGGATTGTTATATTTCATTCCATATATGATAAGTGACAATAGACAATAATATAACTACTATATGTACTAAAATGAACCAAAGCTAATGGAAGTGACCACCATGGCAACAACAAATATCTTTGATGGATAAAGTCTTTAAAGAAGTTCACATAATCACATACAATGTTTAAACAACAATACAATCGATAATTTAAGATAACCACGAGGAATAATACGGTAGTTATACTTGTAATTCTTGAATTAGGATAGAGATAATAACAAATAGTACTTAGGAGCTGAGTGTAAAGATAGAAATATATTTTAGGATTTTCAAAAAAGTGAGAACTTTGTTCAAGAACAAAAATAAAGGTATAAGTTATAAAAAAATAAATAGATAATATTCTAATAAAAAACCTCAATATCTCCTATTATTTCTTTTATCTTAATTTTAATTTGTCTCATTTTCAAAATTAATAAAATTTTTAAAGAGTCTAATTTATCCTTATATTTAATACAAAAGTTAGAAATTAAAGACTTTAAACTCAAGAGGACAATTTTATATTTAAAAGGTTTAAATTTAATGAACTTTAATTTATAAAATATTTAAATAAACTGTACAATTACTCATAAAATTAAGTTCTTTCAATCTACTTAATTTTGAATAATTCGATATAATTTAAGTAATTATTTATTTAAATATTACAAAATATTCAAATTTGTATTAAAATAAAGCATATAATGAGACTCGTTTTTGATAAAATATTTGACAATACTTTGACTTTGGATCTTTTTTCTAAATTTTCCAGTTTGGTTAAAAATATCTAAAATCTGTAGTTAATTGGAATATAATTTTTTTTGAAATACATATAATAATACAAAATTCCTTTAACAATATTAAAAATCGATTCAATTTGGTTAATCGGATTGAGTTCTTTAGTAAATTTCTTTAAAATGCATTATTGTTTAATCCGTTTGACCATTTTCGCCATTTTCTTTTCCGATTTTGCTTCTTACTGAAAGTGAAGCAACCTAACGACCTAAGCAATAAACAACTACGCCGACGATCAGCACCAACGCTATGACACTCCATCCTCCGCCATCGATCTCATGCTTTCCCTCATTTCCAAAACCCTAAAAATACCTTCTTTCCTAACTTGTTTGAGTTCGACTATCTTTCACTCACCATTCCCTCTCTTCGCCTCCTATCCACTCCGAGCCATGACCTCCGAATCAACTCAGCGCGTTTTCCAATTCAAATTCAATCCACTCACCGGGAACGCCGAGTGGGTAGTCATCGAAGATGACCAACGCGAAGAAACTGCGCTTCTCGCTTCGACGTCGTATCTTGACATGCTTAACGACTCCACCCGAAACAAAACTTTTCGTGAAGCGATTGACAAGACCATTACTAAACCTTGTCATGTCCTCGACATCGGGTACTCATTTCTTGTCTTGTCTTGCTGGTTCTTTCCCTTTTTCTTTTTTTTTTAAAAAAAGGTTAACTTTAGTATAACCGGTGCAGAGCGGGAACTGGGTTGCTCTCAATGATGGCTGTACGGGCTATGGGTGCCGACAAGTCGGAAGCTTTGGTCACAGCTTGTGAGTCGTATCTTCCGATGGTGAAATTGATGCGAAAGGTGCTTCATATCAATGGGATGACTAAAGATGTGAAGATTATTAATAAGCGTTCCGATGAGGTGGAAGTTGGTGTAGACATTGCGTCGCGTGCCGATGTTCTTGTGAGTACTAATTAGTAATTCCCTGTTTAGAGTTTATATTAGTGTTACCGATTGGCTAAAGCGTCTATGAGGCACGATGATACGGGAAAGAAATATGACTCAAACATTATTTAATTGTGCAATAGAATGCAAAGCGTAGCCATTTGGCTTTATCTAGCATTTTCGTTTTCGTTGCAGGTTACTGAGATACTAGACTCGGAGTTGTTGGGAGAGGGGCTAATACCAACATTGCAGCATGCGCATGACAAGCTGCTGGTGGATAAGCCACTTACTGTACCATACCGAGTAACTACTTATGGCCAGGTATATGGCTAGACTGTCTATTGTTCCTTTCATTTCCGTTTTCTCCCTTTTATTTTGAATTTTATAATATCAGGTCTGATGCTTTTGACTTGCATGTTAGCCCTTCCCATGCGATTTGGTGCTGATCATTGTTGTTTTTGGTTGTTGCCCTTAAGTTTATAATTTGAATGTCAATGATGCTATGTAGCTGATTATAGACTGATGAACATTTAAATATCCTGGCGTAAAATTTTTAAGTTAATGATCTAACCCTTTCTCTGTGAATCAAAGTTTATGTGAGGATTAGAGCCAAGTAATTATGTCAAAGTGACTATCCGTTGCATGTTAAAAGCTCAATGTTTACCAGTTTATTGGCAAAGTAGAATATGCTTTTATTGGCCTCAGGAAAATTCTCAGTACAAGCAAGAATAACTTTGGGATATTTAGTGTATGCCTGCAACATCTATCCGAACGAGATAAAAAGATGAAAATCTGTATGATAGCAAGGGTAATTTATCCAAGATTCTTGGATATAAAACAGAGGAGTACTAAGTAAATCATGGCTTAGTAACTACTCATTTTATCTGCCCTTAGTTTTCTTTGATTTACTAATGGCCTAATGTTTATAGCAATAGATCAAGTGATCAACATGCGTTGATTTGGCATCTTCTAGTTACTGTTTTTGGATATGTATGGGACATTTACAAATTGTTTTGGTGCTTTTATGGAAATTGCAAACCTAACTAATTGCAAACATTATTGGGTTTAGCTGAACTGGGCAGCTAAACTTCTAATTTTTTTCCTACATGTTGCTTTGTTACGTTACTGATTTCAAATTCGTTCCACGAGCTTATTTTTAACTCTGACATTTCCATCTATGCTTTTTAGCTACTCTTTTTGCTGTAGTGAATTCTGTATAATTTGAGTGAAGACCTTTCTGATTCTTCCATACTCTCATAGGTGCACTAACTTCTATTCTGCAAATTTTTTCTTATCTCCTCCCTAAGCTAGTTGAGAGTACATTCCTATGGAAGCTTCATGATTTACATAATAATGAAGCAACAGCGTTGGATGGCATTCACCTTGTTCCTACTGGATCGGATACTATTTTACGTGTCAGTTTGCAACAATATCCCATGCATTGTGATGCCTTGTCAAGAGAACTAAAACTGGTAATGAGGTTTTCACTCTTATACATCTTTGAAATGCGCAAGTGGTTTAATTTCTACTCAATTTAGGATTCATCCAGTTGTCAGAACCCTTCAAAATTTTTGAATTTGACTTTGGGAAAAGACCAGCTAGCCACGGGGAAACTAAACTGGTCATCAAGGCAACTGATGATGGTAGAGTTCACGCTGTAGTGTCATGGTAAATATTTTAGTCCTTCTTATTTTCACATTTTATCAAGGACGAGTCTGGAGTAGGTTGCTTTACTTTGACCTAGAATTCACTGGTTTAAAAAACATATTTTGACGTGTTTGTAAAGTCTATCTATTGTATATACTGTTCGGACATCCCCCTCCACCCGTCGCCCAACCTCCAAACATATGTCTACAATTTCTGATACTCAAGTATTCTGGATACCTTTTCTTTAAGTTTGTGTGGGTCTGATTATTTTCCTGACATTGTTCTTTATGTGGTTCAGGTGGATACTTCAACTTGATTGTGAAGGGGCGATTCTTTACTCCACTGCCCCTAGATGGATAGGATCACCATCAAAAATGGGTGAGCCACTTATGTTCCATTCACTTGTTGTGGTTTACATCTTTGTCACTGAACTTTTGTAAGAATAGCTGTGGATTGGGAGATATTAAAAGGACATTGGAAGTTTATATCATTGCAAAGCTTTTTGAGGTTACTTATTTTAATAAAACTCTTCAGAAGTTTGGTCATCTTTCTTTATGCAAGAGCTATTTATTTTAGCATACCAATTGTTCAACTGAAGGATATTTTAGCCTTTGTTCGTTTCTGTATCATTTAGTTAGCCTATCTAGGCTTGGAGAAGAAACAATTCAAAGTTAGCATCATTGTTCTCTTCTCGTTGCTTTCTTATGTGCACTTGAGAAGTTTTGGATTGATTAAATTTCAATGACTTGGCCAATACATTGATTAGTTCTGTATTCTTGAACTTTATGCTTCATACATTTGCAATTAATGAAGGTTATTTCATTAGTGCTTTTAAATCCCAGCGGAGCCTCTTGGTAGACAAGGGTGAGAGTATACACTATATTGACCTACAATGGATCCCAAGAACAAAATGGGAAACCACTGAACTTCCTTTCCTGCATTACTACCAGGTATCGCTGATTGGTGTGATCACTGGAAACAGTGTGTATGGTTCATCCCAGGGGAAGGTATGCCCATATCTAAGGGTGAAGAGGTTCTGTTTCATGCTTTTCATACTGAAACTAGAATCCTATACAATGTTGCAACTCAAGCTAAAGAGATGAAGCTGCAGGACTTTAGTAACACAGATTTTCACCTCGTACTTCCCCCGGAAAGAATTGCAATTTATGGGGACAGGAAATGGAGGTCTTCAATGGTAACAGCTCTAAGAAATGCTGTAAGCATTCTTTGCTTCTCCTCATCTCTCTCTGTGTGTTGTCTGTATTTTCATTCTGAAGTATGGTGCATTTTGCAGTTGCAGAAAAGTGTTGATCCACTATGTGTTGTTGCGGATGACAGTGTTTTCTTGACTCTTCTTGTTGCACATCTTTCAAAATCATCACATGTATTGTCATTATTTCCTGGTCTTGGGGAAAGGGGCGCCCAATATCTGCAGGCTGTTGCAACTGCAAATGGTTTTGCTGCAGATCGTGTAGAAGTTGTTCTAAAGCAAAAAAGCTTGACTCTAGATGATACTTGTCAGAGGAAGGTAATTCACTATCATACTCGTATGACTTTGAAATTCCATGTCCATTCAGTTGTCAAGCAAGGATTAGCTCGTCTCCTTTCCTCAAACATGTTGATTTTCAGGTTGATTTGCTGATTGGAGAACCTTACTACCATGGAAATGATGGGATGCTTCCGTGGCAAAACCTGCGATTTTGGTAAATATTTTTATATTTCATGTCCGATACAGAACATGAATGTTAACATCTAACTTTTTCATTTATGCTTTATACAATATCTGATACGGCAGATGCTTGTTAACATCTTATCATATTAATGCTTAAATACGTAACCTGATATAGCACGCGCATGTTAGCATCTTACTGTTTTATTAATGCTTGTATACATTGTCTGACATAGCACATGCATGTTAAAATTTTACTGTTTATTCTGCTCTAGCAATGCATATAAGTTGCCTTCTTCAAATGAACTTGTAATTCAGGAAGGAAAGGACCATACTTGATTCTGTTCTTGCGAATGGTGCGGTGGTAATACCTTGTAAAGCAATACTGAGGGCATGTGCCATGTCTCTCCCGGTATGAATTTACACTTAGTGTTCTCTGTTTGCTAAGCATGTTATTTGACATAAGTGTTTGATTTGGGAAACCCATGTATTTAGGATCTTTGGAAGAGTCGTTGCTGCCTAAATAAGATTGAAGGTTTTGATCACTCAGTTGTGAATTCAACGTTGGGTGCATGTGGTGAATTACCTGCAGGCCAAGAGGTTCCTCTTTTACCCTTCTTTATCTGGCAGTGTGGGGAGACACAGGTAATTACTCTAATTTGGTTCGATATTCCCTGATGGCTGATACAGAGTTGTTACATGTTCTAGAACATTGTTTGCAACAATGTTATTAATGCATCTACGTTGGAGTACTCAGGTACTCAGTGACACTCTTACACTAATGGACTTTGATTTATCAAAACCGATGAGTTCATGCTATGGAAAAGTCCAGGTACTATTTTATTTTTTTATGCGCAGTAGAATAGATCTATGTTTTGTCGTAATTAATTAGTTTGTTTCTTCGACTCTCACCAATAACTGAAGATTGTTTTTGAATCTTCTCTCTCTCTTGTCGGAATATTGTGCCCTCCTTATACATGCACATGAACTTGTGTGGCAATATCGTTAGATATATGATGATTGTTCATTGCATATTTTGTGCGCACGACACGATTGCCTCAAATGAAAATGTGATAATGAGTGCTTAAAGCAATGTGACCTGCCAAGAGTCATGATTAGATCTTTTTAGTATTTACATGTTAGTAGAGGTTGGCTCAGTTAAGGTACTTAATCTGACTCTTCTTAAATATAATTGTGTTTCTGCCTAAACTAACTAAAAGGAGTATGCAGAAGGCAGTCCCCCTCATGTGAGAAGGATCCACTACAAACATCTCTTCCTCTTCCAAAAGGAACTGTTTTCTTTATGTTTATACATTTGTTAAGCACATGGAAGTGAATTTTCCTGCCACTTATCTTCATATCTGTGCTACCTGCTACGTATCAGAAAGTGATGCTTGAAATGAGATTTGAGGATCAATTCCGATTGTAACATAATGTCTTTGTCATTGTCTTGTTTTATCCTTACCATTCCGACAATCTTTACTCATTGCAGGTTGAATTTACTAAATCCGGGATATGCCATGGTTTTGCCTTGTGGATCGATTGGGTGTTGGACACAAAGGATTGTGTAGTAATATCCACAGGTCCAGGTATATTCTTAATCTCCTCATTGGTTAGTTTTTGGTATGTTCGATGAAGGGTTAAGATTTGTAGGAACTTTCTTATCTTGCATTCACTTTATCTCATTTGATATGCTATCAGATCAAAGATATTGGAAGCAAGGGGTAAAGCTGCTGCCATGGCCTGTGGAAGTGGAAAACACAGGTGGACGTAGTTCTGCCATAATTGAAGCTTCTTTTGATCCTTCAACCGGCGAACTAATCTTTAATCATTCTGTTTCCTGAGAGTTTAACCATTAGTTCCATCTGCCAAATTCTGAACTTTACCCATTCTACAAGTTACTTCAGTCTTGAAATTTGTTGTTATTATCAGTCCTAGTTCGAATCCTTCACCATTTCTAACAGAGGTAGGTTAAATTGATCTTCGTTGTATTAAATCCGTTATATTAGACCAAATAAGACCGTCAATCTACATTTCTAGCTCAACCAAAGAAATGGGAGATTAGAAGGAACTTCAGGAGAGGCCACTAAGGTTTGAAGCACAAATGACCGTTATTATTGATTGGGTTGTCAAAGCCTTCAAAATTAAGTAGTAGTTGTGAAATCAGGTCGAATTTTAGTAAAACTAGACACTATTTTGTAATTGCAATTAATAAAATAAAATAGGGGTTTATGATTAATTTACTAATTTATTAGAATTAATAAAAAAATCAAAATAAATCAATTGAATGTAAAAATACAAAATTTAAGAGTAATTAACTTGATTTATGAAAAAGATTTCATCTAATTTTAACAATCATCATTGGTTTTTTAAAAATAATTTTTACAATTCAAGCAGTTAGTTTGAAATATATTATGTTAATTATGACAAGTCCCAAATTTTTTTAAATTAATTGATTCAGACCCACCTTTAAACAAAAATTTACTATTAATTCATTGGTATAGTAGCATTTTATTAATTAAATTATAATAATAAGCTTAGTGAAAAAACTAGGCCTTAAATTAAATAATCGAGATAACTACAACTATTCAACTAGTTTTCTTATTTATCATAAGTTAATTAAGGAATTTCATAAATAACCTATTTGCTACTTGTATGAATCCTTCATGACAATTATGGATCATTGAATTCATGGATAGTTATAGAATAATTAACATTAAATTAATTTGTCAAATCAATCAATATTAATTAGTTATGAAATATAAAAATATAAAACAAGAAATATTTGAATTAAAACATGAATATAAGTTTAGAACAAAAGTTCATAAAGTTACAACTAGAGTTTTGAATCTCCTTGAATCAGAATATTTAAATTTAGCCACACATGACTTTTGTTTGAACATCAAGAATAGAAGAAATATGAAAGATTGACAGAAAACTAAGAAGAAACGAAAAAGAGAGTATTGGAGAGGTGAAAGACATGTTTTCCTCTCTCTTTCCTACTTTAAACCTAGTCTCCTTCTACCTTCCAAAGATCCATATCTAACACAAATTCAAATCCCTACATAATAGGGATGGAAAGAAGTTTCCAAATTAAATTTCAACTCTTTAAGTTAATCTAACATTAGGCGTAATCTCACCTTATCCACTCCAATAGTCTATCCACGTTTTCAAAATTCGTGATTTTGATCAATAATGTTCCAATTTGATGCAATCTTCACTTTTCATCTTCTAAAATAAAACAAACATTAATTTTCCTATTTAAGCACCAAAATAAATCCAAAACAATCATTAATTTTCTTATTTAAGCACCAAAATAATTCCAATTAGCATAACAAAGTAACGTTTTATTCCTCTACACCAGACTTATACTTGTCTTCAAGCATACATCAATTCAATACATTGATCATCCTCGTAACAATATATTTCATGTTATCTAGAAATATCCAAAAACTAATTCACATTATGGGTTTAGGATAAAATAACAATATAGAGAATAAGCACTTATAGGACACATTTTTAGATAAAAACATAACACCTCATCAATCAAGACTTGACACCCTCTCATAAATTTCACTCTATACACTCGAAGTGTTTATAGTTCATTAAGGTCTCAAACCAAAGCATAGCGAGTTATTTTCATAAGCTTGCTCATGAATCATAACTCCACCAACAAAGATGAATATAATGCATAAATCAAAGGGACTTGATAAGGATTGTAATGTGGCTTAGGTAAAGTATGACAAAAGGAAGTTTTTAAGTTAAATAAATTGAAGGAAATCATACAAACTTATGCATGGAAGTTTCAACTTAAATCAATCTAAAACTCATTTGATTCAAATAACACCCTTTTCAACCACTTATTTTCCTTTTCTTTTTTTCTTTTATTAACAAAAACATCAAAGAGGAGATGTGTTTTCTTTTTTTTATACTTCTCCCCCCAATCCATAAAAAATCAAAATCAAAATAATGCAACTTAAATAAACTAATTTACTTTTCATGAAAATAGTCAAATCTTATGCAAATAAGCTTTATACAATTCCTTCAATTTAGGGGCTCAAAATCATTAAGGACATCAACAAAAAGAAGGGTGAAATTGGTTTGTAACAAGATTAGTATTTAAGAAAAAAAGATTAGGGTTCAAATTGTTTAGCTAAAAAATTGTTATCTTAAGTACCCTTATCATCTTTATACATAAATTCATTTAAAAAATGGTCTCAACATGTATTCAAAAGCAAGTTCTAGCATAAACAAGATATGTTGATAACACATAACAAAAATAAATGTATGAGCACAAATGTGATGAATGCTCTTAGGCTCAAAGCTCACGTAGATGTCAAATTGCATTAAATCTTGCAGACTTTCATTCAATAAAACCAACAAGATACTTCAAATAATTTGATGAAAAACACTAATCAATTTAATGAAAAACATTAATCATGTTTGCCTCTTTTATGCATTATTTCTTAACCCAAAAATGTATCCTAACTTAAGGATTATTTATAAATAACAATTACAAAATTAAGAGGCTATCATGAGGAATAATAAATCTATGAATTATAGCATTTATGAGTTCAAGCACAAATCATAAAGTTCATCATCATATATACACTCGCTCCCCCACACCTAAATCATATATTGTCCCCAATATATGCATAAGATGCTTACATATCATAAAAATAAAGCATAAAGTAGAAGACTCCCCTGAGTTGTGAGCATCTGAAATGAGATGTGCTATGGTGTTAGTGGATATGGAGGTATCATGTGACACATAATT
The DNA here is from genome assembly GCA_026284645.1 of Erythroxylum acuminatum. Classification (NCBI taxonomy): domain Eukaryota; kingdom Viridiplantae; phylum Streptophyta; class Magnoliopsida; order Malpighiales; family Erythroxylaceae; genus Erythroxylum; species Erythroxylum acuminatum. The sequence continues at coordinate 26,290,465 of JANKOD010000192.1, forward strand.
GAATTCTCTTTTGTTTCTCAATCTATCACATCCTTTGGCTATTTAAACATACTTCTGATGAGTACTTGTGGTAGATTCTGTGGCGGATTGATCTTATGCAATTGGATTCATCATAGTCTTTTCTTTCACCATTGTCCTAGTAGTAACTTTGGAGCATTCCATAATTTTAACAATTATAAACATAAAACTAATTCAAAAAATGATTAAAACAACCTAATAATAACTAAAATGTAATTTAAAATGAAAGCAACTAAAAGTAATTAATAAAAATGAAGTAAAAATAAATGGAAAATAAATAGAACATTAAAACAATACTAGTGGGTGTTGGTTTAGTGAATATGGGACGTTGCTGAGTGGCTGGGTGGTTGGAGTGAGATGGGGCTGGGTTAGTGCATCTGGTTCTTTGGTGGCTTATGTTGTTGTGGGGGCTGCAACTGATGTTGATTGCTTCCGCTGGTTAGCTGGGTGTGCGTTTGGTGGGGTTGTTGTGTTGGAGTTGGGTGGCTTTGGTGCTCCTAGTGTTTTACGCGAGTGGTTGGAGCTACCTTGTGATGTTACCAACTGAAAGAGAAACAAACATATTGGGGCTTTTTTATTGTTGTTGTTTTCTTTTTAAAAATATTAAATAATTTTATTTATTTGTTTATGTTTTTATTTTACTTTTATTTTTATTAATTTTTATTATTAATTTTTGTTTTTATTAATATTATTTACATATAATAATGACAAGTTTTTTTAAAACCTAAACAGACTACTAACATTCATAAGGCATGATCACGCCTTATGAATGTTAGTATTATGGAAATTTAGGTGTTCATTCAAGAAAGCTAAATTGTATAAGGTATGATTTTGCCTTATGAGATTTAGTATTATGGATTTCTAAGGATTCCATTCCAGAAAACTAAATTGCATAAGGCGTGATCTTGTCTTATGAGATTTAATATTCTGAAATTTTGAGTCTCCAATCCTGACAACTGAATTACATAAGATGTGATCACGCTGATTGAGCCCAAGTTTATCATATAAATTGACTACACTTTCATGGTTGTTAATGTACTTTTTGACTCTTAATTCGTGATTTTTTGCTTAAATTAGCCCTTTGCGGTGAGCTTATGTTTTATGCAATTTGTTAGTAAAATTGTGCAAATTGACATTAATTGCATTATAATTTTT
>JANKOD010000192.1:26309406-26320577 GCA_026284645.1 Erythroxylum acuminatum
AAAAATTGATAATTTAATAATAAGTAGAAAATTTATAACAACATATAATAATAATAATAATAAAGTTAATAATAATAATATAATGATAAGGACATTTTGATCTTTTTCTTACTTATTTATTTCTTATTCCAAGTTTATATTTTCAAACCAAACATTGGAATGAAAATTCCTTCTCTATTCCATTCCCTAAACCAAACAAAGTAATACTTATTTTATTCTATTCCTCATCTTTTCTATTCCTAAGAATAACTATTCTATTCCTCATCTTTTCTATTCCTAAGAATAACTATTCTATTCATTATATATTTCAGCCGTTAAACCAAACAGACTGTAAGATTTATAATATTTATACTCTTATAATTTTTTTTAAATTCATGTCCTCATAAGTCATTTAATACATAAACAGCTAAATTAAACAATTAATTTTACCAAACATCTCTAACAAACAGCTAATGCAATCTGTTGTCAAATCAACTTATATAATTAACAATCAGTTAACAGCCAATCAAACCAGTTGATTGGCCAAGACCTAAGTCTTTTTTTTTAAATTAACCTTGGATAGAAAGGCAATGCACTAATTCCACCTTTTTAAAACGTCAACTTCTCTTATCTTCTGATCTCATCTCTTCTTCACATTGTTGTAGTTTATATTTCTAGTTGCCTTAGCCACTTAAATAAATTCTAGTAATGATCTCTATTTTTGTTTTTTTATATTCATCGTAATTTTTAAAACTTATATATTAGCGTTAAGGTTAACTTTTTCTGAGATTTATCAATTTAAAGGTGTGTCATTTGCCTCACAAAGTAAATCCATTGTGTTCGTAATCCAAAATTCCTTCTTTGGAGATATTTCTTTGCTTTGCCTGCGTGTGTCGAAAATAAAACTTGAACATGAACTCTAAGCTGGAATCTGAAACAAACGCGTATGGTTTTGTAGAGTCCAGATTCTCTGTCTAATATTATGGTATCTTATTGTGTCAAATAAATCTCAGCCATTTATTTATGTGGGATTTGCATGGGTCTGCGTGGGTCACACAAAATAAATAGTTGAGATTCTATGAGACAAAATAAGACAGAGTAAAACTGGACAGAGGATCTAGTTTCAGTTTTGTAGAGTAGCACTTCACAGCTATCACAGGATTCATGGTCCCAAATCCAGGCCTGCTTTTGTCTCGCACGAGTCACGACTCCTCGGAATTAACAAGCTATGATGTGTCCAATCATCACGAGTGATTTCTATATGCTCCTTGCATACATGAGTTTGGACAAAGCCTGTCCTTTTAATTCAGAAACCTTTTCTAATCGAGATCCAAACACCCCAACGTTCAAAAAGCTGTTTCCTTTTAAAAGCAAATAACTGGGACCAGGACCAGGTTATAAATGTACCTAGCGACAATACAAAATGCTATATATCCATACCTGGACCATAATTGATCAGGCACTGCACCACCACGATTTCGAGCCAAGGCGACCGTTTTATAGTTTTCAAGGACCACAAGTGGGTCACTTGCCTTCATTAAGTGGATAACATTTTTAATGTGAATTAGCATGTAGCTAGGAATATACTAAAATGGGGTTATACTACTCGTTCGCATGGGTTCGGAGAAACTGCGTGGTTATAATATACGATTCCTGTGTTTGGCATGTTGTATCTGGACTGCCCTGGAGCTCCATCTTCCTGGTGTTGGGAGTACAGGACTAACTAGAGTTCCCTAATTGCTCAAGAACAGAAATTAAAATTTTCTTTAGGGTAACTGTGACGCTAATGCTTGTAGTAATCATCTCATGAGCAGCAGCATATATGAACTAACTTCAATATCAGATTCTTTTGATGTCTTCTCATTCTTAAAAATTACGTCGTTATAACTCAATCATAGATCCATGGCTAACAGTCGATATCAAGACTCAAGGATGACAATTACATAAGTTTAGCGATAAACTGGTATCTGACTTGACCACTACCCGCTGTTAGGACTGCTCTGCAAAAATGGCGTGGAGTCATGAGGAAGATATCTTATTAAATTAAGGCGTCACAAACTCGTCTGCAGTCCAGACCTAGAGACCTTACCAAGCAAAACTTCCAGTTAAGGTAACAAATAAAAATGAATAGACAAATGACCGTTAGAAGCTAGAAACCGTAATACCAAAACAAAATTATACATTGTCTACAACTCATAGAAGAAGATTATAAATGTGTATCTCCGTGACTCTGTCCCTACTCTCTGTACACTGGCAGTATACATTTGTTCCTTGAAGTTTAACCTCTTCAAACCCATATCATAGAGACGTTCTTCGCACCTCGGCGTCTCTCCTCTCTATATCATCCTATTACTTTAATGATCTATATTTTTAATGTCTTCTCTTAGTCGTGTTTCGTTCTTCTACTTCTTTTTCGTTTTGACTTTAGCATTGTTGCATGCACCATGTTTGGTTACTAGTTCTATTTACAGGTACAGGTCTAACTCAGTCGCTTACGAAACTGCCTCTACAAACTCTACCAAGCACCACCACAAGTGGGATGGACCGGTCGGCCACCTGGTCATCACCGTTGATGTTAAAGGCGATGGAGGGTTCCAGTCAGTTCAAGCTGCTGTTGACGCCGTTCCTGAGAACAATAAGAAAAATGTGCTGATATTGATAAGCGCTGGTTATTATATGTATGTAACTAAGTTTTTGTTTTAGCGCTTCTTCTTGTAAGCAAGAACGCTATCTTCATTACTTATGATATGATGGGTGTTTGTGCAGCGAGAAAGTGGTGGTACCGGCGACCAAACCATACATCACGTTCCAAGGTGCGGGAAGAGACGTCACCATCATTGAATGGCACGACAGAGCATGTGATCCTGGTCCAAACGGTGAACTGTTGCGTACTTACAGGACAGCTTCCGTTACTGTTTTTGCCAATTACTTCTCAGCTAGGAACATAAGCTTCAAGGTATGAAGAGTTTACTGCGAACGATGCAAACCGTTTTCTACGAAACATACACATGCAATATATATATCTTGAGCATTTATGCTCAGGCCTGGCTTTAGTGGTACGATTACTGAATTTGTTCTTGACATAAACATTTGAATTTTATGCTTGAGAATAGATTACGATGCTTGAGAATAGATTACGATGTTTGTATGATATTAAGTACCCATCAGACTAGAGAAAAAGAATATTAAATTGTCTTAATCGTCCAGTACCCACGCACTTGAATAAACCCTACAATCCTTGGACAAACCTAGTGGAGCTATGCAGTGCCTCTGCCAAAGGCACCAAGTTGTATCTTTCTGTAAAACACAGCATAAAGAGACTCTTTGGATCACATTGGTTTACAGTATATATATATATACAGTGTTAAATAAACGTCCATGATATAACCTATATTTACAAACTTTCTGCAAATAAATTTAGCTCAAGTCTGTTTGATTTATAATTAGAAGATAAAATCGTAATGATCAGTGTTTGTCATATAGAAATAGCATAAATTGTACGTGAAAAACTTGATGCTTGAAAATAAATTTGGTCAGAACACAGCACCAGCACCCATGCCAGGAATGCAGGGATGGCAAGCAGCTGCATTTCGCATATCTGGGGACAAGGCGTACTTCTCCGGCTGTGGATTCTATGGTGCACAAGACACTCTCTGCGACGACGCAGGAAGACATTACTTCAAGGAGTGTTACATTGAAGGCTCTATCGACTTCATTTTTGGGAATGGCCGCTCCATGTACAAAGTAATGATCACTACCATCTCGTTTTCATTTATTACATCGACATGAATTAATTGCCAGTACATTTAAAAGAAGGAAATTGCTCCCCGTGACCTGAGGAAGGACAGACATTGACAATACCGTAACATGGTTTTAGCGAGGGAAAACGATGTTCCCATTTCTGTGTTATACACTGTGATTGTCAGGTCTACAAAATAAAGTGACAAAAGCAGCTAGCCTTTTGATGTCTTCACCGAAGTTTCATCCTATCTGCCAAAAAGTCGACTGAAAAGTACAATGATTACAGTGTTTACGGAACACCTCAAGTCTATTTCACAAACCTAGTTTTGGAATTTACTTTCATTTTCAATTATTTATGCTTATCTCCTAAGGAAAGTTAACATCCACCGTGTCTAAAGAATGTGATTGATGCCAGGACTGCGAGCTACACTCAATAGCGACGAGATTCGGATCCATCGCTGCCCAAGACAGGAAATCGCCGGATGAGAAAACGGGCTTTGCGTTTGTAGGGTGTAGAGTGACCGGCACTGGGCCTTTGTATGTGGGAAGGGCCATGGGCCAATACTCGAGGATAGTCTACTCTTACACATACTTCGACGATGTGGTTGCACACGGTGGTTGGGATGATTGGGATCACGCCAACAACAAGAACAAGTTACTTCAACGATTTTTTACTCTCTTAATTGGTTACCACTGTCATTGTGGAAGATTTTCTAATTCAAAAATTGCTAATTAATTTCAGGACCGTGTTCTTTGGAGTCTTCAAGTGCTGGGGACCAGGAGCTGAGGCAGTGAGAGGTGTGTCATGGGCAAGAGAGTTAGAATATGACTTGGCCCATAAATTTCTCGCCAAGAGCTTCGTCAATGGGAGACACTGGATCTCACCAGCTGATGCTTAATTCTTCAGGCCCATATTTCATTCAATTTAGCATAGTAATCAAAATAAACATCCACATGGTTTCTACAATTCTTTTTCAAGCACACAATTTGTAATCACTAACCCAAGAAGGGGGGAAAGTGTACAATCTGTAGATGTCATGTCAACCAAACTATTCTAAATTCTTCGTAATAACTTGAGGAGTCAATTTAACAAAGCAAAAACTGTTGTATCAGGAATTTGTACTGCAATTTAGGCTTTAGCCACACCCCTGATTCTAGCAGGAAACCACGCTGCCATTATAGAATTGTTGATACAAGTCTGTTGAACTAAATGCCCAATTTGGTTGAAACAAATGACACCATTATTCCATAGAATCTAGATGAAGAAATTGAGATTGACTCTTTGAAAACTTGTCCTTTAGATATCAAGTTTAAGTGGTTTGATTTAAGTATAGGAACGGAGGAGTCCATCACTACTAAATTAGATCAAGTGAAATTAATAAATTATTACGTTATTCAAAAAATTTATTTGATAAAAAATAATGATACCAGCTATTTTATTGGTAAAAAATAAAAAATATTTCTAATATTTAATCAAAATATAAATTAAACTCTAATATTTTAGAGTGTTTAAAATAAATTATAATATTTCTAAAAATTTTCAAAATAAATTTTGAGGAAAAATAAATTTAGATAAAGTTAAGTCTTCACTTGCAATACATCACATCAACATTAAAATGGGACAAATTTATTATATTTTATTTATAGCATAAGTTTCACTATTCTAAGTGCCACAAAGATGACACAATGAGACTTATTTTTCCGAAATGATCTTAAATTAATTTAAATTCTTTTTAAATAATGATTATATTTCTAAATTATAATTAAAAATGATTAATATAAGTTAACTTTAATTAATTCTCAAGTTCATTTTTCTCATCCACTCATAAACATTCCCAACTCCCTAATTTAGTTGTCCAGAAATTGAGCAAGGGAATCTCCACGTAAAAACATAAACAACTATTTGTGAGTATATGCTTTAAGGTATCAGTTGGTTATAGTTTAGTGATATAATTATTTAAAGTTATTCTTTATCTTATACATATTTAGATGTATATGATAAAGTCTATATAATAAATGTATATTGCAAATGAAACTATGATAATATTACAATGATGAGATTCATGTTGCATTTATGTATTATTTATAAACTATTCCTAGTGATTATTCTATTAAGATTAAACATTAGTAAAGTGTAAAAAGACTAGCACATTCCTTATAAATGAAGTAATTGATCTCATATATTAAAGTATAGAGATACTAAAATAAATGTTTGAGTGCTTATTAGAGAATGAGTTTACTGAACTGACTTCATATGACAAATTCACTTAGAATATTACTTGTATATCTGTGAAAACTCTATTGTGATGATTGTATAAATGATCTTTTGACTTAAGATCTCCAAAGTACCCTATATAAGGATTGCTATGTTTTAGTACTACTTAATAATTGCAAAGGAAGCAAATGATTGAGTGATTTTTCTTGGCTATACGTGATATAATAGAGATCATATATATTTTTAATTCACAGTTTATATATGTGATATTGAATTTGAATTCAACATTACTACAACGTTTAAGACATGATGAGATATATATTATTTACCAAAAATAGTTATTCCAAATCTATACAAATAGTTTATATATATTGGACCAATGGAGAGTTATACTTAATATATAAGTGGTAAGAATATAAAGTTAGGTAACCAAGACTATCCTTTTATGTCATATTGGTTAAATTAACTTGATGATAATCATAAAGTTACATACAAGGATATATATATATATAATGGTCATGGTGTTGAATTGTTAAATCTTATACATGTAATGTATTGGATGTAATAACAATTTATAAAAAGATGATATTTGTATTTTATTATATTATTAATGACTATATGTGATATAGTGATATGTATTATACTACATATTGATTTAAAATTTTGAAAAGTTCTAATTGTTTAAATATAAGTACAAATTAAACATTAAAAATGCTGAATTACTTTGATGAGATCAATGTAATGAGATTTAAATTTTTTGGTTACCTGTAGGGAATAAGATTCTCTTATGAATACCATCACAACTAAATTTTATAAAATTATGGATTTGTGTCAAGAGAAATATACAATATGAGACAATGTATGGTGTAATATTTATTTCTTTTATAGTTATGCCTAGTATAATAACTTACCTGTAGTAGTTCTAATTAAATCAATTAATAAGATTTCATATTATATATGGTATGACTTTGATAGATACAAAGTTAATGATTTATAGATGTGAAGCTTAGTTGAAGCATATATTATCCACTAAGTTTATAACTAAATTGGATAATAGAAGGTTATGAGAGATCTATAAGGTTAGATATAATTTTATAGACCAATTGAACAAATTGTTGTTAAAATAATTCTTAAGATAAATATTGAGAGTAAGATGAATTTAAAAATTTTAAATCTCATAACAATACATCTAATTGAAACTAGTGCCTTTGTTGATACATTTATTGTTAGTTGAAATACTATGAGACGTTGAAAGATTCACTTTTATAATGAATTCAAAGACTTTGTCTTGGAGATGAATGTGAATTTAACATATCTATAAATACTTCTTATAAAGAACAAAAATTCATATTTTCAATTGTTGAATATACAATAATCAAACAACAACTTTTACTGGATATGAAAAGATAACGACTTAATTATGTGAAATAGATCTATAGATAAATATGGAAGTTGTTTACCTATGTAGTCCAAGTACATAGATAATGTACTAAAGGTGTTTAATATTTGAGGTATCTGATCCTTGTAAAGTATTAAAGGTATACATTATTCTATGTATGAGTTGATATATGAGTTCACGGCTATAAGGATATTAACTTTAGAAGTAAATCCTAATTAAGGTATATTTTACTTGGAATAATATAATTTTACGATTGGAAAATTTCTAATGTAGCATTAATTGCTAATAAAGTCAAAATTTATTTCATTTAGTAGAAATGATCAATTGGATCAAAAAGTTCTCTAATGAACTTAGTAAAAGTCCTTGCACTATATAAAATAGTAACACACTATAAATCATAAGAGCTATTGGGTATACAAAAGGAGCTAAGGTCTCATTAAAGATCCAAGCGTATATTTAGGTAGTTTTTTCTAATTATAATGATAATTGAGACAAAAATGGTAAGATTTAAGCAAGTGCTCCTATAAAGAATCATGTAGAATTTTGTTTCTAATCCTTGTCCCATCAGTAGCATGATCATTATATGGTGACATAGTATATGATACTTAAAAGATTGTTGATTTATGCCTTACAGTCAATCAGTTGGTTATAATTTAGTGACATAATTTTAAAGACATACTTTATCTTATACATATTTAGATGTTTATAATAAAGTCCATGAGATAAATATATATTGCAAATAAAATTATGATGAAATCATAATTATGAGATTCATATTGCATTTATGTATTTTTCATAAATTTTTTCTAATTATTGTTCTATTAAGATTGAACATTAATAGTGTATAAAAGACTAACATAAGTTATGTTTTTCCTTATAAAGAAAGTAGTTGATCTTATAAAATAAAGTATAAAGATACTTAAACAAACATGCAGGTGTTTATTAGAGAATAAGTTTATTGAACTAACCTTATATGAAAATTTTGTTTGGAACATTATTTTTATGCTTACAAAAATTCTTATTGTGGTGATTGTATAAATGATCATTTAACTTGAGATCTCCAGATCATCATGTTTAGATACTAATTATGACCTGTTCTAGTCAAGGATAATTTACTCGATAGTCATTGGATATATTATAAGCTATATAGAGGTAATTGAGTGATCAATATATAATTCATTACCCTAAGGTGATTAGAGAGAATGTTTTGTTGTTCTAAATTAGTATTAATTCAGGAAATCCTTGACCAAAGTAAAATGATACTTCGTAAAATAATTTACAAATGTCTTTAATATAATCAATTACTAATGAAGGAAAACTAATATAATTATACTAAAATATAATAGGCATTAATTCCATGCTTTATGTCTAATCAGAACATTATATGATGAAAAGATTTAATTATGCCAAAAATAATGCACAAAAAGTTTAGTCAAAATTACTTTGACATTTCTAAATATTTGAATGGTCACGATGCGTTACTAGACACAGATATTGATCTATGAATATAAATTATTTAATTAGATAATTAAAGATAATTTAAAAGAGTTTAATTCATCTAATCTTAAGTATGATTTAGGTTTATAATTTATATCAATAGCTAATATATTTTGGAACCTAATGAGTCATACATAAAGAACAATTTGAAGAGAGAAAACATGCTTTAATCAAGTTGGAATTGATTGTAAAGTTTGAGAAACTTTATGTTTAAATATAAGATGTTTAATAAATAGAGATCAATATGAGATGTCAAATCTTATTTGAGTCTAATTGGTATTTAATTAGAATTAATTGTAATTCTAATTAAAGTTTAATTAAAATTAAATTTTATTTAATTAAATTACTAAAAGGTCTAAGGTATATTATAAATAAGCTTAAGTTCTATAGGAACTAGCACTCCTTGCTTAACCCTTTCTATAACAGTTGTAGAGTTCTCTTAATTCATTCTATAGATACTTTAGAAGTCAGACACTTGTATAACTATAGTGATTAAGATGGGCTGATACTAGAATAAGTTTGAGGGAAACGATATGAAAAGGATCAAACTTCACATTAAGGTATGAATTATGATTTATGATTCATGTGTTAATCATTTTATATAATTTAACTAATTTTGGGTTTTAGGAGATCAAAACAAAAAAATTCTTGTTTATTCCACTGCGTGCAAGATAGGACCTCACCCCTGATTTCCTAACACTATTATTGTCTCTCTTTTATCACCACCACCTCTTCCTCCTCCTTCATTACAGGATGTTGTTGTAACAACTATGACAATGGATGGCTGCCACTAGATGAGTTCAACAATGTAGAACTACACTTGTACCAGGTCCTAAAAGATAAAAATGGAGGTTGGTTCCTAAATAACTAAGAAGGACCCACATTCACAACATTATAATGGATTCCCATTGTCATAAAATGTTAAGAATGTCTACCATTTAGAGTATGATCTTAACCTACTTATTGAGTGCATCCTAATACAACATAATGTTAAGAACATCTGCCATATTCATCCCGTTACTTTAATAGATTCAATTTTTTAAAGAAGGACGAGATGAAGATTATTGTTATGCTTGTGAGAGTTTGAAGAGCCTAAAAATGTTGCTTATTGTTGCAAGAAATGTTACTACACCACTCATATTGGATGTATACTTGATGTGTTAAGATTTAAATTACAATCATCTTTAATACACCTAAAATATATTTGATAAACCACAAATGAGAAAAGAGAAAAGGGAAGAGACATTTTTGGAGATGATGGATGAATGAACTTCAATTAGATGGCCAATGAATTTATAATGGAAGCATTGTCACGTCAGAGATCACAGCTGATCATTCATTTTGTTTCTAAAATTTGGGATTATGATTATTGATTGAGGGAATTTGGATTTTTAATTAAATTAAAAATAAGTAAGATCATTTAATTTAATTAATTTAACTAGTTTTACTTATAATTTAGGAAAATATAATCATAATTTAGAAAAGAATTTAAATTATTTTAATATCATTTTAAAAACAAGTCTATTATACCACATATGTGTCACATGGGACAATGAAGTCTATGTTATAAATGGAAAATAATAAATTTGTATTACGACCAATGTTTTAAAAACTAGACCGAACATCGAACTGGTAAAAAAAAAGGTTTAAAGTTTAAAGGTTCAACCGGTATTAAACACTATAAAACCGGTACATAATATGTAAGAAGTAAAAATTATAAGAATAAGTAAGAATATAGTGTAAAATAAAATACTTTATTGACATAAAAATACAATAATAATGCCTATTAATATATAATAAACTAATAATAAATATAATAATTCTAACTAAGATTGAATCTAATATAAAATTTAAAATAATAATAAAAATTAAAATTGTATTTCTATATTATCATTTATCTAAAGACTCAAAAGTTAATGTATGTTTAAAGAAAATTAATGGAAATGACTCTAACTTTATACTAACTTGATTTTTATTGTCCTTCTTTAAACATACTTGTTTATAGTTTAAACATTATTCTTTTATATATTTTTAAATTATCTGAAGCAAAATTACTTATAAATACTGACTAATAATTCAATTCATTAAATAAATTCATGATAAAACAATAATTAATTTTAACAATAACAATTAAAATTTTCAATTAAAGCATAAAGAGAAAAATAAAAACCTAAAATTTGACAAATATAATTTATTAGTGATATTAAACAAATTTAGTATTATTTTAGGAAAAAATAGTAATTCATTTTTAACAATAATAATATAAAACAAAATTTTAATTAAAATATAAAGAGATAAACAAAGAATGTAAAATTTGAAAAATATAATTTATTAGTTAGA
>JANKOD010000192.1:26378506-26395624 GCA_026284645.1 Erythroxylum acuminatum
TCGGAGAAAAAAAAAAGCAAGAAAGAGACAAACTTTAGTTCTAGAGGAAGTCACCGGAGGAGGAAGAAGACCGAAGAGCGCCGAAGAAAAAACGAAAGAGATGAACCAGCAGGGGGGGGGGAAGGGGTGTTCGGGTGTTTTAAATGTGATTTACCGACGGAATTTTCCATCACTAATTTCCATCGAAAATTTTAAATTTTATTATACTACCTTTAATTTCCACTTTATTTACCAACGGTAATGGTTCCGTAGATATACTTCTCTCCACAATAATTTCAGTGTAATTACTGACGGAAATTTTTTTCGTCCTTAAAGTTCGTTGCTAATTTTGCCCACGTCGATTTTAGCAACGGAAATAGGTTTTTCATCGCTAATTTCAGTGTAATTATGACATAAACTTTTATTGTCCCTAAAGTCCTTTGCTAAACGAATTTTTTTCACGTCGATTTTAGCAACGGAAATGAGTTTTCCATCGCTAATTTCAATGTAATTATCGATGGAAACTTTTACCGTCCCTAAAGTCCGTCACTGATTTTACCGGGACGGTTTTCCTCTATTTTTAGTGACGGAAATTATAACCGTCGCTAAACGAATTTTTTCACGTCGATTGTAGAGACGGAAATAGGATTTCTATCGCTAATTTGCTACGCTTTATTTTCTATCGGTAATTTTCCGTCGCTAATTCCTACTTTTCTTGCGGTGAATCTCTAAGATGAATTGGACAACAAGACTTCAAAGCAGCATTGGGACTGTTTTAAAATGCTAGTAAGTTTAGTATAAAAATGTGTTATATCTGGATTTATGGTAATTTTCTGTTGGCATGTTTTTTTTTTTTTGAAAGTATTTTCTGTTGGCATGTTGAAAATTTTCGCACTTATTATTTCCGACCAAAACTGAACGAGTATTTTGATTAATCACTTGAACCACGGCTTCCTTTTAAGATTGCTGTTACTTTCACAAGCAACTTACTTTTTCGACATTCACAAACTTTACATGTTACTCCCTTTCAATTTAAGGTAATAGTAAACTGAGTTCGTTAGAAGATTTAAAACACTGGCCTTCAAAGGTGAATTTAGGAGGCAAGGGCCCACAGGGCGTAGCTCAGTTAGTTTCGGAGGGGCAGATTTGCTCTAAGGTACAAGATTCGAATCCCACGGTTTGCAGTGTGGGAGCAACATTTTTTAGCCCCTCGTGGACTTTGAGGGTGGGCTCCTTGTAGGCTGTAGGTTGTTCACCTCCTCCTTAGCGGGCCACTAAGTACCTGATTTACATCCTCTCAATTGCTTCGTCGGGCGGAGTGTGGGGGACCCTTTGGATAGGGGATTCAACCTTTTGCTCTAAGGAGGCAAGGACATTTTCGCCCTCACCGACCTTTGAAGGTATTGAAAAGCCATCTAATTATACGAGTGATTTATTATATTATCTTTAATCGAAAATGAATTGTTCTTAGTCAATACTCAATATGAACTGAGATCTACTTCTGATTTATATAATTTATTTAAAAATTAATTTTTAAATACAACATTATAAATTTTACATTTAATACATAAAAAAATTGTAATAGTCATAACAATAATTTAATTTGCAGTCAGTGTCCTAACCATTTTGGCAATCTATATATTAGAAATTACACCTCCCTCCTCTACCCCTTCTGGTCAAACATGTAAAATGTGATACCTAGAGTAGGTGGATCGTTGCAATCATGGTGGTTATGAACGGATACGTAGGAAAGCATCGAATCAGCCTAGCGTTGCCACCAAATCTTGTGAAGGGCAAGAAAGGCAACACAAAGGATAAACCATTCTGTCAGTTACATAGTATGGACTTCCTCTACGTCTTACTTTCCTCGGGGTTTTGTGGAACAAGCTTTTCTATGACAGGTTCAACCATCTTCTCCAAGTCCCGTTTTATGTCATCGACCTGCATAACGTTAGAAAATGGTTATGTAAGTATTGCAATAGATTTCTACAAAAGTAATTCCAATGTTCAGTGGTGTTTCGTTTACTTTGTGAATGAATTCTTCTGCTACTTGTGCATCATGAACTGTTGCCTTGGAAACTCTTTCCAAAACCAAAGCAGCTTCCTTTAGTTTTCCATCTTTTGGAAGCTTTTCAGCTACCTCTTCGGATACTCTCTCTGCCACGGTTGCTACCTTCTCCACCACCTCTGCTACCTTCTCAACCCCATCAACAACTGCTTCTGCCTCTCCTGCAATTCCGCAACATTCCTATTCTTTAACACCAATTAAAGGAAAATCTTTTGCAGATTCTTGACGGACAACACATCCAGACCAAGTACAACATGAATTTCAGTTTAAGCCATCTCTGAAGTCATGACGAAAACCAAAATTTTTCATAAATCATATACTTACCTTCTATCCTTTTGAGTTGTTGCCATTTTTGACTCCAGAAGGGTAGCAAAAGAGACAACATAGAGCCTATCGCCCACCTAGCCCTGCGCGGCACAGTAAACGTAATCATATTCTTCTTCTCATAATAGAATATTAATTCATAATCAAGAGCAGAAACATATCCTGGATTAACGATAACTATCATGTGACAAAATCCATTTAGCCATGACCAACCCTTTAAGTTCCTACGTACCAAAGGGGGAAGTTAAACCTAGGAACTGATGGCCCAGCTGCTGGTGGCGGTGGTGGTGGTGCCTTCTCATCATTTTCCCTGCTTTTGACAACAGAAAATCTAGATTATTGTTGGTAAACTTAAACTTCTCAAAAATTCATAAAGAGATTAAACATATTAATTATTTTCTATTCAAATTCTCTTATTTCAAGACTTATGATATTCCTAAATACATTGAATTTACACATTTTGATAATCAATGCATTAGACATTAAACTAGACTAACACATTACACTTTCCCAAGACATTGAATGTAGATGAGTCCACATTTCAAAAGCATAATCCTATAACACACAATTATACTTATTTAAGATCTTTTGCTTCTAAGAACTACATGTTGATTTCTCATGTGATGAAGTAACAAGGCAGTGAATTTATGTAATCATCATACTTACAAATTGGTTTCAGGTTTGATATACGTTCCATCACTACCACTAGAACTCATCAGCCTCAACCCTTGATGCATTGGATATACACGTCCAAACTTGGCAGCCGAGGAACTGGAAACATTATTTCCATTCACAACGTTACAGTAGGAGGACCTGTAACGTTTAATCAGCTGAAGAAAATTTCTTAAATTGGAAGCTCCATTAGACATGGTGAACGTCGTTTGTATCTGCAAGATGACCTACCTCTGTAATGTCTTATCTACAAGCTTTATATCATTCTGACAACAAGAAGTTGTAATGCATTTGCTTGTGAGAATAGTCCTCCTCGCAAGCCAAAATAGTCCGAGCTGTTGTCAGGGGGAGTACATGAACGCGTCAAGGGATGATGCTTGTTTTGAGTATGTTTGATGCCTTCAAGTTATTGTTTATACCTAACAAATGTGGAAAATATAACGCCTAAGCTGCTAAGCATGACCGTTTTCGTTTGTTCCTTGCAAGCAAAAACTTGTAACTCTTTCAAGCCTTCTAAATGAAACCTTATCTTTGGCTTGTTAAAATAACGCTTGCTTTCTGCCTGCAATTTCCACGAGGTGGAAAAAAATGTGAATAATATTAGAAGGTTATATAAATGTTCTAATAAACCCAGAAAGAATATAACTATAAATTTATGGACCAGAGAGTAAAAATTACTAATTTAGTTTCACTTTATTTTTCTATTTTTATTATAATTTTTTATTTTTGTTCCTCATTTTGGTTTTGTTTTTTTTAAAACGAAATAAAAAATCTATCTAATTATTAATATCAATATAATTATGCTTTCATTAATGATAATAATTAAGTATTGAATAAAATCAAATATAAATAATTTTATAAATGAATGAATTTTAATCTATTATATAATATTTACTAATAAAAATTATTAAGATCATTTTATCTATTAAAATAAAATATGTGAAAATTTATTTACAAACTAAGATATTTTTAATTATTAAAATTAAAATTATTTTTAAATTTGTATTTTAAGATTTTTGATTCAATAGTTATTGAAATTAAAAATATTTTAAAATTTAAATTTAAAATAATTATAAAACTTAAATAGTTTAGATAATTGAATTATATATTCATAATTCTTTTTCTTAGTTAATATTAAATAATTAAATATAAAAATTTTAAATAAATTAAAAATGAAAACAAAAAATAAAAATTAGAGTATAAACAAACGAGTCTTTAATCAATTTATAACTTCTAAGGATGACAATGGATCAACTTGAGTTGTTAATTTAAAAAAATTCATAAATCAACTTCATTTTTTGCCCCGCCCATGGGCCAGTCAACCTGGGTTAGGTTGGTTGAGTTCGAGCCGGATCAAACGTGGGTTGAATTGTCATCTCTAATGATTTCAAAAACAAATAAAAAGAATGTGATTTGGTTATGTTGTTTTTATTTATTATAAATATAAAAATAAGATTGATAAACTAATCCAATTAAGTTACAATATGGATAGTTATTAGCAAGCAAATTACAAACTAAAATAAAAGTTACATAAAAAATTAGGTTTGACAAAGTAAACTCACTCAACGTGACATGAGTCACAAGACTCATTCCCAAACTATGCAGAGCCGAAGGCCTCAAGGCTGCAATCATAAATGAGGCAACCAAGACATTTTCGGATGCAATTGGAAGGAACATGTTTGCAGCTGTGCTTGAGCGAGCCCATGAACGCGCACACTGGCTGCGACTGAAATCTCCCTAATTGTTTCCTAAATTCAGGGAGCTAATTTTTCAGAACTGATAATGCATCTTAGACTTTTGTATTTAGATAATGGAGTTTAGACTTTGTCTAGGCTGGAAAAGTCGAACATCACCAGCGTTTGAAGTCAGAAGGCATACATTCTAATAGTCATAGAATATTACGTAGAGATGATAATAGGCCAGAGTAAGTCCGAACGGCCCCCGGGCGACCAGACCTGAGCTATGGTTTTAGAAAATGGCAAAGGGACGTCGTTTCAGCTGCTATATATCCCCAGTAAATGAATAAAGGTTTAAGATTAAAGTAGCTATTATACTCCTGCATTGATACATTACATCCTTTTAATATCAAAGAGGGCTGTTTAACTTTATCACCAGACTTATAAAATTAATAAGTCAAGAATCAAGTGTACATCTGGACAGATTAATTAATAAACCAAATGACATTTGATAGCAAGTAGAAAATTAACCTATGATTTCCTTAAAATATTCGGTTATAATTTTTTCTTGAACAATAAATTCAAAGAAGTAGAAAGAGTTAGGAGGACACCAATTTAACTAACATTTAATCTTAGGTTAAAAAAAGACATTTAATCTTAGGTTAAAATTTATTTATTATATTTATATTAATATTAAAAAGCATAATAATTTCTAATGTGTAATGATATTTATTTTAATTGACATTTAATAAATATAATATATTATATATATTATTAAGTAAATATATATTTATTATTCTTATATGATAATAAATCAAATTTTATTTATTATGTACTAATACCGATAAATATACAATTTTCACAAATTGTAAGCTTTCTTATTATTTTTATTGAATTATCATATTTATACATTATTACAAAATTAATAAAATAAGTTGATCGATTTAATATGACAATAAATTATTATGAAATATGTTATGGTAAATGCCCTTGGATCGGATACTGGTTGAATTTAATAGCTCGAAAAATAATAACAAAAATAAAGATAGATAAAATAAAATGGGACAGAACACAAAAATTTACGTATGGTTCGGTTAATATGACCTACGTTCACGATCGGAGGGTGAGCAATTTTACTAACATGTGGAGGATATATACAAATACAAAGACTAGAAAACTTATCAAATATATAGAAAATAACTGAAAAAAGATGAGAGGATTTCGTTGGAAGGAGTGGGGATAGTTTTAAAGTCTCCAACCATCCCTTCAATTATAGCTAAAGTCCAAGCATCTGTCCATTTCTTCAATCTATATCTCAGAGGCCAAGGCGTGCAACAGTAGCCATTATTGTTGACTTATATGGAAGAGGCCAAGGCTATAAGAGGCCAAGGCATGCAACGGTAGCCATTATTGTTGACTTATATGTAAGAGGCCAAGGCATGCGCATGCAACAAAATAATATAGTAAATAAGATTAATTTTTGTTTTATTTATAATATTTTCTTAATAATTAATAATTAATTTGATTAATTATTGCTATTGATCACTTAAACTATAAAAATATGAATTGTAAAGTTCGACCACTAGGTCCAGCAGAGCTTCAGATAAAAGAATTACTTAGTATTAGCATTTAGTTTACCATACTAATATAAAAAATAATTCATATTAACATTGAATATAATAATTCAACAAAATATGAGAAATTACTTAGCATTACACCAAATTCAATATGTCAATATGAAAGTAATTAATCTTGTGTTTGAGTATAGTAATTTCATACAATAAGAAAATTTATTAGTAAGTACTGATTAAAAGTAAGATCAATTCAATCAATCAAATTTTTATTTTTTAAAATATAAGAAATTGATCATCTTACTTAAAATGAATATTAGATAATAAATAAAAATAATCAAGTACATAATTTATTTTCATATAAAATAATAAATATTATACTAAATGTCAATAATATACTATAAGATATTAATAAAATGAAACTAATATTACTATAAAAAATTTATTTATAATTTTTTATATATGTAATAAGATATAAATATGATAAACAAAAAAGATAATAAGAAGTTTTATAATTTTATTTATTAATTTTTAATTTGTAATTATTTGTACCTTAATAGTGTAAAGTTAACAAATATAGCACATGGTAACATCGGAGATCGGACAACATTACATTCATGGATTTTTTAACCAATGGTGGAAAATCCACTAAACTAGAGGCCAAATTCTACCGTATTGAAATGACTCTTGCAAGAATTTTCTGTGAACATACAAAGAAATAGCTAGTAAGTGTAAAGTGTTCGCCATCGATCGAGGAAGACTCCTATCCTAGCTAGTTGCCTTTTACCTTCCTCGTCGCATCACCCTCAACACTGACGATAGGAATTTTCTGCGATAGTTTTGGACTGTGTTGCTATAAGTGCGGCTACAACTACATGTGTACTTATGAATTGTTTCATCAGTGGCCTTTTCCTCTAACGTGGAGTTAATTTGGTATGATTCCGGGGTGGTTCTTTTATCAGCCCACTGAAACAACCACTTGGGAGAAATCGGTTGGTTAACTAGGGCTGATCTGTTCAACCGCGAACTATTTGTAGTAAACCTGAGGGAGTTTGCTTCTGTTTTCTCGTGAATCTGTGTTGTCTCTAGTGGCTCAAACTTGGACGTGAAAGCTAAAATGTCCTTATCTTTCTGGAATCGAAGCATGTTATTTTCTTCCAAGGTCACTAGTGCTTCAATTCCATCGCCATTTTTGGCATCCATAAGGAAAGCCATTTCCAAAGGTCTATGTGCACAACTAACCCCTGCTGGCTTCCCCCAACCAAAATCAGTTTCATAGCAAGGGAATTTACACATGCTGCTAACAATACATATGTCAGCATCCCCTTTCCTTACTTCTTCATATACCTCTTCCATTCCATTACTCACCATTGTTATCATATCTCCCGGACTCGCCACTTCTGCGCATTCTTCCGTGGCCTTCTTTAGACTCTTATCTACCAGATTCACCAAGCCATTCAGCTCCACATTTCCCTGTTTATTTGGCTCAAATCTGGCCACGACCAGCATGTAAAGATTTCCACAAGAATTCTGTGTTAATGGAAGTAGAGTTTTTCCACGAAAATTTAATGACAAGGTCAGCAAACAAGGCCTTAGTTTCCCATCTTTTGATCGAGAAAATTCAATGAAAGCCTTCCATATTAGTGCAGTCACCACTTTTACTCTGGAAGGACTGTTTTTGATGGTTCTGGCTTTGCGAGTGGAAATTGCATCTCCACTGAACACAAATCTTCTTGTAATAATCTTTTTCCCATCATATGTGTGGACCGGAGTAGCAAACCTTAATCCATACCTAGCTGGAAAAAGAGACCCAGCTTCGAAACTAGGGCGAGGGATGGCTTCATCTATCCCCGTCCGACAAGCTGCACACCATGCATTAGTGAACAGACTAAGGGAAGCTCCATCGACAACCTTATGCGATGCATTTATGCCGATTGCCAATCCACCACATTCAAATTTATTAACTTTAATTGCGAGTATTACAGGACTAAAGTCCATTTCGTTAGGAAATGGAAGCAATTGGTTCAGCATTTCTTCTCCCTCTTGTTGCCCCATAAATTGAGCGAGTTGTATGTCTACTCTCGCTTCCAAGAACAAGGCACCTTCATCATTGCAATCCACCAATTGACAATCTTCAACATATCTTCCTGCTAGAGGGTAGTAAATGGCTAATGTCTCTGACAGTGAATTTTCCAGTTGTTTGCACCTTTCTTCGATAATGTTTCCATCGTCGGCTGAGTAATAGAAAATAAGAGGCATGTATGCAGCAGGTGCGAGTTGATCAATGAAGGATATCTTCAGTTTCCTAAGGTGACATGGGGTTGGAATTGATGGTTTTACGAACTTCTTTGACTGGAGTTGAACCTTCATTTTCTCCTTGCTAACCGGAAAAATGGAAGTTTTTTGGTGTTCTGCTAATAAAGTAATCTTACCAAAAAAATGAAGGTTCCTGCTAATATGAATCAGTTCATAAAGATGAGGAGCTTCTCGTGTTTTCTTTAGCAACTAAAAGCTCATGGAAATCTTGAATATGTACTTCCCATTTCTAACATGTGCTCAGCAGAACAGGTTTTCTTTTACTGCAAGGCTATGGCAAAATCAAAGGAACAAGAAAAGGAGTGCAGTTTAATCAATCAAGTTATGCCTTGGATTTTGCAGAAGCATACGGCACTTTAGTAGGGAAGGAAAAGATCCAAAGCATGGGGTTGAAGAGTAGGCGTTTGAATTATGTAATTGAATTCTTGAACTAAGATGCTTAATTATTCAATATTGGGTTCTTAATAAGTCTTCAATTCCTACTGTTTCAGTTTTAATTATACCTACTGTTTCCTTAACGCCATAACTGTTACGTTCGTTTGCGATGAATACTAAAGACTAACAACTCTCCCAGTCTATATTTAAAGTAGAAAACACCACGTAACAGTTATGGCAGCTTATTTCTATTACCTTTGCTTTCACGTCTCTTTCTCTAGCTCTGATCCATGCCAAGAGGTCTTTTTGTTTTATTTTCCTTTAACATACAGCTAACAACCTTGAGATGTTTGACTTGTTTCACGTTATTAGAGCAACTTATTAAAGCTTTCTATATATATAAAAAAATGGTGTTCATTTAGTCTCTAAAATAATTAAAATAAAATTTAATTTACTATATTTATTAGTAAATATTATATTAAAATTAAATTGAAATAATTAATTAATTAATATCTAAAATTTTATTTAATATTGACAAGCAACATATTTTTAATTTTGTTTAAAAATAGAAATAAAAATTAAGAATTAAGAATCACAACATAATAATACTTTTTAGGTGGTGTAGTTATAATGTTATATCATCGTTACACAGATGGCACCTTGTTTTTATTTCTTCAACGTCATCGAGTAGCTTATTAGGGCGATACACAGATAAGAATAAGAAAAAAGAAAGAAGAAGTCGTGTATCATTCAATTTCTAGTTTAGGTTGGTAACCCAGTATGTGTTTTTCACATGTAGAGGAGAAAAGGAATATATTTCTATTTCCAGCACGAGACTTTGACTTATAGGGATGGATTAATCATGATGGATTGCAACATGTGGAGAATTTCCTCTATGTCTTGGTATCTTTTATTTCGTGAAAGGTATAAATTTTGTTAGGTTTAGGATAGATTAACAACCAAATTACAAAGAACAATATTAGATAAGAACCTTATACAGTACTCCCTCTTCTTCAAAATAAGTATCGTTTTATAGGAATTTTAATTATTTAAAATAAGTGTCGTTTGTGATTTTTTTATACATATTTATGATTTTACTTCCAAAATTATCTTTTAATTTCTCTCACATCTTAATTACACAGATTATATTTTCAAGATATTTAACATGTAATTAATAAGGGTATATCAGACATTTCATTAATTTTCTTAATAAATGTGCATTCCTCTAAAACAACACTTATTTTGAATAGGAGGGAGTAGTAATTAACTAATAATATATATCACCTTCTCATAAAAGCTAGTGGTCAAATTATATTAATCTGTAATCAATATACAGCTAACATAATCACGACCAAACTTATTATTCTTAATGCAGTTAGATGTAAGGTATTAAAAAATGAATATAAAATATGATAATAAGGGAAGGAAATCAGATGATTCAGTATATAACTTAACTACTTATGCTTAACATTTTAAAGTTAAATATTCGGGTATTCATTTATTGTTTTCTCGAAATTAGTCTGTTGTTCATCGGCATGTTTATCGAGGGAGCAACAAATGTACAGACTGGCTTGTTTCTCAAACTGCACAATTTGCTGTTGGTGTTACTTATTTTGATTATGCGCCTATTGAGTGCATCTTTTCCTCATTGAGGATAAGTCGGGATCTGCTTCCCAGGGTTGTTGTGTAATCATGGTAGACTTTTTCCCTTTACACACCAAAAAAAAAAGACAACTCAAGAAGCAGGTAGGTGAATTTTCTGCCAATACTGACAGCCGCCATGAAATCCAAAGCCCAAACGGACAGAAAAGGAAAAGATCAAACCAAAAAAAAATAAATAAGGAACTTAAATTTATCAATTCACTAAGCAAAACACGGACCGACTTCCCCTAGTTTATTCCAATCCGTCTCTTCCCAAGTTTTCCACTCCATCACTTCGTTGACTTTGGGGAGGTTGCATCTTCATGGTTGTTCTCTTCTCTTCTTCAGGTGCCAATCCCAGATTGCAGTCTCCTCTCTTCTTCATTTGTGATGGGTTTAGAGCACAGAAAGTTGTTGACTGCTGATAGTGGGTTCAATCAAACTCTGATAGAACTCTGTCAACCTTTCTGCGATCTATCAAATGATCTAGGCTTTTGCGAAGAACAGTGTTTGGACTACTGTGCCTCTTACTGCCCTTCTGCCCTCGCTCCTTCGCCTTCTGTTTTAAATTCAGGTCACCATTCTCACAGGCTTAGCAAGTTCTTGATCATAGCTCTTTCTGTTTTGTCCGCGGCGTTTATTCTTGTGTGCTGTTACGGTGTGTATGTTAAATGCTATTCAGGGCCGAGGAGGAGAAGGTCATTGGAGCAAAGAAATCTTACAACCCACGATGAGTTTATCGATGAAGATCACGGCCCTGTCGTTGACCATCCTATCTGGTATATCAACACCTTGGGGTTACAGCCATCGGTTATTAGTTCGATTACTGTTTGTAGGTATATTAAAGGCGATGGTCTTGTTGAAGAGACTGACTGCTCTGTTTGCTTGAATGAATTTCGAGAATACGAGACTCTCAGGCTCTTACCAAAGTGCAGCCATGCTTTTCATATTAATTGTATTGATACTTGGCTTAGATCACACACCAATTGCCCTATGTGTCGCGCCCCAATTATCACAAACCCGGCCACACAAACAACGTCAGAGTCTGGTACTAATAATTCGGGCACTCAAGACGAAAACCAGATATTGAGATTGGAAAATGATGCAGAATCTAGCAGAGGAAGTGAAGAAAGAGACGGTGAGTCGAGTATTGAATCAGAGATGGATGGTGAATTGCAGGGTGAGAGCAGGAGAAAAAGTTGGGAACATGTTGATGGGATTCCATTTCAGCCAATGAGAAGATCGGTCTCTTTGGATTCTTTATCGGCTTCTAAGACCAGTGACGCTCTTACCAATGTTCTTAAAGAGCAATCTGATGGAAATTCTGGTATTCAACTGGCTAAGGGTAATGAATTCGATGAATATATTATTTCAAGCAGAGTTGGTGGACATCGTAACTCTTCTACGGCGAAGTCTTCGCCTATTGTACCAAATACACTGAAGAGATCATTTTCTTGGAGCGGAAAATTGTTTACGTCAAGGTATAACCGAGGAAGATACACATCGTTTTCCTTTTGACGATGCTTGCAATAATTCAGGTTTTGACATCCTCGTTAAATGAAACGGAGATGTTTTTGAAACTCTCAAGTAGGGACTTTTTAGGTTTTTTGTTATACAACCAATGATAAATTGATAAAGACGTTGAAAGGAAAATCAGAATGGTCCACCATGTTGTGCTTCAATTTTTGAGTTCTACATCATGAAATGTAACTACATTTACTCAATTGTAAGCTGTTTTCTCCTTCTTCTCCAATCTCTTCTGTAAATGACAGAAATGAGTACAAAAGGCTAACCGTGGATGACAATAAAGACAACAAGAGTGTAAGCATAAGCCAGCAATGCAACTAACGACATTCGCGTTTGGGTCACCAAAATGAGGTGAGTGCCCGAAATTTTAGTACCCTAAGGAGTTTATGAGCTCCAGGCTTTAGTGATGATCAATGTGGTAGTCACAGGGAGTCTACTTTTATAGGAGATTTACATCGTGAGCTTAGTGAGGAATATATATATGAGAGATGAATGAGCACCGATGTTGCATGAATCACCAAATCATCAATCTAACACACTCATCACACAGCATATACGCCCCACATACTTAATAACACAGCCCTCCTTTTCTGTGTGTTAACTAAAATTATGAAGATGGGTGGCAGGCTCTTCGTTTCACTATGCATTCTTGACATTTTCATTATTTTTGCGGCAGGTAATTATGTTACTCTAAACCATTTGCTTCTTATAAACAAGCAATGGAAACAACTTTTTAACTTTCTGTAACCGATTTCTGTAATGTTCTAATGAGACAATTAGAATTGTTGTTGTAGCTAAGAAAGAAACTCTGGAAGGAGGCAACTTCGAGGCTGATTCTCAGACACCTGGTGATGACCGTGATCAACCCCAGCAACACAGGTGCCACTCTCACTTGGGACTATGTACGCTTACCTGTGACCAGAATTGCTGCAATATCGAATGTGCTTCTTTATATCATCATGGCCTCGGATACTGTGACGGCCCCGCCGGTCCTGATTATAACTGGTGCGTCTGCGAATATGATTGTGTATAGGAGTAGTTTTAAGTTTTGAACTTGTCACCATTTCTTATCTGATCCTCCATTTCTGGACAATTTTTTGTAACTCATCTAAGTTCCACTTTTGATTTAGGTATTAAATCTTGTTAATTATGATTTTATGATCTGAGCGCCTGAGTTTTTTTAAATCTTAATTTAGGGCACATATAATTAAAAATGCAGTGCTTAATCAAGTGTCCTGGCAGGAATAACAATTAAAAATTCACTTTGTTGAATTTTGAAAGTAACGTCCTTTCAGTATTCATTAGACTTGGTCATTCACCGAGTCTGAATCCTCTGTCCAGTATTATCCTGCCTTATTCTGTCCATTTAAATCTTAATCATTCATTTATGCGGGACCCACATAAATAGACACGAGGTTCATATAAATAAATAGCTGAGATTCAATGGACAGAATAGGACAGAGTAATATTAGACAGAGGATCCTAAATCTCATTTGCCTACCTTCCTCAACCTAATTAATCCTTAAAAAAAATCAGGTCTAAACTTGGCTTGCTACACATTCAAACCAAAAATGTGAGATAAAAGGTAAGGTTAAGCCACCCCAACATAGCTAAAACAAGTTAATTTGGTGAATTCTAACGCAACATAAACTTAGATATAAACTTCAAGTCTTTCAGAGCTATAAAATAATGTCACCTGCAATAATAATATTGTAGACAGGATGAGTACCCAAAGCCCTTCATATATTTTGTCACAAAATCTGTGTCCTGCTTTCACCAAGGAATCTTTGTACGTCTAGCTTTGACCAAGGATACTTAAGGTTTTAGTATGAACAACGCCACTCAATTTATTTCATAATACAAATTTACAGTCATAAGGTAAGAAGTTTAAATTTTTATCAGAATAGAACTTGACATCCTGATATTTTATAGCGTTTAAGTTCAACCATAAAATTTTTAAAATGTTCAAAAGAGACCATTAATAGATAGAAAATTTAGCGAAATTAAACTTTTGTTTTGTTAATACTGATGTGATATTTTTTAAATATTTTTGAAAATATGTTAGTAAAACTTTACTGTATCATCAATATATTTTTAAAATTTATTAATGAATTTACTCCCTAGCTAGCCTATGACAGTATAGTTCACTAATAAAATTTTAAAAATATATAAAAAAGTGTCATATTATTGTGCTAATGAAAGTTTAATTCCGTTAAATTTTTATTCATTTAGGGTCTATTTTGAACGTTTTGAAAACGTTAGGGTTAAACTTAAACACTCTAAAACGTCCAATTCTTAAGTTGTATTCTAAAAAAACCTTTAAAATTAAAATTGTTCTTTGAGCTTAATCTTTAAAGAAAAACAGCCACATCAATTCCAGATTGGTAGCTAATTTTCCAAAATGCCAGCATTCAATCAAACTATACCGAGCTCGATGGAGAGCCATTTATAATGCAAGAATTCAGTTTAAGTAGAACCTCTACACTGCTCCTAATCAAGATAGTTGCGATAATGCCAATCAATATAAGCTCAAACCTAAAGAGGATCAAATAAAATGGGGAAAGAAAGTCGATTTCTATACAAAATGTTCATAAACCGGAAGATAATAGCATTTGATCATCACTATTAAGGATATTTATTTAGTCTCAGAATAATAATCAGCAGTCATATTCGCACTGGCATCTGATGTCATCAGGAACTTCATAATCAATACAATATCCAACACCATTTTTCTTTCGGTACATAGATTTACATTTGGAATTGCAGCAGTCAATGTCGCAAGCATGGGTGCATTGCCCCAAAACTGCGACGCACCTATAAATGTATCGATCTTTAGCTTGGGACACCACAGTTCCGCTATTCGTTGAAGCTGTTTTAACCCAATTAACGTTTTATTAGACTGTTACAAGCATATCAATAGACAACAGTCATCATTTAAGAAAACAGATTAACAGATATAACCTGTAGCAGAAATAACCATGAGCGCAAGGATTAGCAACGAGAGGCTGAATCTGGCCATCGCCTGAATTTGAGAGGATGTGCTGATGAGTTTATCACTGGATCATAGACTCAGAGATAAAGGTTTAATAAAATGAAAAGCTAATCGCCAGCAGTACCCTTAACAGCTGAAATTCTTGGTATTCTAACCCTGGTCTTGTCCACTTTTGGCTTATATTTATTGCACATTAATGAAGGTGTCAATTTATGTACCAGTAATTAATTGCTAAACGCTTAGCTTATAAATAGAAGACACATATGACTTATCTCAGTACCGAAAGCAATAGTTAAGGGCTTCAGATCTTCTATGCCACTTTTCTTGTGTCCTCTGTGCCACAAACCATCCAAACTATTCATCCTAACCATCCAAACTATTCAAATGGATGGTTGAGATGGTTTGTGGCACAGAGGGCACAGAGCAAGTGGCACAAAAGATCTGCTCCCATAGTTAAGGCACATCTCAATTGGAAACTGACTGTTAGTTTCAAAGTTCAAATGCATCTAGGTCTAGACTTTGGATTGGCTCATACTAATTATAATTATTTATGGCATTTTTAATCCATATTATTATATATAATATTTTTTTTATTGTTAATATATTATACAAAAAATAATTGATAGTTTAAAACATTGTATATAAAAGGTAAAATATCATTAAATTATACCAATAAAAGAATATTCTTCTTATACAAGATTTTAATTACAACCTTAACAATTCTTATAGACAAAATAATAAATACAGAGACTAGTTTACAAATTATAAATGTTGAAATAACAAAAAAAAAATGGCAACGTAATTAGGACGACTAGGTAGGTTTATCTATGTAGATGAGAGCAACTTCACACCGTCATATAAGAAAGAAAAGCGACTAAAACCTCAGCGATTTGATCTCCACCAACTATTTAGAGCACATACTTGTTAAGTGCTTTTACTCATGTATCTGCATAAACACTGACAGTTTGTAAATTTTACAGAACATGATCATAACAACATAGAAAAACATTTAGTATAGACATATGCGATCTATCCCTAATATAACAAAAACATGAATTTAGAAATATCAAATAATACATTTTTGAAGATCCACAAAATTGTAGTACAAGTAATTACTAACTAATTCAAAAAAAATTGTTCAACTATCAGTATCCCGTTTATAGTTGCTTTGAACAATTAAATGAAACTAGAAGCATCATATTTTGGGTGCAAATGTAGAAAAAAAAGTTTAGAAAAGCAAAATCATGCAGAGGAGTTGTATAACAAGAAGTAGCATTTGAAATTCTAACATCAAAAAGGAGACTTGTGCAACGCAAAAACACAAGTGAATTTGTTAGTGTGCTAAAGATAATATAGAAAATGGAAGATTTCAACTTTATTTCTCACTAATCCTAATCCAAAACTAGAAGTGTCCATTTATATCCATGTAAAAAATCCACTAGATACAAGAAACCCCACTAAAAATAAGAAAAATAATTGTTTCTACAATATTTTAATGTTCATTATTAAAAGATTGAACCTTATTTTCATGCATTTGTTTAGTATAGGTTGATTCATCTGCATAACTTATTCAACTAACCATGACTTGCCATAAAGCAGCAATTACAAGTCCTTTTGCAGGAACTAGGACAGTTGATACTAAAAGGCAAGATACATTCTACATGGTAATTGGCAAGTTATGCTCTCAGTACTAGGCAGAAAGTATCCTTGTATGCATCAATTTTTTGACAAAAAGAAAAGTAACTACCCGACCTTAGGAAAACCAGAAGGCTTCCAGGCAAGTAAGAACTCTTTATTTACCCCTTGAATTAAAAGAGATAACTTTGAAAGTGAAAAGGATTGGACCAAGGACTTATTCGTTAGAGTGCCTTTTTTAATATAAGATTCGAGTGTCTTCATGGAACTAAAATAGGAGTTTGGGCGCTTGCTCCCTCTTTGTTCTCCAACACTCAATCCTTGCCTTAAAAACAAATAAAG
>JANKOD010000192.1:26422029-26436568 GCA_026284645.1 Erythroxylum acuminatum
AGACCTAGCATTGCGACCAGACATCAACAGCCGATCGATCGCCCTGTCCTAGCACAAGTCGATCGATCGCCCACCCCTAGCATGAGTCAACCGATCATCCTGTCCTAGCTCGAACGATCGCGCACTAGGCGTAGATGCACATTGGTCTCCGATCGACTGGCCTTATCACGAGCTGCCATGAAGATGAACCGCACAATCCCAAAGTACTCCTTTGACCCTTCTCCTTGATCAGACTCGAGGAGTAGGGGGCTTATGGTTGGGTTGGTTATGCTAGGCCCGGTCCCAGGCCCATTCGTAATTGGTGACCTCCTATGCATACGTAAAGACCTAAACCTAGCGGCTATTCCATATATAAGGTACTACTTTGCCATGATGCAGGTACGAGATTAGAACCCTACTTTCTTCCGTTTATAGCCACAAAAACCCTTACAAAAATACTGACTTGAGCGTCAGAGGGGCCTGCGGGCAATCAACCCCCGGCGTGCCTTTATTGTTTTGCAGGTGCTCCAGAGCTGAAATCAACCAACTTCATGGATCCAAGCAGCAACGTCCAGCCCCACCAGAATCAGGCAGAACCAGATTTGACTATAAGATACCGAACTTAAGGGAACCTTCCCAACAATTCACTTCACAAGTTTGCAATGAGACTTTGTAAGAAGTCCACGGATCCGGCTCGAAGGCAGTCCTTGTCATCTGCAACCCACTCACTGAATATCTGCAATCTTTCTGGGCCTATCAATTTCAACATTATTCTTTGGCATCTATTATGTCAGTTTGATAGCTGAATGAGAGTTTCTAGTTTTTACAAGTTTCATATTAGTTTTTTATCACCTGATGAGAGAGAAATCTTAGAGGGAAAGACTTCAAGCCGTCTTTAATAAGAAAACAGATCTACAACCAATCTATTGAAGTGGACAATGTCGAAAGATTGAGAATTACAATAGAAAACCAATTTTTGGTTTTTGCATTTTTATGTTTATGGTCATTATTTCAAGGATGATGTATAATTAACCCTTTGATGTTTAAATATAAAGGAGAAATCGTAGTATTGTCTTGTATGAGATGCTTATAAATGCATGTATTCATAAGTAGACATCACTTGATTATGTTGACTTAAATTATGCAAGTGATATTGATAGGAGGAGGTCTTTTATTAATTATGTGCTAATAATGAAGTCAATTAGAAATCAATTTTGTAGACTATAATTACACTCTCTAGTACTAAAGTTGAGCATATGACTATTATAGAAAATTTTAAGATATTTAATTGTGATGGTTATTTATTGTAAGTTTGTTCAGATTCTAAGACTATAGTGATTCATTATTAAGTGCTTAACTAATGATTAAATGTTTCGAGAAAGATCCAAGTACATAACGGGATGCGCAAGGAGCGCTGTATTCCTTTAAGTTAGCTCGCGTGTTTTGTCTCTTTTGTACACAAAAAAAAAACGAATATAGCAACTATCTCTTGCTATTTCAAAGTTGATTACCTAAACGAAATTCTTAGCATCGACTATGTTCTATGTTGTTTTTATGTTAGGAGCGAGGTTATTTGATAATCATCTTGCTATCCGGCTATGTAGAATTATTTTCTAGTAGACTTGTTCCATCTCTGAAGAGTCGTCTATTCCTCTCGAAATAGCTTGATCTTTTTGATTTTGTGGCCAAATAACTCAAAGCCAACTTTTCTCTTATTGGATTGTATCATCCTATTATAAAATAGTCCAAAATGCGAGTTTGGATCCTCTGTTCAATATTATAGTGTCTTATTCTGTCCCATAAATCTTAGTCATTTATTTATGTAGGTTCTATGTAGGTTTCGCATAAATAAACGCGGGATCCGTATAAATGAATGGCTGAGATTCATAGGACAAAATATGACACCATGATATTAGACAGAAGATCTCGTCCCCTAAAATGCATGATTTCAAATCTGTATATATTCAGTGCAGGAAATGAAAACTTATTAAACGTAATTGGATGAGGTTGACTTCTTTGGCGCGGAAGCGAACTTCAAGATGACTACGTTCATTTTATGACTTTTTTTTATTGCATGTCAATTATTGAGTTATGTATTCTATTAAAATTATCATAATAAAGGTTTTCCGCTCTCCTTGACATAGACATATTCGAACTTATTCTCTACTTTATTATAGCTATCTTGTTTAATTTATTTGTTTCTTTAAATTAACCATTTAATTCTAACGCTTTCAATAACTTAAAAAGTAGCTTACCCTTATGACACCTGAATGAATCATATTCAAGTCGTTGGTGCCAAAATCAGTTCTACGTTGCCACTCACTCCTCTGTTTCATTAATGGCCGAAACAGCTCCACCACTTCCTTCTCAACAATCTCGATCACATCCTTCCCATATGAAAACAGTAAAAGCACTGTCTGAATCACCTGACCTTATCTCTATCCCTTCAACTTATATAATCAGACCTGATCCTCAAGAACAAGTGATTTCAAGTGAACTGGTTTCACTTCCAGTCATCGATTACTCTCTTCTTGTTTCAGGTACTCCTGATCAAAGGTCTAATGCAATCCATGACCTTGGCAAAGCCTGTCAAGACTGGGGCTTCTTTATGGTACAGAACTTTCACAAATATAAATAAGTACTACTGCTGCTTCTTTTTCTATCTTCATGTTTTTCTCTATGTTTAACTTAATTATGAATGACCCCACGGAACTTTGGTGCATATCAGGTGATTAATCATGGAGTTCCAGAGGGTTTAATGAGGTCAATTGTTGATGCCTGTAAAGGGTTCTTCGATCTGACGGAGGAGGAGAAACAGCAATACGAAGGGAAGAATGTGTTGGATCCTATAAGATGTGGTACTAGCTTCAATGCCTCTGCTGAGAAGGTTTTCTGCTGGAAGGATTTTCTCAAGATTCTTGTAAATCCTGTGTTTCATTCACCTACAAAACCTGAAATGTTCAGGTAACTGTGCTGCTTCTTTTAGCTTGTTTATAATTGAAAGTTGAGATAATTTCAAAATCAATAGACGATTCAAGAAAATTATTGAAGATTGATACTTGAGAACGAGTACCACTAGATGTCTAATAATGTTTGATTTAACAAAACCATAAATACTATCTCCATTTCCCTTATCGGTTATTAAGAACTGTCCATAGGTTCCATGATACAGTGGGCCACTTTCTTTTGTTGCCTTCTGAGCTAGTTTGGGCTCTTCTTGGTGAATGATTGCTTCGTTTAGGATATGATGATAAAGAGTTGATGTTACACTATTCATAAACCAAGCGTCTCTCCTATCTCGTATGTTTCTAAAGCAGAGTTGGAAATTACAGGTCTGCAGGGCATCACAAAATAGAAGACAGTACAAACTACCTTTTATTTGAGTGTTGGAGCTTTCTTAAACGGGAGATTAAACAAGTCTAAATGAATTCTCTGTAATCCTGTTAATGTAGGGAGATTTCACTCGAGTACTCCAAAAGGGTCAGAGAAGTAGCGAGAGGGTTACTTGAAGGAATATCAAAGAGCTTGGGATTGGAAGAGAACTACATAGACAAGGCATTGGATTTGGAAGAGGGTTTACAAATTATTGTAGCCAATTTGTATCCACCATGTCCACAGCCAGAACTAGCAATAGGAATGCTACCTCACTCAGATCATGGACTCTTGACCCTGCTCATCCAAAATGGAATTGCTGGCCTTCAAATTCAACACCAAGGAAAGTGGGTCAATGTCGATGCCATCCCCAATTCCTTTCTGGTCAACACTGGAGACCATCTTGAGGTTCCTCTTAGTTTTTTTTTTTAATATACTTCTCTTCTCTATTGTTATGGATAGTTTAATTTTGGATATTATTTGAGAACTTAAAGCTCAAGTTTATGACTATATGCATTCTTAAAACTGAAGACTATTTCAATATCTTATATATGCAGATTCTGACAAATGGAATGTACAAGAGTGTCCTGCACCGAGCAGTTGTGAACAACAAAGCTACTCGGATATCCTTAGCAATGGCTCATGGACCTTCTCTAGAGTCAGTAGTTAGCCCTTCACCTCACTTGCTTCAGAATCACAGCAATCGACCAGCGTACACTGGAATGATGTACAAGGATTACCTTCAATTTCAACAGAGCAACAAGCTTGAGGGCAAAACCTGCTTGGATAGGCTTCGAATTTGACCACTTGTTGCGCTTCTGAAACTACGACACCTTGTTTGATGGAATCAACTTTAGTACCATTTCGTAATGAAACATGTATTAGTAAATTTATTAGAAATGAAGGAATAATTTCTTGGGAAATCACGGTGGGATCCAATCTCGTCTGCAACGGTATAATCACGAAAATTTTTTATATTTAGTTTTTGAAAAGTCAACATTACTTAAAATT
This sequence comes from Erythroxylum acuminatum, assembly GCA_026284645.1. NCBI lineage: Eukaryota > Viridiplantae > Streptophyta > Magnoliopsida > Malpighiales > Erythroxylaceae > Erythroxylum > Erythroxylum acuminatum. Next base: position 26,426,392 of record JANKOD010000192.1, read on the forward strand.
TTATAACATGATTAACATATAAATCATAATAAAGCAATAATCATAATTCATACTTTATTCTAAAGCTTGATCATATTTTTATCGTATCCTCAAATCATTTTCAAAACTAACACGTCTTAACCACCGTAGCCGTATAAATGTCTGACCTCTAATAGTATCCACAGAATCTGTTGAGAGAACTTCACGATTGTTGGAGAGAGGGTTAGGCAAGGAGTGATAGCTTTCTTAGAGTTTAAGTCTATTTATAATATGCTTTTGACATTATAATAATTTAATTGAAACTAAATTCTAATTACAATTAAACTTTAATTAAAATTCCAAATAATACTAATTAAATACTAATTATGCCCAAACAATGTATATCCATGGATATATTTTAATTATCTAATTAAACAATGTATATCCATAGATCAACGTCTAGCAACACATCATGACCACCCAATATTTAAGAATGTTAAGTGGTTTTGACTAACCTTTTTGTGCATAATTTTTACGTATAATTCAATTCTTTTATCATAAAATGTTCTAACTAGACATAAAGTATAGAATTAATGTATACTATATTTTAAGCCTAGTCATTTTAGTTCTCCACAATTAGTAATTGATTCAATTAATTACATTTGCAAAATATTTTACAAAGTATCATTCCATCTTAGCCAAGGATTTTTAAAATCAATACTAATCGAGAATAATACAACATTCTCCTAATTAGGATGATGAATCTTATATTAATCACTTAACCACTTTCATATAATTCATGTTACATCTAATGACTACTAAATGAGTGATCCTTAGCTAGAACATGATTTAGGTAGTATCAAAATAAAGCAATCTTTATAAGATAACTTTGGAGATCTTAAGTCAAATGATCACTTATATAATTATCACAATGAGAATTTTCATAAACATATAAATAATGTTTTAAATGGATTTCCCATATGGGGTTAGTTCAGTGAACTTGTTCTCTAACAAGCACCCATATATTTGTTTAAGTATCTTCATACTTTAATATATAATATTGACCTTCATAAGGAAAAACATAACGTGCACTAATCTTTTAATGTTCTATTAATGTCTAATCTTAATAGAAAATAACTAAGAACAATTTAGGGATAATACATTAATGCAATATGAATCTCAAAATTATAATCTCATTTGCATTGTCCCTTGGACTTTATCATAGATATCTAAATATGTACAAGATAAAGAATGTCATTAAATTATTTTGTCAATAAACTACAACCAATAGATTGGCTATAAGGCATAAACCAATAGAATGTTCTCGTATATTCACTTAACTTCCAGAAAAGTGTTTATAAAGTATATATACACAAATATCTATCCAGTTACTACTACACAAAATATCTAATTAACTAATTAGATTTAATAAATAACCAAAACTAATTAGGTGAATTAATTACATTGACTAGACAATAAGTACCACTCAGCATTCTTCTCTGTGATCATTAGTAGCCATATGTCATGATCATGGTGGTTTGACTAATATTTTCTAATACACTGTCTCAAGAGGAGCATGTGTATTTATAATGCTCATTTTGGCTAATACCTTCTGAAACAGAATTGGTTCCAAGGCCTTTGTAAATATGTTTGTTATCTGCAAGAAAGTTGATATATATCTAAGCTTGATAATTCTAGCTAGAACTTTCTTTATTATAAAGTGACAATCTATTTCTATATGCTTTGTTCTATGGTGATACATGGGATTTTTTTTTAGATATGCAATGTTGATTGATTATCACAGTACGTCATTACAGGCTTCTAATGTTCAATCCAAAATTCCTTTATCAAGGATAGAAGCCAAACAACTTCACATGTTCCAAATGCTATAGCTTTATATTTAGCTTCAGTCAAACTTCTTGTAACAATAGAGCATTTATTTGATCTCTAGCTAATTAATGAGTCTCTCAAAAAATAGATAATAACATAATACTATTGTTTTAAAATTTGTACATCCTTCCCAATCATTATCAGTGTACTTAATCAGGTCAAATCTTGTTATATCAGACAAAAAATATATTGCCTTGGTGCTCCTTATATGTATTTGAGAACTCAAACATTGGCCTGTCTATATGTTTTTGTAGATTTGTCCATAAATTGTGACAGGACCTGCACTACATATCTGGCCTAGTGAAAGTTAAATATATCATCTTCCCGATAATTTGTTTGTATTATATACCATATGTAAGGTCATCATTCTCTGAAGCTATCAACAACTTGTGATTAGGATTAATTAGAGTTGAAATTGGTTTATAACCAAGAAAACCATCTTTATTTAACAAGTCCAGTTGTTGATCTAGTGACTTCAATGTTTAGAAAATATCACAAAGTACCTAGATCCTTTAGTTTGAACTTAGTTATAAGGAGCCTCTTCAAATGTTCTATTGTAAGAACTGAGTTACTTGCAATAGCTATGTCATCCACATATACAAGTAAAGCAAAAACACTTTCTGAACCTTTCTTAATAAACAAGTAATTTGCCTTACTTTGCACAAACCCACACTCTATCAATGATTTTACAAGTTTAATATTCCAATGTCTTGAAGCCTACTTATGACCATATAATGACTTATTTTATTTGCAAACCAATTTCCCACTAGTACAACCTACATACTCCCTCTTAAAATGATACCCTAAATCCATGTAAATCACTTCATTTAAATCACCATTAATAAAAGCATTATTAACATCTAATTGAAATAATTATCAACCCTTAATTGTGGAAAGTGTTAAAAATGTTCAAACCGTGTTTTGCTTAGCCACATGACATAAAGTATTTTAATAATCAAAATCAGGTTGTCAACTGTACCTTTTTGTAACTAATCTAGACTTACATCGATCAATACTCCCTTTAACTTTCAACTTTACCTTATACACCTACTTATAACTAATTATGTGTTGATTGAGAAGAAGAGGGATAAATATTCAAGTGTTATTTTCCTCTAAAAAATCAATTTTAGATTGTATGGAATTTTGTTAATGAGAAAACTGAACAACTTGAGAATATGTATTAGGTTTAGAAATTTAAGACAAAGAAGTAGAAAATGATTTATAACTAGGAGAAAGATAGGTATTAGCAGCAAAATGGTGAATATGATAAGGGGTTTTAGAAATAGAGGAAATAAGGGAAAGAGGTAAAGTATATTAGTAATCATAAAGATAGGTAGGTAAAGACTTCACTCTAATACTTTATCTAACATAGGTGGAACATATGGGGATAAAGAAGAAGGTGCAGGTATTATTGTTGATGAATAAGTAGGCAAAGGAGAAGAATTAGATTTATGATTAAATGTAATATGTGCACTATCATCATGTAAAACATTAGAATTAGAAGGAAAAATAGAAGTTAGATTAAGGTAAGAAAATAAAATAAGAGCAGGAGACGGATATGAGGAAGAGGAACTAGAAACTGAAATTTTATATGATGAAGAAATGGAACAGGAAAAGATGCTTTTATGAAAAATAACATAATGAGGAAAAAAACATAATAGATTCCAAATCATGTAGTCAACAACCTTTAACTCTATGACGATATCTAATAAAGACACAAAGTTTGTATTTAAGGGAAATTTTCTTTCTGTTATAAGCAAGAGTAGAAGAAAAACACAAGGAACTAAAAATTCAAAGGTTATCATATTTTGGGGGTTTGTGAAATAAGATCTTATAAGGAGTAAGATTATTAAGGACTAGAGTAGGAATTCTATTGATGAGATAAGTTGCTATAAGAACATCACATCCCTAAAAATTTTCGAGAAAAGAGTCTTGAAACAAAAAAGACCTAGTAACCACAAACAAATGTTGGTGCTTACATTCAACAACAGTATTTTGATATGGAGTACCAATATGGGCAAACCGATGAATAATCCATTTTTCCAAATAGAACTGAGACAAATTGAATTCTAGTCCATTATCAGACCTAACTTGATTGATTTAATGCACCCCCTCGCCTATATTAAGTTTGAACAAAGTGATAAAAGGAAGGAATGATTGAAGATACTTCTGATTTTGTTTTCATCAAATCTAACCATGTAACTCTAGTGAAATCATCAACCATGGTCAAACCACTAATAAAAGGAATAGAATATGGCCCCCAAATATCTAAATGAACCAACTTATAAGGCCTTATAATGTCTCTAATATGATCTGAAAAGGGTAAAATTTTATGCTTTACTAATGGATAAATAAAACACAATTTTTTTTATTTTCTCAATAGATGGAAGATAGTTTTATGTAACTGATTTATTCTATCAAATGAAGTATGTACTAATCTATAATGCATCAATAGTAGTAGGATTATTAGACCTAGAAGTAGACAAAATAGATGAATTGATGGTAAGAAATAAAGGTTTATGAGAAATTGAATTATAAAGATGATCAAACAAGAATAAACCTCCATGCAAATCAGCAAATGAAGGTACATGAAGAACATTTTGCATAAAATATCATAATGAATTTTAATAGTGCCTATACTATTTACTGCAACTTTAGTACCATTGGGCAACTGAACTGAAATGTTGTTAATGGGTAAATAAGATGAAAACAAATGTCAAGACTTAGATATATGATTAGTGTTAGCTCAAGGTTTATTATTAATGATTTTGATGATAACTACATAATAATTCAAAATTCAAATTGGACTTATTTCCTTGTATAGGCAACGATATAATTCTTAAAAGGAAATAAAATCATAGGAATAATGCTTCCTTTCTTGTACGAACCTTTTTGATGTTCTTACCTTATTAGAAATGATTCTACAATATTTAGAAGGATCCTGTTAATCATATATTTCGTCAATCAACTCCAAGACATTGCCATATTTATCTCTTAACATCTGAATATTGGAAGACTTTAGCATAGATAATATCAAAGATTCATTAGACACAAAGTCAACTCAGAATCGCAATGGAGCAACGACTAGTTGAAGAAAATGTCTATTTAAGAAAGAGTCACTGCAGTTGCGAACAAGAAGTTAAGAAGCTAGATTTTTAAAATAAATCAAAGGCATCAATACTCTTGAAAGACATGCCTTTATCAGATTTCTTGTACTTTAGAAAGTGAAAATTCTTCTTGAGAGAAATTGATGAAGCTCATATTGAACAAATCACTTTTTCATTTGTTAACAACTGGTATAGGCTAGTTAAACACTACTAGTGTGGAAGGTTGAAGAACCTTGAAAAATATATACTTATGAGCTTGAAGAGGCTCGTCAAATTATTACTTAGAATTTTAGTGAAACACTCCAGTCAGATACTTGGGGACTGGACATAGGCTTGGGTTATAAGATGAACTAGTATAAATCAATTGTGTCATTCTTTCTCTGTTCTTAACTTTAAATTTCCGCATTAGAGTGTTTGTGTTTTATATTTGTAAGAGGCTTCTTTACTTTTATAATAGGCTCCTTTTGTTTTCAATTTGCAAGAGGTTCTTTTTAGTTTTAACAGGCATTTTCTGTTTTAAAATGTTTTAATAGGATTTATCATTTAGAAGGCTCCTATCATTTAATAGACTCCTATCGTTTAACAGGCTTCTATCGTCTAACAAGCTCCTTTCTTTTTAAGCGCCAATAAGCTCCTATCGATTAAACATGCTCCTTTCATTTTGAGCATTAGCAGACTCCTTTCATTTTCATCGTTAACAGGATCATTTTGAAAGTTTATAGGACCCTTCTATTTATAAATTTATTTTGTTTAGTAAGATCTTATCAATTTGAAATTACCTTGAAACTTTTTTACACCCCCCCTCTTGCATGTGTCTTCTTTATCATTTGGTATCAAAGCGAGGTTTCACATTTATTGTGTTCTACAAACACGTGATAGATTATGGCAAACAATTTGAGAAGCCTTAAAGGACAATTTGTCTCAAAGCCTCCTTAAGAGAGAATAACAATCTATCTCCAATCTGTAGATATTAAAGTCTGACAAGCCATCAAAGTTGGAGCTACACTTCCCGATACAGAAAATATAGAAGTGTGGTTTGATGCTAACAAAAGAAATACTCAGTTGAACTCTAAAGAAAAACATCATTTAATCTGTGTACCATCTTCAGAAGAATATGAGAACATATCCTATTGCTTTACAGTAAAGAAAATGTGAGATAAACTACAAGTCACCTTTGAAGGAACGATTGAGGTAAAGAAAAAAAAAAGCCTTTTAATGCATCCATACAAAACTTTTGGCATGAAACAGGAAGAACCTATAGATAAATTCTTAGGAAGGTTCAACAACATCATCACGACCTTAAAGAACTTGGGAAAGATATATCTAAATGATGAACTCGTAACAAAGATTCTAAGATCACTACCAAAGGAATGGAGACCAAAGGTGACAACTCTAAAAAATGAAAAGGATCTCGATACCATCTCACTTGACTCGCTAAGAGGAAACTTGATGATCCATGAAGTCAAGCTTAGGCGAGATGAAGGATCCTCATACAAAAGAGGAATGGCACTAAAAGCAACTGATGAATCAATCGGTGATGAAAGCAACCCTGAGTTGCAAATAAATGGAGATGACGAATTCAATTTCATGGTTAGGAAATATGCCCGCTTTTACCAAAAGAAGTTGATGAAGAAAAGATAAGGGAATAGGAAAACTGAAAGCAATAGGTCCCTACCAAAAGGTAGCAGCAACAATAGCAATACACAAAATAATCAAATTATATGTTATCACTGCAAGAAGCCTAGACATACAAGACCAGAATATCCCCTTCTTCAAAAGGACAAAATAGAGAAAAGAAAACCTAGGAAGCAAGCGATGACTGCACCTTGGTCAGATGAAGATTTTGAAACCTTTGAAGAAGAAGAGCCAGAAGAACTCAGCAATGTTTGCTTTATGGTTGAATCTAAAGACGATGAGATATTCTTCAAAATGAAGACAAAAGAAAATCATTGAATAGTTAATAGTGGTTGTTCAGGACATATGACAGGTGAAATATCGCATTTCAACTACATTAAATGAAAAGACGAAGGTAATGTTGTCTTTGTTGATAAAAACAAGGCAAAAGTCACTAAAATTGGTAAAATTGGTGACTCTAACTCTGCTTCTAATGATAATGTTCTTTATGTTAATGGATTGAAACATAATTTGTTGAGCATAAGTCATTATATGATAAAGGTTATAGAGTTACTTTCTATGCAACACATTGTGAAATTATTGATAATCTTAATGACAATATTATATTTGTTGGTCCTAGAAATTAGAACATATACTATACTCAATTGGAAGATATATCTTCATAAAATATCAAGTGTTTTATTTTTATAAAAAGGATTCTTTTATCTGGCACAAAAGATTTAGAAATGCTAGTATGAGCATTTTATCAAAATTGTCCAAAAATGAGTTAGTAAGAGGACTACTGACTTTGAGGTTTGAAAGCAATCAAATTTGTGAGGCTTGTTTAAAATGTAAAAAGTTAGAAACAACTTTCCTCCAAAAAATATTGTGTCTACTGACCAACCACTTGAATTTGTGCATATGGATCTATTTGGTCCCACTAGGACTCAAAATTTTGGTGGTAAACATTACGATTTTGTTTTAGTAAATGATTATTCCATATTTAAATGTGTTTACTTCCTATCAAATAAGGATGATGCTTTTGAAGTTTTTAAGAAGTTTTGCAGAAAAATGCAGATCGAAAAAGGATATTGCATTACTTCAATTCGGAGCGATCATAGAGGAGAATTTGATAACATAAATTTTGAAGATTTATGTGATAATAAAAGTATGACTCACAATTTTTCATACCGAAAGACTCCCCAGTAAAATGGAGTAGTTGAAAGAAAGAACATGAATCTCATTGATATGGCTACAACAATGCTATGCGAAAATGGTCTACCTCACGGTTACTAGGCAAAAGTTGTGTCAACTACATGTTACATTCTTAACAGGTGCCTTATAAGACTCATTCTGAAAAAGACCCCCTTTGAGTTATAGAAAGGAAGAAAACTAAATGTTACTTACTTTCAAGCATTTGGTTATAAGTGTTTCGTTCTAAATAATAGAAAAGACAATCTTGGAAAGTTCAATGCGAGATCAGATTAAGCCATCTTTATGGGCTACAGTACCTCCAATAAAAGATTTAGAGGTTACAACAAAAGAACAAAGAAGATAGAAGAATCAATATATGTAGTATTTGATGAAGCATTACCCTCGACAATAACGGCTGAATCAGATGATGAAGAGCATCCCTTAGTTCCTAAAAATACACCGCAGACTCAAACAACACCTATAGTACCTTCAGAATTACAAGATCAAGAAAGTCCTTTTAAAGCCTGGATAGAGAAGGCTCCTTCCTCTCAGCAGGAGCCTATATAATGGAGAACATCAAGAGAATGGAGAGGTCTTGATACACATCGGTACATTCTAGGAGACCCCTTTAAAAGTCTAAGAACCAGATCATCCTTCAAGAATAACTTTGTTGCCTTTATCTTACAATTAGAACCAAAGACCGTTGAAGAGGCTCTTACTGATGAAAATTAGGTTTCAGCCATGAAAGACAAAAAGAATCAGTTTGATAAAAACAAAGTTTAGAATCTAGTACCTCGTCCGCAAAATAAGTCAGTCATTGGAACTCGTTGGGTTTTTCAAAACAAACTTGTCAAAAATGGTAAGGTTGTAAGAAACAAAGCTATACTTATAGCTCAAGGTTATAATCAATAGGAAGGTATTGATTTTGATGAAACTTATACACATATTGCTTTACTAGAATCGATTAGAATTTTACTTGCCTTCGTATTTTAAAGAAACTTCAAATTATTCCAACTCGATGTCAAAAGTGATTTCTTAAATGGATATATTAATGAAGAAGTGTTTGTTAAGCAACCTCCAGGTTTTGAAGATGAAAATCATCCTGACTATGTGATGAAATTGACTAAAGCCCAGTATGGTCTAAAATAGGCCCCTCGAGCATGGTATGAGAGGTTAAGTAATTTTCTCCTTGAGAATAACTTTGAAAGAGGAAAGGTAGATAAAACCTTATTTATTAAGACAAAGGAAAATGATTTATTCATAGTGCAAATATATGTTGATGACAAAATTATTTGGTGCTACTAATCAATCTTTTTATGAAGAATTCTCAGCATTAATGTAGTGGGAGTTTGAAATGAGCATGATGGGAGAATTATCTTTCTTCCTCCGATTACAAATTAGACAAACAGAAAAAGGGATTTTCATTAGCCAAGACAAATACACAAAGGAACTCATCAAGAAGTACCACTTCGAAAATGCCAAACCTTCCTATGTATACTAGACCTAAACTTGATAGGGATGAAGAAGGCAAGGCTATGGATGAGACAAAGTACAGAGGAATGATCAGGTCACTATTATATGTTACAAGCTCAAGATCAGATATTATGTTTAATGTGTGCCTTCGCGCACGTTTTCAATCAGATTCAAAAGAAAGCCATATTTAAGTAGTTAAAAGAATCTTTCGATATGTTCACGGAACTATAGACTTCGGACAATGGTAACCAAAAACTGATTCTTTTAACATAGTTGGCTATTGTGATGCAGATTATATAGGTGATAAAGTTGATCAAAAAAGCACAAGTGGTCACTGTCAATTTCTTAGAGAATGTCTAGTCCCTTTATTAGACCCCGAGTCTTTTTGCAAGCTAGGATTATTTATCGAGGAACTATTGGCGATTAGTTATGTGTAAATAAGAGAAGAAATTGTGAGATTGAAATGAAATGGGAAGAGATTTATTGAATCAAAAGTCATAGGATGGGTTAAAGTGTTTAAGTTGGAAAATTTTCTGAACATGGTTCGGTATTTTGCGAAATTCGGGAGCTGTAGATATCCGATTGAGTTGATTCTTGAGGCCAATTAAAATTGAGACATAGGGCTACAAGTCATGTGAAGGGATCGAAATTTAATTTCATCTCTAAGATTGTCAATTTCTGGAATTAAGTGGCGTAAGATTTAGTCTCGGATTTTGTGCAGGTCCGATAGAAATTCGGCTATAACTCCTTCGTTTTTGATCCGATTTGAGCAGTTTTGGTATCATTTTTAAAGAGGAGACATTGAGGAACAATTGTCTAGAAGGAAGTGGTAACAAATTCCTTCAATTGATCTAAGATAATTAATTAGGAAGTTAGAAGTTTAAGTTGTGAGGTTAAAGAGCAAAGGAGGGCAAAATGGGCAAGACAAGGTTAATGAGGGG
>JANKOD010000192.1:26436668-26450943 GCA_026284645.1 Erythroxylum acuminatum
AAGGAAGCCATTGATTTGGAATTCTCAAGGTTATAAGGTGGGTAAACCCTTTATGGTTTTTGGTGCAAATGGGCAAAATGTTTGTGTGTATGCTACGTGTTAAATGATTTGTTTGGAATAGTTATTTGATGATATGATGTCACTCATATCAAACTACCACATGTCACCTTGCATATGAACCATTTGTCACAATGTAATTGGTCCATTTTTTAAATATTTTCCTAGTCTAAAATACCCCGAAATTTTCATAAAAAATCACCAAAAATCCAAAATAATTAGAGTATTCTCTAAATAAATTTTCAGCTAAAATAATTCACCAAAAATTTCAAAATATCCAAAATATACTAAAATTTTTAAAAATTTCTAAAATTCACCAAAAATTCTGAAATAATAATAACACTCTCTAAATAAATTTTTAATGCAAATAATCCACAATCCACAATTCGCATTTTAATTTTATTTTTAATAATTAGTTATACCCGAAAATGTAATAAATGCATATACAATTATTTGTATATGACAAAATTCATGTACACATATTAGTGAATACCCAATTATGCAAAGCATATGATGTACTAGAAATTCCTAAATTTTTTAACCCTTAACATGGGGTGTTACACAATGTATACCTCTAATGAAGAAGATCCACAAAAGAGTTAGCTCATGGGTGAACAGAGAAGTCTCTTATATTGGTAGGGGTTCAACTTATTAAATGAGTCCTAAACTCCCTTCATATTATTGGAGCTCACACATTTTCTTCTCTAAAAGTCTTACAAAAATCATTGAAAGAATTTTTGAGGAAATTCTTATAAGGGGTCAAACAAGAAATGAAAATCAAGCTAAGGTAAAATAGGCTTAAGTATGTTTGCCTATGGAAAAAGGAGGTTTGGGTATTCATTACTTAAGGACTACTAACAAAATTTTAATATTAAAGAGACTGTGGTCAATTCTCCTAGAGAAAAACTCCATTTAGCTATGATGGATGAGCAATTATTTTCTGAAAGGAAGAAGCATATGGTATTTAAATGATAAACCCTCATATTATTAAACTAATTGATAAAGTTAAAGGGTAAAATAGAGAAGGATGTTAATTGCAAAATTGGAAATGGAAAGCTAGCTAACCTTTGGTTTGATAACTGGATTGGAAATGGTCCCTTAATACAAAATCAATTGGCTAGAATCTATTTACTGGATTTCCCTAGACAATCTAAACTGCAAACTGTACATGATTGAGGAAGGGGATTGGAACCTACCTACATAAATTAATCATTTAGGCCCCTTTTATGATCCTAATTTGAATAATTCGGAATGTTATCTCTAGAACAATATTCCTATCAATATCCTCTCTATTATGAAATGTAGGGAAGCTTTCACTTATCTACTGCTATAATTGAGTGGCACCAGCTTGTTTGGAACAAAATCTTACTCCTTAGGGTTTCCTTTTTACTGTGGTTGGCAAATAAAAATAAGCTTAATATATTGGATATGTTGCATTACCTGAACCTTAACCCCAACTACCTACCCTGTAACTAAGGGGAGGAAAGTAGGGAACATTTGTTCTTTATCTGCCACTATTTGGAACACTATCAAAAGCAAATGTCATTGGAACATTGCTTCCCAAAGACTACAAAAGGTATCCAAGTGGTACTTAGATAATCCTAGGATTCCTAAGGATTCTAAGAAGGTCTACCTTTCGGGAGTTGGAACATTCATGTATGAGATATAGAAAGAATGGAACCTCAGGAGATTCCAGAAGAAGAAAAGATTAGAGAACAATTCTTTATATCCTTGCAATGTCCTTCTAAACGAGCAGACTATTCTCAGGCGATTATGGACTCTGTGAGGTGGAATCTGGCATATGAAGGATGAGATGGTTAAGTGGCGTTTGCTTCATCCTACATCAACCAAAAAGAGGAATTGAAGTAGTACTACTATGAAGATTGGAGAGTTAGGACAGTCTTACTTGGGCTGTTTACGCTTTTAGACAAGAATATGTGATGCAGTGTGATGGTATCCTTTAAAGTTACTCTAAAGCATCAACCCTAATTTGGAAAATTTAAGGATCTGAAGACTTTGTTGAAGTCTTCTATTTCCTTATTATTAATACGACAGTTAGCCCCTGAAATGATGAGTTCTATTTGTTCCTTGGTTGTTTATTTTGGTAAGGGAAATTTCCATATTATCTCCCTATGTATTATTCCATATCAAAGTTTGGTGCCCCATTCTTTACAATTTTTAATTTTAAAAAAGGAGCAAATAATACACAGATAGGATTTTGGCCACTTGAGGATTAGGGCAGGTCGCTACACATATATTAATTGGTAATATCGAAAATCTTATTATATGACTTATTCAACAATGTGTTATCACATATATTAATTGGTAATAAATTTGGAAATGCATACTCTTTATTTTCTTGAAACGTTTACATCAAATAAATAGCGAATTAGTTACCATCCATTGAAGCATGGAAGGATTCCTATGGCTCCTGCCAAAATAAAAGACTAATAGCTTGGGTGGACAAGTACTAATGAATATGAAAGCAAACATAGTCTTTGGTTGATACATAGTGATAAAAATTTCTTACTAAATTTACATACTTAGAGGTGCAGATCCAGTATATTTACCGCGAAGGAAACCAGTGTGCTGATACTTTAGCTCATCTTGCGGGCCCTAACTGATCTTGGCATCTATATCCTACAGGCCCCTCCCTTACTTATTCTTCGTAGTTTTCATCAGGACAAGATAGGCATTTTGTACCGTCGCGCCTCGCGCTAGACGCATGCTAGTTTTAGTTTTCTGCTGTATTTCTCTTTGTATTCACAAAAAAAAAAATTTACCTACTTCATTTGTTAGATGAATATACAAAAAGGGATCCGTAGAAACTGAGAAAATGTGAAAACGGGAACATAGACGCCCTACCTTGATTCTAATCTAAACAACCTTGATTAGATTAAAATTACCACATTGAAGAGAGAGTTAGGCTACGGTGATTCTAATCTAATTAAGGGCAAGGATAATTAAAGTAACTTGATTATGATTAACGTTGAAAACGTTGTATCAGGATTTGGCCAGTCCATTAGAAACCTAAGGACCTTTAACATGATCATAAATATTTGGTCCCAATAATTACATTGCCAAACAATATTTATGTAATATATCAACCCTATTTTAAAGTAAAAAATATTATAACTAACATATTTTTGGAGATAAAATTAAAATAAAAAGCATTTCTTGATTCTGATGAAATATAATATCCCTAAAGTGACATATATGTCATGATAATAAATATATTTCTTGATTTCTTTTTTCCACTTAGCATTAATGTGAAATATAGTTGCCGTGAAATTATAATCAACGTAAATCCAAATGATTGATGAGTAGTCCTTTTATGCTCATATTTCCCTGGGTTCTGTTTCATTGTATGCAATGTTAACTAACGCTGAGTGTTGGTATGCAACATTCAAACTCGTGAATTTTCCACCGCAATCACTTTCTAGAGATGATGTCAGTAAATGCACTTCAAGTGGAACCCAGTTCCCTCAAGTCTCCTGCATGTTCAAAGTTTGAATTGCAACAGTGAGGAAAATTCGCTGGTTTCTCGAGTGGGGCACCTTCAAATGCTTATCTAGTTAGATTCTAGGGGACAGGACTTGATTTCCTTCAATGTCGCTTTACGCAACCACTTGCCTCAATAGGAATATGCACCAACCCAAAAGGCATGCCGTATGTGGTGATCCGAATTTCAAAGAACTTTTCATCATATACAGCAGTGAAATAGCTAGGCAAGAGTTTCCTCTTATTGAAGCATCAAAAAAGACTTGGAAAGTAGCTAGCTTACAGCTTGTTTTCAGTGGCATTACTGTTCCTAATTGCGGCACTTGAAGAATTTCGGGAGAGCAAATTTTGTATCTGAAGTTCCGTAGTCTTCCCTTGGGTTGGTGACCAAAGAATTTAGGCCACAAAGTAGAAAAGTGCTGGTAGGCAAGAGAGATGAGACCAAAGTCCTATTGAGTACTTTTCTTAAGGTCGTGCATAGGAAAGCACTATACTATTTATAATGGACTAAGTTTTCAACACTTTGCATGCACACTTTAAAAGGTGCGTTCTTCGGCTGCTCAAAACTTTTCACACACTTTGCAAATCAGAGTGCTTTCTCTTTCATTCCCAGAAGGTACCTTGTTTCTTTTATGTGCTAAATAGAAAGTATTCTTGAGTACTTTATATGCAAAGTTCTGAATCGTCAGTGAATTTGGATTTTTGGTATTGCATCAAACGGGACCAACACAGGCCACTTTCAATCTAGCTAAACAAAAGACAAAGGAAGAAAGCGTAAATGGCCCATGTACGACTTACTGAATGTGTTAAATGCTGGAACGTACATCAACTTTTGTAAAAGCAAGCATTTTACTGGCAAGCGCAACGAGGGATAAGCATAAGTAGGGGTAGGTTTTTCCTCCTTCTTTATGAGGCCCTTTGTTCACGAGCTGCTGCTTCCCACATGCATAAAAATTTTTGATCCTATGAGAATTAATGATGGAACCAAAGAAAAGAGTGCAAAAGGCTCGTAGTGTTGATGAAATTCAACATCCTAATTGAGTATGCTGCATCAACCCTTGTCATCATTCCGATTCTATTAAATAATTATTCCACTATCCATGCCAGTCTGACGAGATCCTTATCATAAAAGAAAAGAATCCGAATGCCTGAGAAACAAGAAAGCTAAGATCGATACACGTCTGCATATTCTACAGCAGATTAATAGAAAAGATTTTAACATTGTGCAAGTGTTAACTCCAACTTTTGGACCTTCCAGCCATAAGAGCAAGTATCTCACATTATTTATTACATGCACAAGCAAGGACACATCTGCACACCAGTGCCATCGCAATACAAACACATACATCGAGAAAAACAAATCGACAATCACAAACACAGACACCATTCGCATGCCAACTGAAACAACAAATAGAACAGTCATAGTCCCGAAACAAGCAAGCCGTATACTTCCGAATACATGTGCACTCGACCCCAAGCAATCGGCAATAAAGGGCTGCTTTTTATCCACGGCAATCAGCAGCATCAGAAAACTTACTTTGGACTTCTAGTTTAGTTTAATACCAGCAAGATTTATGCAAAAGGACAGTGGGTCCCTAGATACCTAACGCGCATGCACTAAATTTGTAGGGTTTACAAGTCCTCATTGAGACCATAGCCCACCACTTCAGCCATCCCATGCGTTCGTATCTTTTGTGACTTCTGTTAACCTTTAATCCATAACAAAGCTAAAAGATAATCATTTCTGGTCAACAAACACAACCCATTTAACCCCAAGTCCTGTTAAAATCGTATCATTCACACTACCACTCCCTTTCATTGGCCCATTATATAAATCTTCAGGAAAAAGGTGCCCCACATGTAAAAAGCCTATGTAGTGACTTCAAACTCATCAATCATTCAAGCCAAGAAAAATGTGCTAGGCTGCTAGTTTTTTAATTCATTCTTCCCTCCACCCCTTAGTCAATTGTAGGAGTGAGCGAAACTCAACTTTGATTCGCTCCTAGATTTTTCACTTTGAGCTTCAGTGACTTCAAGTAAGCTATGGCTTCATCAAGTACCAACAATGGGTCCTTATGCTTTGCACCTGGAACTATGGTCTTGAGGATTTTCAATGTTGCACGATTCTTATCCCTTCTGGATTCCTTGTTTCCCATATTAGAAACAACCTCCTCTTCTTCAATTCGGCTTATAATATAGCTCAAATCAGAAAATGTGCGTGGAACTTTTGCTTTAAGTGAGCTTGTTGTGTCCCCAAGAGAAGACTTTTTGTACTCACCATCAAGCAATTTCTGCCTTTTGTTTGGCACGGCAGAACTAGCAACTTCCTCTTTCATTTCCTCCTCTTGTTCTTGCATCCCATAACATGGCCCGATCACAACTGGAGAGTGACCAGTGCTGGTTACCTCATCATCATCATCATCACTGTAACTATCACAACCATCACTGCTAGAATAAAGCAACGCATTGATTTCTTCAGTGTCTTCATGCATCTCACTTTCCTCATCTTTTGAGTGATTCTCATTTGATTCTTTATCCTTCAGTTTTTCTGCATTCATTTGATCCATTTTAGCTGCACATTCTTCAGCCTCTTGATCATAACCAGATTCCAGTTCTGCACCAGCTATAGTTGGTTTATGGATAATTGAACAAAAGGGACTATACATGACCCTTGTTCCATTCCCAGACTGATCGAATATAACATATCCCCTATAACATGCAGGAATAGAACTAGGCACAGCCTCCACCCCAGGACAATAAGATAACTTTTCTTTAACAGAAAAGTTTTTAGCAGGAGCCAAATTCTGGAAGTGAGGAGGTAAATGGCCATGCATAGCATGTACTTGATTGCTTTGCTGTGGAAACAGACTTGGGAAGCTTGGGACTGGAAAACCAAACATAGCCACATCTTCAGATGGCATGCAAGTGCCAGGCTTTGTATATGTTGGCAAATATCCCTTTTGCTGGGGCTCCAGTGATGAGCTCATGCGATTGAAGTTTATCGATTGCCAAGTATAATGCGGTGGACAAAGCCAAATATTGCTGGCCTTAACTAAGCAACCAATTTATTTACCTGAAATTAGCAAATCAAAAGATGGACCAAATAAGATCTGACAAAGAACATCTGCTTTTCTTGGGGTCAGAACAGAAGGATATTCCTAAACTTACCAAGTTTACTGCTTCAATACTTGATGCTAAGAAATGGTTGCTTCTCTCCAGAACAACAAAAATGAAAAAAAGGCAAACTACAGCTTCCAGCTTAGTATCACAACGCAAACAGAGAATCCACCTACGTAACCGGCTTAAGCAAATGACGGAAATATTCAGCCTGTAAAAAAGCAACAAAAATTCCAGGCTGATTACTAAGAAGTTGTGCTGAAAATTATGCAGTTAAGAACATAACAGCGAATAATCTAGGCAGGAATTACGCTTAATTATAGTATAAGTCACGTAAATGAAAAAAGTAATCAACTGCATCATGCAAACAGTCAGGTAGTAAAACAGGCATAAATTTCCACGGTACTAACCTGGCAATCCTGCAACGGTTGATAGCATGCAATAACTCTAACTATAATTGTATGTCTCCCAGCAATTCCATTCTCATATTTTAATGCCCGAAATCTTGTTTGACTTGCAGCTTGGCACACCATCACTTCTTTCAACACCTCAAATCTCAGTCTATCTAGATACAACTTATGACACGGAAATTCCTGGTAGGAGGAGGAAAAAAAAAAGAAAAAGGGGCAGGCCTTTACTCCTGAAGATAAGGTTGTAGTGGCTGAAGATCTACAGAATAACCCTGCAATACAAGTTCAAGGGCACTACTTTGCGGAAGACATCAACTGATCGAGTCAACCAAGGCATTTTGTTCTGTTTAACCCACTTTTAAGCTTCACTTCTGAATCAGTAAATGGTACTAGGTGGTGCAACCAAAATTTGCTGTAAGGCAGTAAACAAGAAAAGACATAAGAGCTAGAAGTGTCCCAGATATAATCAACACAAAAATGCAATTACTTAATGGAAAAATATCAATGTAAACGTTCCAACCAGATTACCAAAATTAATAGAAAACACAAGGAAACGAATTAATATAACGATTTCCACACTCTTATTAAGCAAAATACCAAAGGAACAAGATTACTAGAAGTCCTTTTTTCTCTAGTTAAATCAAAGCTTATCACTGTGTCTTTCTCCACCTTCTATGTATTTTTAATTGATTTGAGAAACCGATCAAGCAAAAGGCACGCAAGCACTTCTAATCTTCCCCTACTTATTGACACCAAAAACGTTAGCTAATTGCACCTTCCAGCTTTCAAAATACCAAAAAACCTTAGCTGACTTGGTAGATAAGGCCATTAAACTTCAAAATTCTCACCATACCAAGAAAATCAACCATTTAACAGAATCTTGAGAAGCCCAGAAACCAAACTTTATCTTTTACTAAAATACAAAACTGCCCAACATTAAACCAAAAAAAATAATTTCCCAAAAACAGATAGAAGATACACAGGAGAATAAAAACAAATATACTCTTGAACGTTCAAATATATCAGGAGAGAAAAAAAAGAACAAGACAAACCTTCACTTCAATCACTTGCAGTTAACAATAAAGCTGGTATCTTTGCTCAGATCCACCCTGAACAGTAACTTGATTGAGAGCAAATCCTCAAGAGGTCACAAAGGGCGCTGATAAAAAGCTGCTATAGCTGAAAAACAGAGGAGCTTTGTGTTTAAAGTAGTAAGTGAATCAACGAAAGGCTGGATTATATAGAAAACTCTTCACTATTGTTGGTGGCTGGTAATGTACCTGTTGGACAACAGTACTCGACTTTGGTGGCAGTTACTTTAACCATACATGAGTTATTTGTCTACCGCTGATTTAGGAACTTCATACCAGCAAAAATTATTGTACTCATGACTAATATAAATTATTAAATTATGGGGATTTTTTTTTTCCCTTCCTTTTTCACATGTCACCTTATTCAATGTGAAAAGTGAAATCATTGCAGATGAACTAACAGTAAGCGTACAGTGAAACCTGAAACCTTAAAACAGCTGAAATGCAAGTTTTGAAACGCGAAAAATTAATACTCCCTCTGATTCATAATAAGTGTCGTTTTAGAGAAATGCACACTTATTAAAAAAGTTAATGAAATGTCTTATATACCCTTATTAATTACATGTTAAAGTGTCTTGAAAATATAATCTGTGTATTATGTGTAATTAAGATGTAAGAGAAATTAAAGGTTAATTTTGGAAGTAAAATTATAAACATACATACAAAGTCAAGAATGACACTTATTTTAAATAATTAAAATGTATCTAAAACGACACTTATTATGAATTAGAGAGGTACTAGATTACCAATACTCATTTCGGATATTATTCCTTACGTCAAAGTACGTGCTTGTAGAAAAGTAGATGGTTAAACTCAATGCCTAGGATTATCTTCAATTTATTTGAAACATTAATCAAGATCAAACCTTTAAAATGGATGACTATGCTCTTTTTTGGTTATATAAAACAACAAGATAGAGTCTTCAAGTTCTAAGCAGCAAAATGTATAGGCAGTTGCCCAAAACCTGGGTTGGAACAAAGAATGAATGATAACAGTAATAATGTTTGTAATCATAGTACAACATGAATTCCTAACTGGTAACTAAGCACGAGCCATTTCTAAGTTATAACAATAATTCAGACATAAGCATGTGTCATTCACTCATAAGCATGTACACTACTCATTGATCACCTAATGGCATGATTGATCATTAAAAAGAAAATTCACCCGAAAGCAAAAGTGGGAAAAAGAGAATGTAACAGACAAAAGGAAAAGAAAAGGAAGAGGCCTGCAGGTTTAATTGACCTTACAAGTATTCTAATGGGATGAAGAGGAGTAAATGTATTGTGATTGATAATGAAATGTCATCAATTGCCGGTCCCCAATGTCTGCCCTCTATTCACAATCATATATTTGTCAATATCGGAAGCGCACACACCCGTGTAATAAAAGCTACTTACATTTGTTTTTTTAAATTACGTGTATCAATTGGAAATCGGTATCCCAGATTATTCTGTTGAATACACGAGTAACAAAAACCCTTGTTTTCGTGCTTTTGTTGCCTAGTGTCGAGGGAACAAAGAACTATACACCGAATTTTTATATAACTCTAATCAATATTCTAAATTTTGGGTAGTAAGAAATTTAAGATTTAAAAAGTTTAATCCATATTAAATATTCATAAAATTGGTTAGAGATTAAATAAAATTAAAGAATTTAAAAATAATTGAAGAATATTATCTTTACTTATTGAAAAATTTAAAGCTTAATTGAAAAAGAAGATTATTGAATAAAAATTAATCAGTTTATAAAAATTAATTAGTTTACAAAAATTAATCAATTAATTAATAAATTAATCAGTTTTTAATACTAAAGATTAGTAAACTAAATCGAACCGAAAATTTTTAAAACCAAACCAAAAAATTAGTCAATTTAAAATTTTTACTGTAAAATTGACCGAATCGGTTCAAATTTTAAAATATTGGTTCTAATATCATTAGATTGTCCTTTTTTGAAGTACTTAAAATTTTAATAAATTATTTTATTTAGAAATAATTATCAACAAAATAGTAAATGAGTATGATATAGGAAGATTAATAATTTAATTAACAATTTTAAGAAATTATAAATTATATATGTTAAATACTTAAAAATTATTCATTTTTCAATTATTATTTTATTGATATTTTCAAAGTTAATTGATATAATACAAGATATTTAAATATTTCATATAAAATTATAAAACAATTTTCTTTTAATTGACTTGCTTACTATTTATTGAAGGATAAATAGAAGTCTAGAACATTTCACCAGTGTTTCTTTTAATTCAGCTTTAGAATTCAACTTTCGAAAATGTCAAATTATACATTATTGTTAACAACCACACTTTACTAGTAAAATTATCAGTTAACTTCTCACCAAAAAAAAAATATCAGTTAACCCAAATCGTCATTAAAAAAAATTATTAATGTGCATTCAACAATCATTTGTTTTTTCTTTTCGGAATTTACATTCAAAATCATTAACACCAAGTATCTCAGCAAACGACAGGGTTTTTTCCAAAGTATATATCATACCTGCCTTCTTTTTGCGCCTAAATCAAAGAGAAGAGTGTTTTAAGTCATATTATTAAAACAAAATCACCTACGGGTTTTAGACCGAGAAAACGGGTAAAAAGATAAATTAATGCACGAGGAGAAGGATAAAGTTGTGTAATTTAGAATATGCTAAGGAAATAATCAATAAAGCAATTTAGAAAAGAAAAAAATTGAAAACAAAAGCAGGGATGACAAATGTGGCCTAACCCATGTTGACTAGATCATGGGTAAAGATTGTTTGGTCTAACTCGGGTTCTGCTCATGACTCGACGAAAAGGTACAAAACGGCCTCGTTTTTATATTTTTTAAAATAATAATAAAATCGGGCTGGCCCGCCCAACCCTCTCATGACCCCTCTAGCTGGATGTCGAACCATGGACTAGGTAGCCCTCAACCCGTGGTTGCATTATCATCCCTAAACAAAAAGTTAAGGGCTGTTTGTTTCCGTTTTTTTCTTCCGTTTTTTGTTGCCGTTTTTTAAAAAAGAAAAACAGGTAAGTAAAACGTGTTTGGTTTACTCTGTTGTGATTTTTTTTTCTAAAAATAAAAAAACCACAACAGTTTTACAGAAACCAGAAAACATTATTTCTCTGAATTTTGACAACATGTTTTCTTTGACAGAAAAACAACATATCCCTATTTTCTATCTCGATTAATAATAATAATAATAAAAGTACAAAATTTATATTAATAATAATAGTGCTGTAGTTTACAAAATGTTTATATGAATGTAAATAAATATTTGATTTGTAATATATTAATGTTCAAGTATTAACATTCAATCCATTACAATAAATCATACAATGCAAACTGCAAACAGCAATAAGATATATTCCAAAAATAATTTAGCAGTCTTTATCTCATAGTCAAATTATTTGGATCTTATTTTTCCATCTCTATCTTCTTTTAAATTAGGTAAAGAAAATGACAAATAAAGTACATAAAGAATTTTCTTTTCAATGTTTAATTTTTAAGTTGTGATAAAGAAAGTATAACAGAATTAGGAACCCAATAACAAAAAAAACAGTTTATTTTCATGATAACATTGCCTTGACAATCTCCTTTAAATGAAAATTTTTTCAGTCTCTTATAAATAAGCCTTATTTTCTTTTATTCTTTACTTTTTGATATAATGGTCTTTCAAATTAGTTTAGACCAAAGTAAGTAAACACATTAGATGCATACTTTTACACCTACCAAATATAAGTTTCGATTATCTTTACAATTAGTCAACAACATCAACTGATTGACTATGAGATATAAACCAACAACCAGTTGATTGTAATTTTTGTAATATAATTACTTAAAAACATTCTTTATATAATGCATATTCATCTAAGTAATTGACGTATAAGAAAATGTTTATAGGATAAATGTATGTAACAAATAAAATTATGATAAGTTTATAATTATAAAATTTATATTGCATCTATATATTATCATTAAACCATTTAATCATTATTCTATTGAGACTGAACATTAATAGAGCAAAAAAAAACTAATACATATTATGTTTGTTTCTTATAAAAGAAGTAATCGAAGTCATATTCTAAAATATATATAGATACGTAAACAAACGTGTAGATAATTATTAGAGAACAAGTTTACTAAACTAACCCGATATGAAAATTCTATATAGAATATTACTTGTATGTCTACAGAAATTTTTATTTTCATGATTGTATAAGTGATATTTTTTTGTTAAGATCTTCAAAGTATCTCATACAGGGATTATTATGTTTTAATACTAATTATGACTATCCTAGTTAATGGTAGCTTAATTGGTATTCATTGGACATAAGATGAATTACATAGTGTTGGGTATCTCCTTAAATCCCAA
The DNA here is from genome assembly GCA_026284645.1 of Erythroxylum acuminatum. Taxonomy (NCBI): domain Eukaryota; kingdom Viridiplantae; phylum Streptophyta; class Magnoliopsida; order Malpighiales; family Erythroxylaceae; genus Erythroxylum; species Erythroxylum acuminatum. Next base: position 26,449,222 of record JANKOD010000192.1, read on the forward strand.
ATACTAGCTACGAGAGTTTTGCAAGGGTGGGCTTTGTTTTACTTATAAGTAGTGGCCCACTAAGTAAAGAGTACTTTGATTGGCTCATAGGTAATAAGTTTTGGTGGCTTATTGGAGAAACCAATTTATGATGAGATCAAGAGGTGTTACCCTTTTTTTTCTATGTAGGAGTGTTGCTGTAAAAACCATAACAGAGGAGAAGAAAAAGAGAGGTTTACTCCATTGTTTTGGCGTGTGGGCCGAAAACTGTTTGGTGAGATAATCAAGAGGAAGCAGATCATCATCGACAGGTATTCAGTCTTGGTATCTCTTGGGTTTGTAGCGAGTACTAAATTGATTAGGTTTTTCAATTTGTACTATAACCTAGAGATAATTGTGCTTGTCGTTGAGACTATTGTTGTTGGTTGTCAATTGTAATCTTGATTATTATAGTGGATTGATTTTAGTCCGTGGAGATTCAGACCGTGATTTTTCCCTAGTTAAGAGCAGTTTTCACATAAATTGCGTGTGTGTTGATTTAGTTTTTTGCACTTTATTTCTCTTGCTATTACTGTTGATGAGGTTGTAGTAATTTCCCTAATAAGTGGTATCAGAGTTGTGGTTGGAGAATCCTTATGTAGGGAAAATTACTACTTGTCTGATTTAGGGAGGAATTAGTATGAGAAAAGAATGGGTTAAAACAATGCTTCCAAATTTCACGTCCCCTTGCTTGATGGGAAAATAAACTTTTGGGTATAGAAGAGTATTATTGAGGAGTTGTTGGTACAACAAGATTTAGATGCGACTTTGGAAGCGGACAAGCCAACAAGTTTGAATGATGCCAAGTAGGTGTAGATGAAGAAGAAGGCGATTAGTACGATTCGGTTAGCTATAGCTCCGGAGATCAAGTACAAGTACTTGAGTGAGACGCATCCAAAAGTTTTGATGAGTAAGCTCCAAAGTGTGTATACCTCCAAATCGTTGACTAGCATCTTGTGCTTGAGATGGGAGTTGTACTAAATGAGGATGGAGGAGGGTTGCAGGACCACATTAATTTGTTGAACAAACTAGTGACCCATTTAAAGAATGTGGATGAGAAGATCATCGATCAAGAACAAGCTCTCTTGTTGTTGGCTTTACTACCTAAGTCTTACCAACCCATTGTCATGATGCTGCTTGTTGGTAAAGAGAAGATTACACTAGATGAAGCTATGAGGGTATTGAGAGTGAAAGGATGATGACATATGTTGATGGAGGTTCTCCAGGTGATGGTGATCAAGCACTAGTTGTAAAGGAGTTTGAGAGAGGGAGGAATCAAGAGAGAAGGGAAGATGACTCAAGGAGTAGATCGAAATCATGCGCGAAAGACTTTAGTAACGTGGAGTGTTACTATTGTAAGAAGAATGGCCACATCCAAAGCCATTATCCGAAGATGATGGAGGACTTGAAGAGTATCCATTTAATGCAAAAGAAGAAGGACAAAACTAAAGTAGATGATGATGGTGATTCCGCTAATGTGGTAATAGGTGATGGTGATTTGTTATTGGCTACTCATGGTGAGGTGAAGGAGGGCCACGAGAGTTGGGTGTTGGATTCAGCCACGTTGGTTCATGTTTGTAGAGACCAAGCCTTGTTTGATACTTTACGCCAAGATGGGGAGTGTAAAACCCAAATACCCCCTGGGAGGATACATGGATGCCACCCAAGACAGAACAAACAAAACCAAAAATCACACTGACATTT
>JANKOD010000192.1:26453389-26465173 GCA_026284645.1 Erythroxylum acuminatum
ATCTTCTTGTCTTTTCACCAATTCAACTGTTATATTACATGTGCAGCCAGAGCACCTACACGCGGGGATTCTCTCATAATTCGCAAGTTCATCCCATAATTTTTTCAATCGTCCGAAGTAAGTCATGATGTCCTGTCCCTGTGACTTACAGTTGGTAATCTCATTCTTCAATTGCTGAATTCGTGGGCCATTAGCAATAGAAAAACATTGTTTCAGATTATCCCATAAAACCTTCGCTAAATCAACGTAGGTGATTTGGGAGCGGCGTGTCGGTTCTATGGTGTTAAATATCCATGACACAATCATGGAATTTAGCATCCACCAGTCTTCATAGTCTGTGGAGTTCTTGCTGGGTTCTCCAATTGTCCCATCAACGAAACCCAATTTCTTCTTTGCACGCAACGCTACACGCATTGCCATAGCCCATTCGTCGTAGTTCACACCTTTCATCTGAACGTGAGTAATCAGCAAACCCGGATGATCACCAGACATAAGACTGTACAGACCTCCTCCTTTCAGTGGTGGTGGCGGTGTCTCTCCTGACATCCTAGTGTTCTTCGTTCTGTTTGTGTTCAAGGCTCTGATACCATGAACGATTTATGGAGGAATATAATTTTCTGATGTATATTTCTATTAACAATGTACAATATATACAAGAACGTCACGTGAGCTGATCCTTGCTCATTAATTCCCTTAATGGACTGCTAGAAATAAGCCTATAAGGACTCTTGCCAACTATACATATATTCTGTCATATATACAAATATCCTCGAGATTGAATTTCCTATATTGATCATCAACAATATGATCCTATATTATTTTATAAAACTAAAATTAATTATATCTCTATTAAATTAAAATTAATTAAATATAATCTTTTATAATTAAGAAATTATTTTCTTATTTAACTAAAATACGTTTCTTAATTAAAGTTATTTTGATTTGATTAAGATATATTAATTTTATTATTTGTTTAGAAGGTTATTATTCTATTTCATATAAAAATTTCTTTTATTAGTTTAAATAATAAGTTTCTTGATTATTAGAAAGAGATATTTTCTTAATTAAAATTTAAAAAATATTTCCATTTGTTAATTAAGAAAATGAGTTTTCTTTAATATTTTGAAAAAATAGTTTCCTATTTCATTAAAAATGATTTATAATTAATTAAGAAACTAATCTCTAAATAAATAATGTAAACAACTTCTTTAATGAATTTAAAATGTTATATTTACTTCTGAAAATGGTTTCCTTTAACATTAATAATTAAGGAAATGTTATTTCCAATTAGATTTCTAATTATTAGATTTCTAATTATTTTAGAATATCATACTTATTAAATTCTTAAAAAGATTTTTCTATTTTATAATAAGTTACAAGCATAATTTGTTAAAATTGTTTACAATTAAATTTTATCAAATAAATCAAAATAATTGGAAATGGTTTATAATATGAATTCAAAAAATTGTTTTCAAATCTAATTGCATTTCTATTTGAAATAGATGTTTAATTTATTAAAGAATCCATGGCTTTAATCTAATTAATTATTAGAAATATTATTTTAGATTATGAAGATCAATAACTAGAATTTAACAAGGCTTGATATTTTATACATATAATTTGATTATGTCTGCAGGAATTGTATGTTTTAATTTTATATGTTTCATATATTATATAAGCATATTGAATTGCATATGTAAATATGTGACATTTTACATGTAATTTGTGTTTTGAAGAGACCGGTTAAAATTAAATATATCTTAAAATAGTAAGTACATATTTAGAACATAATTATTATCTTCCATTGTTATAAGAATAAATTAGAGTTTTATTTATTATTAGATTTGTGTAATAAGTTCAAGGATGCTTTTAACTACAATATGTTTAACCTTATAACAATAGATCCTATTTAACTAAATTTATATAATTTAGAAGAGTAAACTCATGATCATATTTATGAATTTAAAGGCAGGCTAGAAATAATATATAAGATATATTTTATCACGAATTATTACCGAATATATCTCAGAGTCATATGAGATATGATTGATTGATTTGATATCTACCTAATTTAAGTTTAGCTAGTTTCTTGAGCAAACTCAAGATCAATTAAATTTGAATAAGACCTAACCTACTAAAGAGATTAGAGTAATTTTTTTCAAAATAGTAATGAGACTATTAGTTTGAACAAAATATTGGGAGTAACCAAATATATGATTAAAGTCCTAATCTTATTTTGTTATTATGACATATAACCTATTACTTTCTTTTTTATATTTATATTTTCTCTTGGGTAGAAATCACCTTTGTTTAGTATAGTTGATACTAAGTGTTAATGAACCAAATTTCTTGGACATACGTTAGGTTAAGAAGAGTCCTCAAAGTTAAAAAAGAAAGCTATGTGTCCATTATACAATATTGTTATTAAACCTTGTTGAGGATTTGGTGACAAAGTTTTAGAAATATATCGATATCATATATATAGCAAAATATGGTGATATTTTAAGTTGACTAATATCTCATAAAATTTAATAGCAGCATGTAAGACAAATTTCAACACCGTGATAACATAATGCAAATAGTTGCATGAAGTAGTGTAGAAAGGTACAGTACCTTTATGGAATTATTTAACTTAATTTAGCCTACTAAAAGTATAAATATGGACTACAATTAAACGGATTGGCATACGTGTGATAATAGTTATCATTAGAATAAGATATTTGCATTAATTTTCTTGCCAATATAAGATACGATAAAGTTCATATATATATTTGATTTATGATTTTGGGTATTTGATACTGAATTCATATTCAACATTGTTATTCAAAGAATGATAAAAAAAATATCATTAAGCAAAAGTATTTGATCCAATTTTATCCAAATAGTTCGTATGTATTAGTTTAAGGAAGACTTATGTTTAATATAAATGGCAAAGAATAAAAAGATAATCAAGGTTGTCATTTTATTCCATAATGGTTAAATTTACATAATGAGAATCATAAATTTTATATATATGTACAAAATATATGAAACTAGTAAAACTTGTTAATTTGAAGGATAATCAAATCAACCATTGGTAAAAGGATAATGATGGTAACGAATTGTTATATATTATATACATGATGTATGTAATAATAATTCATAAAAGGATGAATACTTGTATTTCATTAAATTTAAGTACAACTTTATATAATATAGTCATATGCATTAAACAAAATAATGATTTAAAATTTTCAAAATTTCAAAGTGCTTAAATCTAAGTAAAAATCAAGTAATGTGAATACTGGAGATTGTAAGACTTTAAAAGAGTTGAAGTTAATGATTTTGGATATCATCTTACAAACCCCATTGTATAAAATATTCGTTTCAATGTATACTTATAAGAGAATGGTTCTTAAGATAAGTTGTGGGAGTAAGATGAAGTTTAAAAAGTTCAAATCTCATGAAATTACATCCAAATGGAACTAATGCCTTTATTAATACATATGATGTATGGTTGAAAGTTACGAAGTATTGACATATTCACTTTTATGATGAATTCAAAGAATTAGTTTTGGAGATGATTGTAGATTTATCATGTCTACTAAAAGGTTAGTGGGAGTATAATTGTTATTTTTAGTGGGGATACGTAATGATATACTTCTCATAGAGAATAATAATTCACATTTTTATATTGTTGAAATTACGATAGTCTAAGAACAACTCTTATTAGAAATGAAAAGGTAATAGCTTAACTTTTGGAATTAGGTCTGTAGAGACAGATATAAAAGTTGTTTAAGTCCAAGTACAAATTAGGTCTATAGAGATAGATATAAAAGTTGTTTACCTATTATAGTCCAAGTACATAAATAATATACTAAAGATGTTTACTATTTGAGATATCTAATACTTATAAAGTATTAAAGATATATGTTATTCTATTATGAGTTGATAATTTTGATTTTAAATTCATATAGATATTAACTTTAGTTTGACATAATTAGTCCTTGTTAAAGTATATTTTACTTTGAACAATGTTATTGTAAATTAGAAAAGTTCCAATATAAATATAATTTTTGATAAAGTTCTAATATATTTTCATTTAGTGAAAATGATTGTTCGGGATGGTAAGTTCTTTAATGAACTTGGTATAGTTTCTTGTGTTATTCAAACAGTAATGAAATGTGGAATATGAGAGCCATTGCTATGCGAAAGGAGCTAAAGTCTTATTAAAGATCCAACTTTATGTTTAGGCAGTTTCTCGTAATTTTGATGATAACTATATGAAAGATATAAGATTTAAGCAAGTGCTCACTATAAAAATATCTTTTAAAATTCTTTCACAAAACTATTTTTGCATGAATAGTATGATCGTCATATAATAATATAGTATAAGATACTTAAACAATTGACTTAATTCAATTAGGATATTGTTGGTTTATATCTTATAGCCAAACAATTAGTTATAGTTTTTATGATATAATTATTTAAAGATATTCTTTATCTTATGCATATTCGTTTAATTAACTGATGTATAAGATAACGTATATAGGATAAATGTATGTTGCAAATGAAATTATAATGAGATGATAATTATGTGATTTATATTACGTTTTTATATCATCCCTACATAGTTTCTAGTTGTTTTTCTATTGAGAGCACAAATTATGTTTCTTTTTAAAAAGAAAGTAGTCAATATCATAGATTAAAATATGAAGATACTTACATAAATATGTAGATTCTTGTTAGAGAATAAGTTCACTGAACTGACCTGACATAAGAATTCTATTTAGAATATTAATTGTATGTCTATTAAAACTCTTATTGTCATAATTATATAAGTGATCATTTGACTTGAATTCTCTAAAGCATCTCATATAGGGATTGCTATGTTTAATACTACATATGACCTATCTTATTTAAGGGTATCTCAATTAGTAGTCATTGGAAATAACATTAACCTTATGAAGGTACTTGACTGATTAATAAAGTATTCATTACCTTAAAGTCATTAAGATGATTTTTTTGTTTTTGATTAATATTGATTTGAAAAATCTTTGGCCAAGATGGAATGACATTTTGAAAATAGTTCTTCAAGTGTCATTAATAAAATTGATTGCTAATGATAGAGAACTAATATGATTGAACTCAAATAGAATAGGTATTAATTTCATGCTCTATGTCTAATTAGAACATTGTATAATGAAAAGATATCATATACAAAAATTATGCACAAAAAGATTGGTCAAAACTATTTGAAAATTCTAATATTTGGATAGTTACAGTGCATTGCTAGATGTCAATCTTGATATATGAATAAATGATTTATTTAAAGAATTACAGATAAATTAAAGAAGGTTAGTTTTATCTAATCCTAAATATAATTTAGAGTTATAATATGTTCAATGCTAATATATTTAGGAACATAGTGAGTCAAATACAAAGAAAATATGATGAGAGAAAAAGTAATTTAATCAAGTTGGAACAAATTTCCAACACTTTGCTGAATATGTTTCATTACTACTCCTCGTAGCAACTAACTCATTCTTCAACTTCCAATTTTCTGCAATCGTTTCAGCTTGCAAAACATCTACTACATTCTCTCTTAACTCTGCCCCTTCAACCTTCAATATATTACTTTGACGTTATATCATCTTCTCTATATTTTTCAGCTCTAAAATAATTTGTCATGCTCTTGGACTAAATCTTTGATCATGTCATTCATGAAATCCATAACATTTTCACTCTACCATCAGGGAAAAAACATCAATTTGTTAATGAAATATATGAACTTATTTAGCTAAAATAACATAAAATTGTACCAAAATTACTGGAAAGTGTCGATAGCCATAAAACCTTCTTCTTAGGTTTTCATCAGTCTATGAAGTCCATCTAGGTGCTTTCAAGTTACAGTAACAATATTTAGCCTCTCCATCATAGTCTCATTCAACTGGGTAAGTTGAAGAAATTAGTTTGTATGGCCTCAAATCAAGCTTAGAGCACGTCCCTTTACTGTTAAAGATGAAAATTTCAAAAATTTCAACTCAACACAAAATTACAACCAAGAAAACAACAAGCTGAATCCTCTAATCAGCCTTATTGTCTTGAAGAACTATTACTTGAACTCATTCTCAAGTATTACAGCACAATGTTGTAATGTTGATTGTGCATCCACTGATAGCTAAATGATGTCTACATAACTAAATTTGTTTGCTCCTAAGAATCTGCATCTCTTCCATGAATTTCATACTTTATCTTAAACCTAGTGGATAAAGATAAACAAGACATGGATAATTTGCATCTCTTTCATAAATGTCATACTTTATCTTAAGCCCAGCGGATATAGATAAACAAAACATAGATAACCACCAGTGAAGCTAAACCAAGTGACATTAATTATATCCTATGTACAACGTCAAGTAGATAGGGAAGAAAAAACTTGATCATATCCTACATACAAATGTATAATAGAGTTGCACAGGAAAACAATTATATTCTACACACTATTCAACCCTATAATCAAACTCATTTAAAAAAGGTAAAGTAATTTACCTAAATGTAACATTGTTAATGAAACTTTCTATAAACATGGAAAAAGGGAAAAGGAATAAAGTGAAGATTCAAACACCAGAAATGATATACAAAAATTAGAAGGGAACATGAGTCATTAACTACTTGGGTCTTCAATTAGAGAACATGTATGTTTCAAATTTCCAAAACCCAACCACCCATTCACTTCAAATGCCAAAAGAGAGAGCTCACACTACGTAGAAGGTAGAAGCGAGATTGGAGTGAAGGCACATGCGTGAAGTGATGATACATGCAGGGATTAGAGTAAAGGCACAGTCGAGAGAAGAGAAATGGGGTGAAAACACCTACTGAAAAAATGATTGATTTAGGATTGAAGAGTAGAATTTTAAATGAAATTCAACTTTTTTCTTAAATTTCACTTAGCCTAGACAATAACTTGTGTGTTCTTAGCGTGACATCTAAAGACTAACTGGCCTGCATGTAATGGCGTGCATAAAACACGCCCTAATTTTCGTCCAAAATGCCTTAAATTGAGCAGACTCGTGAAATTTTAGACCTTCTTTGAGCAAGTTACAAGTTTAAGTCCTAAACTGTTCAAACTAAAAAAAGTTAAGCCCCAGTTTAGGCTTTCTGTCTTTCTTTACCACCATTTCATACTTTGGTACTTGGTCATTGTCGTTTTGTTCCTTTGTTTTCCCTTATCTTTTTATTTGTCTTGCACTTTAGTCCTTAATTGCAATTTAGTCCCTTTTACATTTCTTTTAATTTTTCAATGCAAGCGTTTTTCAATTTCCAAATTTGATTCCCAATATTTTTTATTTTCAATTTAACCCAAGTTTTCCTAAAATACGAAATTAATCTCTAATAAGTCAAATTAGTCTATGAGAAATTAATATCAATTAAATACAATTAATTGTTACAGATTAAATTAAAAAGTTCAACAAAAACTAAAGTGATTAAAATTAACAACATAAAGAAAATATCAAACATAATAAAAAGATTAGGAAAATAAAATTGAGCTAGCACGAACACAAAACAATTAAAAATGTAGTTTTTCTATTTTTATTAATTTTACAAACAAATAAAACTATAAGAAAATTTACAAAACAAAGTAAGCGTTAGTTTCAACAATTATATATTTTTTAATTATTAAATAATATTATGTCATGTTTGAAGCTCAAATTCATTTATTAGACTTATGATAAGCTACCAATTAATAATGAGACCGTGACTCTCATATTTTATGAAGAACTAAAAGTAATTATATATTTTAAATTATTACAAAATTATAAATAACCAAAAACACTTAAAAAATATCTCCTTTAATATAAAAAATTATATCAGTTTCAAATAAAAATAAAATTTGAAAACAACCTCTTTACTTTCCGTACAGCGATATTCTTGCTGAGTATTATTATTGTTATTATATCAACTTTCTTAAAATATGAAAAAAAATCATGTTAAGGTTTATGATGGATTTAGAAAAAAATATTTAAAAACATGAATTTTGGTTGGCATAAAAGTTTCGATATATAATTAAAAATTATGCTCAAATGTCATTTTATAACAAATTTGGAAAACAAAAACTTGCAAGATTTAAACAAACTATGCAAGTGAATGAATGAAATGATCGAAAGAAAAACAAATCAAAGGACGAAAACACCCCCAATCTTGACTATATTAATGAAACCCGAAAAACCCTATCATAAACCTGTCGGCTTCCTCGCTATCCCAAACATCAAATCTTCAATGGCGCAAACACTAACTCGAACCCTAGTTTCCACAACGTCTCGCCACCTCGCCCTCCTTCTCCAAAAAAGGCTTGTTTCCTCCTCCTCGTCCGTCTGTGTGACCCGTCCTCTTTCACTGCCGTCTCTCCTTTTTATCCGGCGATCTTTGCTCCCAACTGCTCAATTAATCGCCCCCAGCAGACTTAGCTCTATTCGTTGCCGAGTCAATCGGAGTGGCAACTCATCCTACTCGCCGTTGAACTCAGGGTCGAACTTCAGCGACCGGCCGCCCAATGAAATGGCGCCGCTTTTCCCTGGATGCGATTACGAGCACTGGCTCATAGTCATGGACAAGCCTGGTGGTGAGGGAGCAACCAAACAACAGATGATTGATTGTTACATTCAAACTCTCGCTAAAGTTGTTGGCAGGTAAATGAGTCTGTTATAAATCAGTTTCTTTTGGGTTTCAACAAAGTTTGAAGCTTTTAGGTTTACTGGTTTATATTGTGTGATTTGTTTGTGATTGTGTGTGTATTAGCGAGGAGGAAGCGAAGAAAAAGATTTACAATGTTTCTTGTGAGAGGTACTTCGGATTTGGATGTGAGATTGATGAGGAGACCTCTAACAAACTTGAAGGTATGGTTTTCAGTTGCTTTTTTTGTTCTTTCTTCGGGTTATTAAGTGTTCTTTTTGTTTCTTATTTTTTGTGAATTTATTTCTTTTTTGGGGGGTTCTATGCTTACAGGGCTACCTGGTGTTCTGTTTGTTCTTCCGGATTCTTATGTTGACGCTGAGTACAAGGATTATGGTGGTATGTTTCTCTGCTGATCATTGCAATTTTTGATGTATCTTGTTTTAGTATTCTAGTGCCACTGAATGCATGTATTTGTGCATTGCAAACGTTATGTATGCTTTGTCGAAAATTAAAGTTTGGTGCAGTAGTTATGAGAAGTTTGCAATTTCAACTTTAATTCAACTGATAGTCCATCTTGGCAAAGCTAAAAAGTCTGATAGGCAATGTTTAGCTTTGAATGCTAATGGACTTACACTAAAGCTTCTCTCCACGTAATTCTTACATATAAATACATGTTATGTAGCTGAATATCAGTGGAGATGACATGATTTTTGTTGTGTCATTTTGCATCATAGAGATTATGTGATTGGTGTGGCTTTTTCAATTGTGAATCAAATATTGCTCTATTTCTATCATAAAACGAGTTACTTTGGACAAATTCTTCATATATCATTTGATTCATATTTGTGTAGAGTTTGCTAATTTTTTGCACTGTATATTTCAACCTTACCTTTTAATGCCCCCGAGTCTACTTTTATCATTGTCTTCTTATTAAATAGTACATGTCGGCAAACTGAACTTTTCAGTGACTACTCACAGATTTGAAGTTTACTGTGGTCTCCATCATTAAGTAGTTCATCTTAAGCTGAAATTTCAATGACTATGTTTAGATGTGAAATTTACGGAAGTGTCATTATTGTTAATTAGCATATTTGGTAAGCTGGAATTTTCTGTGACTGCTTATATTTGAAATTTCTCATTGTCTTTATTGTTAATTAGTACATTTGGCACAGTGACTATGCTGAGATTTGAATTTGATTGCAACTTTGACTTGAATCTCTTCTTAAACTTTTTTTATGGTGCTGATGATATTTCATGGTCTATTTAGATCTTCAAAACGTTGCAGCTACCTTTGTCTTTTGTGTGGCTGTGTTAGTTGTAGTTAATTACATGTCTTCTGGTTCATTTGATGGGGGAGGGGAGGAAAATAAATTATGTTAATTTTATTGACCTATGCCAACAGTTCAATGGCGCTGATTTCTTATAACTTAAATGCATTATGCAATTGAAGAACTTTTGAAGTGTTGTAATCTTGAGAGCTGACGTCCATTATGATTTGAGTTAAACTTTGCTTACCTTTCTTGATTTTGTAGCTGAGTTGTTTGTGAATGGGGAGATAGTTCAGAGACCTCCTGAAAGGCAGAGGAGGGTAGAACCACAGCCACAGAGGGCTAACGACAGACCAAGATACAATGACCGAACTCGTTATGTGCGTAGGAGGGAAAACATGAGGTAGATAATCTGATAAGAATGCTTCTTGTACAGTTTGTGCCTTGCATCAGATGTTTGGCTTAGTGCTGCTTTTATGGGCCTACTGTTCTATGAAATTATGGTTAGCGGACTGTGGAGATGGACAATAGGCATGTGGTTAAATGTAAGACTGGATGTATTTGGTCAAATAATCAACTTAATGACGAAAGCTTATTTCCTAATTAAGGCCATTGCTTCTAGTTTGAGTTCCGTTTGCCACGTTCCTAATGTTTTTAATCTAGGTTCTAGATTTGACTAAAGCAGTTTTCTGCCAAAACTTGATATATATTTTATGGCGTAGTATAACTGAGCCTCTGAGATTGCCTTTTCTTACCTTTTGTGGAGTTGACAAGGTGAATGTCTTTTGTGTTGGTTTGCTTTTGGAGTGTGATATTTATCTTTCACCAATCCAATGTTCAATTGGAATCAGCTCTTCAAACTTTTTGTAAAAATGAAGCTCAACTCATTAAAATCGCAAGTCATTTAAGGAGCGGACCTGATCTGGTGTGTCAAAGAGCACCATCGTGAAAGTGTTATGCCTGAACAGCGTGGAATAAATTCCTTGCAACGAGTCCCCGGGCTCGCTCGCTCCTCGTACCCTTATTCCACCTTCATATTCATTTCATTGATTAGATCATAAGTCGGTAGTTGTCATGCATTCGCAATCATACTTACAATGAGACTTCTGTTACTAGTGGAAATGCGAGCCCAGTTGTGGAAATGCTGTACCAGGACAGAATTTTGCTTACTTCAAGTTGGTCTCCACCTTCACGTCAAGCCGAGTAAACATAAAATTACCCCGAACCCATTGGAGGCAGAACATTGAACGGTTCTTTGCTCTACTGCCCTGCAAATGAATTCCCCTAAAAGATTGAAAACATATATTAATATAAACTACAAAACAACCAACGTTCAACTATGCTAGCTAATCCAAGCAGCTCATCGGATACAGAAGGATTGAGATCATTAATTACCACAGTATTAAAAAATAGGATTTTATTGAAGAATAGGGTTTTCTTGTTCACTTTTCTTTTTTTTTGTCTCTAGGATTTGTCATTTGAAAAAACACTCATCTGATTGCTCGAATTGACTAAAAATAGATGACTAAGCTCAAACTTAAATATGTAGGAGGTGTTTGGTTTCATTTCTATTTTTTTACTGTAATTTTTAACTTTTTTAATTTTTAAATAAAAATAAAATTTTATTTAATTGTTAATATATATTTATTTGTATTTTTATTATTTATAATATTTATATAATAGATAAAATTTATATAACTTATAATAGTTATCTATTGAATTAAGAACATCTACTGATAGTCAGTTCATATCTTATTTTGATCATAGTTAAGTTAAAATTATACTGTATTACAAGTTTACAATTGAGAATAATTTCATACATTACTAATTTGTAATTTATTTTAATGCAGTAGAAGAAGTT
>JANKOD010000192.1:26560385-26582255 GCA_026284645.1 Erythroxylum acuminatum
AACTAAAATCGTCCAATTTATTCAATACGTAAATAGGGAGATACATGAAAATTATATAACTAAAACTTGTTTTTGAAGTACTCTCTTCATATGAGGTTCATATATGTTTAAGGTACTTTTTGAAATACATTAGTCTGTATAAATGTGTTTAAAATTCTTTATCTCATAATCCTAATTAAATTTAGAATTATAATAAAGGAGAATGTGCACCTTAAAAAAACACTAGAGATACAATATTTTTGAAGTTATTGGGTTTCTTAAAAATATTTTTTGATGAATTTAAATAATCTATTATGTCTTTCTCAGCATGTTTCCTAGGAATCTTTTGTACGCATTTGAGGTATGGAAAATAACACATATCCCGTATAACTTTACATTTTATATATCTTCCTTGTAATTGTACACAGGAGAGTTTCTTTAACTTGTAATTGGTTTTGATTAGATTTACCTTCCTAAATTAATAATTATTATATTTTTAATTAAATTGATTCATATTTAAGAGTTGAGCTAAGTTGTTTTATTAATAACGTTTGATTGATTCATATGTGATGTTCATGTCACATATGTTTTATCATTATTTTTAACAAAAATTTAATATAAATTGGAAACCTTGTAAATTTTTTAAAAAATTAAAGATTAAAAAGATTTTATAAAAATACTTAAATAACAGAAAAATTTTGTGGGTTTTAATTTTTTTGAATTTCCAATATTAAATTATAAAACTTATTTTACTAATTAATCATTAAGCAATTACAATGTTGGTAATTTTTCTTACTAATTTAACGTGGGCAGATGAACTAACTTATTAAATATTTAACTATATATAACGACAAGAGTTAAAAAGAGCTTTTAATAATGTAATGTCAACGACAAACCTTGTAAATAGTTCACATTATTTATTATTTTATATAGAAAAGAGTTGTTCCAGCTTTTTATATTAGACATTGTCAGTTAGTACATCTTGTTAGAAGCACTAATTAAAGCATTGGTACTTATAATGGTTGGAAATGATCAATGTTTAGTTGAGATTTTGCATCAAAGAATATTCCCCCTCGATAGTACACAGTGTTGCATATTTCAAGTTAAAACGTTACCATCCACTACATGACTATTGCATAATTTCGTATAACACTAAAATTACAATAAAAAATAGTAGTGGAATTAAACGAATCTTATTTTGTCAACCCATTTTTTATAATTAATTTATATTTATTTTCCTAATTTTATACCAAATTTAATTTTCAAAGAAGTAGGTGAAATGGCTTCCCTAATACCACTTACAACTCTTTTACTAAGATGATTCCTTTCAAAGTAATTTATGGTCAACTTTCTCCCATAATTAAGTATATTCCTAATTTTTATAAGTTTGATCTACATACTTATTAAATATATATGGTCCTAATTTTCAATGGTTGATCTGGTATTCATAAAGAATTGTTTGATAGAGACAAAATGATTCAACTTTTAAGGGATAATCTTGTAATAGTTCAAGCTAGAATGAAATAAAAAAGTTGATAAGCCTCATAGTCATTGAGAATTTTAATATATGAATGGGTATAAGTAAATTCTTGTAAAAGTTCAATCATCTATGAAGCTATTTCGTTGCTTTTTTTTTTGGCCTTATAAGGTGTTTTAACGTATTAGTCCGGTTGCTTAATAACTCTAGGATATGTTTGGTTTTTATGTCTCGTCTTAAAAAGAAATTAAGCGAGAATAATGTTAGAAAGACTTAACTCACCCTCAAAAGTTAACTCAAAAGGAAGAAGTTTGCAAATTATTATAAATTGTTGAATGCTCTCATACTTGTCTGATGTGGGATTCCTGACACGCCCTCTAAACCCAGAGTAGGGTTGACATTTGATGAGCATATTGGGCAAAAGGATAGAACCAGGCATTGCCCCAAACTATTGAGACAAGCAAGCTTTGAAATCATGTTAGAAAGGCCTAACTCATCCTAAAAGCTAGTTCTAGAGGAGGAGGTTTGCACACTATTATAAACTGTTGAATGCTCTCATACTTGTCCGATGTGGAATTCCTGACACCTACTTGTCTTGATGGCTTGGTCTCAATTCTGTTCCTTTGCTTAATATGCCCATCAAATGTCCAACCTTGATCTAAGTTAAGGAGGGTGTGTCAAGAATCTCAAATCGGATAAGTATGAGAGCATTCAACAATTTATAATAGTATGTAAACCTCTTCTTTTTAAGCTAGCTTTTGCGAGTGAGTTAGACCTTTTTAACAAATGATGTGGTGAAATTCTAAATAAAAGAGTTGCGATGCGTTATAAAAATTATATCATGAAATGCTTGTATAGTGAGCCAAATTGTAACTTTTTTTGTTGAGAATTTAAATTTGCAACTTGAAAATGCTAATTGAGAGCCCTAGGAGTCATTAGAGTATATGAAGATTACTATTTCACTAACTCGAGCGTGTTAAGTAGACCAACATGACTGTTGCATAATTTCAAATGATACTAAAATTGCAATAAAAAATCGTAGTGGAATTAAAAAATTCTTAATTTTTCAACCAATTTTTGTGAGAATTGATTTATATTTACCTTCCTAATTTCTACACAAAATTTAATTTCTCATCGATTCATTTTTTTGGGAGAATAGCTAGCTTCAATTACATTGAATTTTTTTGTCCATCTGTCTTCTAAAAAAGAAGAAAGTATAGGAGAGTTCTTAAGATAAAATGCAACCAAAATTAAAATCATTCCAATTATGGAGGAAAATTCTATGCCTTCTAGACGGTTTTGATAATTTAAGAAACCGTCACTTGAAATTTTTATGCAAACATAATGAGTAGATTACAATCAATGTCCACAAAAAAGACTTCAAATTTGAAATTTATAATTCATTATAAAATGACTTAGAGCTTTTGAGAGAGTTTCAGGTACGTGCAGCTCTATTAATTGAATTTCGTTAATCTAACTCTAAAACTAATATTTTTTAAGGAGTTTAAAGAAAATTTGAACTAAATCTATGTGAATTCATATACAATTAAAATTTTATATATAACTTAAAGTCTTAAAACAATAGATCATGAGTCTTATTTTTGTATATAACTCATTTTATCATTGTAGTTCTTTTCGATGTATAATTACTTCACTCTTTTTAATAATTACATCTTATGTTGTTATATGACGTTGACACAACCAATGTCATGGAAAATATTCCTCTCTTTCTATAAGTAAATAAGTTGTATAATACATTCATACAAATTTATAATCCATATAAGTAGCACATAGTTTGTATACAACATTCCT
Source organism: Erythroxylum acuminatum (assembly GCA_026284645.1). Classification (NCBI taxonomy): domain Eukaryota; kingdom Viridiplantae; phylum Streptophyta; class Magnoliopsida; order Malpighiales; family Erythroxylaceae; genus Erythroxylum; species Erythroxylum acuminatum. The sequence continues at coordinate 26,563,654 of JANKOD010000192.1, forward strand.
TGTCACAAATAAGTTTTTTATTAATTTGTCTTAAATGTCTTTAATCTTAATTTTGTAACAATCAATATTAATTACTTAATTTAAAGAATCTTTTGGTTCTTTTTTTTCTTGTTAGTTGTCCTTCCGTTAAGAATACAATGAGGTTGCGTGGTAACCTATCCCTGACACTTCACTAATGACTAGCCAAAGAAGTAAGTGAAATGGCTTCCTTGACTAATGCTGGTATAATACCACTTCCAACTCTTTTACTAAGATGATTCCTTTCAAGGCAATTTATGGTCAACTTCCTCCCATAATTAAGTATATTCCTAATTTTTATAAGTTTGATCTACATACTTATTAAATATGTTCTTGGTTGATCTAGTATATATAAAGAACTTTTTGGGGATTCTAAATTTGACGTGATCATACATAAAGTATGGGAAAAACAAGCACGTACACATTATCGAGACTTTATTGGTACGAAACACAAGGCTAGTGTACGACCGCCTTATATTTCTGAACAAATATGGAGTCGTTGGCAGCAGTACTGGACATCATCTGAGGCAATGTCCATTTCAGAGCGTAATTCTACTAACAGACGTGGAGGACCGGGGGTAGAAAGTCTTCTCATGCATACTGGAGGATCAGTTACCCACTACGAGCGTGCAGAGAGACTTATAAGTATCTAAACTTTACACTTATATTCTAATTGTTTTACTTTGTTGTATTTCAATTTAAATTGATGTGTGAATTTTGGTATGAAAATATGTGTATTATGGATAATGATAATGGTATAAATGTATGGTGCCATATATAGCTGTGTTTAGTTATTTTCTTTATTCAACAGGGGGATATCAAAAAATAGAAGAAACTCTGACGAAATTTTTATAAATTCTAGTTGACTTATAACATTTTATTCTTATGTAGGAAAAGTTTATAGGCATGAGGCCTACACTAGGTCAGCTCTTTTTGCACACTCACATTAAGAAGCATGACGGTATGACATTCGTCAACATGCGATATAGAGAACTTAATGTATGTGAAATTTATACTTTAATATTAATTCTTAATAATTATCACTTACTAATATAAGCATTGCCTCCTAATAAGACCAAATACAAGAAAATATTTGGTGACTGTCTCAGCACGAACAAGTTGTTAATGAGAGCTAGACATATCTTGATGCAGTAGGTAGTAGGGACCGTCGTGGAAGGATCTTCGGGTTAGGTTCATTTGCGAACACATATTATTCGCAATCCTCTACGTCCAATACAGCAAACATCTAGTAGACGGTTGATAACTAATGAAGTCAATGAGTTTCGGAACACAGTGCAGACATTGATGGAATACATAGCTCAGCTCCATCATGAGGTGGATGAGTTGAAGGGGAGGGGTAGCACCTCAGAGCATCCGTGATCGCCAGGACAATAGTATACTTGTAGTCATTTCATTTGAATTACAAATACTTATTATGTATTATTTAATGCTTTTATTATCAATTAAGATAATTTTAACTTTATATCATCAATCGACTTTCTATTTAAACACATTAAATTTATAAACATATAATTTATAGCTGTTGAAATTATGCATTAACCATAAGATCATGAAATAAAATTTAATGTCGGGATTTTTAAAAAAAATTTTAAAAATTTGTACCAATGGAAAATACAAGTACGTCGGTAAAATCCATTATATTTACTAACATAACAAACTATCGGTAAAATCCATTATATTGACAGATGGAATTTAACAAATCGTCGGTAATATCAAAGAATAACTATTGGTAATATTGACAGCACGTTGCCAACTTTACTATCAAGATTTGTTGAACCATCAGTTGTTTAATTGTAACCGTTGGCAATAGAAATTAGCGACAGAATTAACCGAAAGACAAAGGCGTCGTAAAAACGACCATAGTGCTATTGTTGTTAAGAACATCCTAGTTTCACTTGGATTTTGGAATTTTACTTGTTGCTTGGAAGGCTAGTTTGGCTTGTTCTTTGAAGTTAAATAGGTAAGGGAATTCTAAACTTGATAGCGGGTATTAATACAAGTTTTATGATAATTGAATTGGCATGAAATATATGTTTTGATGTTGATAATTGAGTGTTGGAGATGATCCTTGTTTGGCAAATTCTGTTTTGGTTTTGAAGTATGTAAGATAATGATTTGTGAGTTGTCTAATGAATGATTTTGAATTGGGTTTAGGCATGAATTTGATAAGGGATTGAAACATGAATAAGGTAGAACTTAAGTGAAATTAATGGACTATGTTAATGGTGTATTGAATGGAAGTGAAGGAGTCAAGTTTTGGAAGCAAAATGAAGGCTATGGGTGAGTGAAACTTCGGTTAACTCATCCCACAATTGTGGGATTTATATGACTCATTCCCACGATCGTGGGGAGTACTTAGGAAGGAGAAAAGGTTGGTTTTGGGCAATTGTTGGACTATATAAGATTAAGGTACTTTATAATGGTGTAATCGGACTTAATTAAGGTGTAAAATGAGCCTAGTTTTATGTGGGTGTTATAGTTAAATTCTGCATATGTGAATTTAGAATAAAATTCATAATGTTCAACTCCAATTTTGATGATAATTTAAAGCACTACAGTTTAGTACTTATACATCTTCAATCTGCCTAATGTGATGAATGTTACCCTTATTAAAATAATAGTAATCTATTTACCCTTTCTATTATATCTAATTTTTAGAATTTAAAGTAGATTAAACATGAACATGCTCTTGATGTATAGAAATATAGTATTGGATATATTGGGATATATTAGTATTAATACAAATTAAAAAAGTTAAATACTCTTTCAGACCTTTTATCAAATAGTTAGCAAGCTTTCTTGAGGGAAGTGTTAAAGGTTGTAAAAAAAAGTCAACCCATATACAACTAATAAAGAAAGACAATAAATCATCTTCGAAACACAACCACAAACGCAACCCATACAATAAACGTAGAATTAAGAAGTCACAATAAACACCTAAAGGTATAAATTAAACTTAGCACGAGATAGAAGGTTTGAAAATAGAAAAAAATACAAATATAGTTAACGATGGTTGTTTGATAGTGACAACCATAATACAGGAAACGAGCATAAGAGAGGGAACAATGGTTAGTGCATTGTGAGTGTAGAGGAGTGTTGATGGCTAACACAAAAATGAATAGAGGTTCGTTAAAGTAGTGATAAAAACCTAACATAAAACGATGTTGTTTCTTGTTAAGGTAAATGATGTCATTTTCCATTTTGATGGAAGAAATATAGTACAATGTTGTTAGAAACAAAAAAATCATTGCCAACTTGAAGACATTGCCATATTCATTGTCACCTTTGTATAACATAATTATTATTACACATAGAGAAAAAATTATTATTACAATACCTCCATGATCGAAATATTATTGTTTGAAAAATATTAGAACTTAATTATATTGAATTATAATAATATTATAAGTTTTCTACAATTTTGATTATAATATGACTACTTCATATCAATCATTTTAACAAAATAAAAAAAATTTATGAAAAAGGTTTAGTATTGGCAATGTTTATCTAGTTTGGTAGCAAAATATTTCAGAATTTGCGACGCTTATTTAATTTAGTAGCTAAATCAGGGATTTGACGATGAATTTTATATTCATCGTTAAATGCAACAGATGACAAAAAAATAAGCTGAGATGGTGTCGTTTGTTTGACTATAAATGACGTTGTCCCAGTCTGTTTAAACATAGACATGTGACACTCTTCTTTCTTCTTTCTTTTTTCATTTTCATCCATTCCTCTCTCCACATCGCTCAAATTACCAATTCACACCCCATCGTCAGTGAAAGAACTTTCTTCTCCTCTCTCTGTCATCCATCATCTCCTTGTGCCTTGTCTCCAACTGGTTAATGGTGTTGCTTGCATTTTTTGGGACTCAAAATAAACACTAAATGTATATGTCCATAGCCATCCTTATTATACAAAATGTTTAGTTTTTTGCGTTATTTGCTGATGATAATTGTTGAAATGTAGTGGATATGTGTTATTATGGCTAAAGAAAGGGAAAATAATGATTTAGGTTGAAATGTGGTTGCATATTAGGTGTTTGAAAAATTTCCTGAATGATTGTGTTCTATATATTTCTTGTCAAACTTTAATAAAAGTAGGGTATGAAGAAGTAAAATGTGCATCTATCCTTTTCTTTGTACGCACACATTGGATATTATGAAACCTATATAGGATGTTGTAAAGCATTGGATCTGAGTTGTAACACATGAATGTTGTAATGAACAGCAAATTGTCTGCACATTGATCTTACATTATCCTGTTGATAAGATCCAATCAGCAAAATTGTCCAGTGATTTGAGAGTCATTGTCAGGAATGAATTGTTATGCCTTCAGTATGCCAGGCAGTTGAAGGAAGACAACATGCAACAAAATGCTTTGGACAAAGTTTTGGTAATTTTTTTAATTAATTTTATTATATGCATTAGATTTAATTTACTTATTTAAATAGAGTTAACTTATATGTGTTGTTCAAAAATGAAGCTCAATATTGTCGATATCGAGAACCCTGAATTTTCAAGTTGTGTTGATATCGAGAACCTTGAATTTACAAGTTGTGTCAAATCACTTTTGTGTCGGATGAGGAGGCAAGGAGTCATATTCCAGAAACAGTGACTCCAAAAAATTGGAGTGAAATATGTGATTATTGGGCATCTACGAAGGTTCAGGCTTGTCTTCTTTCACTTCATATTTCCTTCCAGTAATTTTTTTCATTTAATGACTATTTCCTCTCTCTATCTAGGAAAAGTGTGAGAAAGTCAAGGCTAACAGAACCAAAATGAAAGCTCCTCACAACACCGTCTTCACATCATTTGTTGTAGTACGACAAGAATTTGTAAGTGTAATGTTTACAAGTTATTATTTTATTAGTTAATACAATATAATCTATTGTGTTCCAAATTTTTGTATTCATATAACACAGCAGATTCAACTGCATAGACAAGAGTGTGATAAGATCACACTCTACAAGCTAACATATTATAAGGAAGGTGAAGGCTGGATATTTGAAGAGACAGAAAATAATTATGTAAGTATAAAAATTTAAATTTTAGAGTTTATTTATTTATGTAATACTAAGTCATAATATTTGAATTACATCTCGATTTTGTGTTTTGAATTATAGGACAAGATGTAGGATTTGTTGCAGAGAATATTGTCTAACAAGAATGAGCCCGATGTGGATGACATTTGCTACAATGTCCTTAATACAAGATCATAGTTTATCAAAGGTCTTAGGCATGGCCCTAAGCTAGTTGGTTCATCATCGCCACGACCAGCATATGTAACGACTCTTCAAGAGGAGAATCGGTTGCTTAAGGCTCAATTACAAAGTAATAAAGAAAAGATAGATCGCACTCAAGAAAAATTACAACGTAATGAGCTAAAACTAGACCATACTGAATGAGAGTTGACCAAGCTAAAAAAGATGGTCAAACAAATACTTGGGTCACAGTAGGTCAATAGTAGTGATGATGAGGAGTCTTAGTTTGTCGATGAATTTTTTTCTTAAGTTTTATAATTAACATTTAATTACATGTTTTTGTATAAAATGCATTTCATTTTTAATTATGAAATACTTTATTTTACTTTATTTATTATTATTTAAACATTATGTCACCAACAATAATTACAATATGTGACTAAATTATAATTCAAACCATGTTAAAAACAATAACATGAACTAAAAATGTTGTTAATAATTACAATTAAATATCAAATAGGTAATATGGAAGTTAAATTAAAAAAATTGTTCGTCACTAAAAGTTTTTAGCTACAAATATAAAATCGTCCCCAAAACTTTTTGCCTCACTTTCCATAACGTCTCTAATAACATTTATCTACGCTTTAATTTTTGTAGCTAAACATATTCTGCTACGAAAACAAATCTTCATTAAACATTATTATCTACACCTATGTTAACGAAGTCAATTACCTTTATCTACCAAAATTAAACGTGGCAAGAAGCAATAAGTGATCTGTGACTATTTCTCCTTTCGTCGCCTATTCTTTATTAGCAACAATGTAATGATCGTAGTAAAATATGTTGGGTGACTATTCATTTAAAACATCGTAGATAACTTTTTGGTACCAGGCCTTTGCGACCATTTGTTTGACGATTTGTTTCGTCACTAAAAACTTTTTGCGACAATTTTGTTTCTTTTAGTGACGTTATATTTTGTCACCAATACCCTTCTATGTTATAGTATGTATAGATATACAATAACATATATCTTGTACAACTTCACATTTTTATATATTTTCCTTGTAATTGCATTTGGCACTCCTGGTTATTTTATTGTCCCTTGTATTTTCATTTGTACTTTTGACTTAGAGGTATTCTCCATCATTTATAAACAATAAAACATGGAACTCAATGAAAAAAGTCATTACATCTTTCTTCTTTATCTCATGTTTCAAATTTTTATAAAATGAAAATTATATGAATTTTTAATACAACTCAAAAGCAAAATTCAAAATTAACATGCATCCTATGAGCGATGAAAGTGTTCGAGCATGAAATTGTAAAATATACTTGTTTTCTACCCTTTAAATTTTTTATAAAACTTTTTTATTCAAACCATTTTAAAAAGTTTATTTTTAAAATTCTTATAAACTTTTATTATTTTAATTTTTTAGAAAATCTTTTTTTTAATTTTCATGAAAAATAATGACAAAACACACATAATATGAACATTACGTGTCAACCAATCAAATGTTATTGATATGATAACTCAATTTAGCTCTTAAATCTAATCAGAATTAATTAAACTGACCTAAACTAATAATTTATTATAATTATCATATTTTTAATTATATTTAATTAGTTTGATTTAGATTTAAGAATTGAGTTAATTAAGTTGTTGTCTTAATAACGTTTGATGGATTCACATGTCATATATGTTTTATCATTATTTTTAACAAAAGTTTAAAATAACATTTTTCAATAAAAATTGAAAACCACATAATTTTTTTAAAAAATTAAAGATTAGAGAGATTTTATAACAATACTTAAATTACAGAAAATTTTTGTGGCTTTTACCCTTTTTTATATTAGGTGTTTTAATTTTTTAATTCCAAATATTAAAATATAAAACTTATGTTAGTAATTAATCATTAAGCAATTACGATGTTGGTAATTTGTCTTACTAATTTAACGTGGGCAGATGGACAAACATATTAAATATTTAACTCTATATAACAACTAGAGTTGAAAAGAGTTTCTAATCACATAATGTCAAACAGTTCACGAGTTCCAGCTTTTTATGATAGACATTGAGAGCTTCAAAGAAGAATAGGTAATTTTAGGTAAGTCAAGTTTAAACGTTACCATCCACGACAAGACTATTACATAATTTTTAAGTCGTAATGAACTACTCGAATTAAGACATCGCATATAACTTACAATCTTAAAACGATAGATCATGAGTCCTATTTTGATATATAACTCACTTTGTTGTTATATCTCTTTTCGGGTGTATGATTACTTCACTCTTGAATTTCTAATAATTACATCTTAGGTTGTACAATACATGTATACAAATTTATAATCCATCTAAGTGGCATATGGTTTGTATATAACTTTTCTTGTGACAAAAAGTTTTTTATTAATTTATCTAAAAAATCTTTAATCTTAATTGTAACAATCAATATTAATTACTTAATTTAAGGAGCAGTTTGATTTTAATTTTATTTTCTGTTTTAGTTTTTAGTTTTCGTTTTCTATTTTCTGTTTTCTATTTTCTGTTTTCAATTTTTGTTTTTTCTTTTACAAAAAACGAAAACCTGCTTGGTTGTTAATGTTAATATAGTTATATTTTTAATTTCCGTTTTCTATTTTCAATTTCTCTCTTTCTTTCAAATGAAAACAAAAATATGTTTAGTTGTTAATATTAATGTAGTTATATTTTTATCATTGATAATAATTACATATTAAATAAAACTTAGAAAAATTATTTTTAATTAAATAAATTTATTTTTATCTCTTATATAATATTTATTAATATATTATTTATAAAAATATAGTGAGGTTGCGTGGGAACCTATTGTTAGACTCCTAAGTCGTGATAGAGGGATCGTGCAGGCATTGGCGTGCCTTGACTAATGTTCGACACGCGGAACAATGGCTAATGGATTTGGCATAGGTAAGCATTGGATAGACCAGTGTACTAATGGCTTGGATGACTCATCATCAATGAATAGAGATAAGGAGATCTTGGATGATGTAGCGGATAAGATCATAGTGGATGTACATAAACTTTAAGAGATTAAGATCATGTGGAAGGATCATCTGAAGATAGAGGAGATCTTTGTGGATAAGGATAATCATTTCTAGATAATGTAATCTTTTTTCTTGTTATTGTAATGTAGCTTAATCTTATTATATAGAGTCCTAATTGGATGGCGATGTCATCTATTGGTTAGTTTGATGTAATTTGATAAGGATAAGATTGTGATCTTAGCTAGTGGAGTTCTAGCAGGATTCTAACCTAGTCATCTGGAGATATCTATAAATATCTTATTTGAGCCTTGCTCTGGAAACTAAGAGGAGAGTATTGTGAGACACAGAGATTGAGAGAGTATTCCTTTGTGTACTTTGAGGGAAGTAATGAAGGTTGGCTTTTAAGTTGTATCTCTTTCATGTTCTTGTTGTTGCCTTTACTATTCTAGTGCTTCTGTAATTTTCTTGCGAGTGTGAGAGTTAAACACTGGCAGTTTGAGAACTCGATAGTTAGTCGACGATCACGTAGGAAGGCTGAGTCTTGCTTAGAAGGACCTAAGTAAGATTTTCGTGCAAAGGAGTAGGCGAGTCTTGTGGATAAGTTTAGTGCCGAACGAAAACCTTTGTAGCAGCTGGCATTAGAGCCAAATTTTGATACGACAGGAGGGAGCAATTTGACAGAATGTGTCAATCGAGTGGATCCACTCATTAGGCTGATCCCTTGAGGGGAGAAAGAGGTGACTTCTTACAACTCTCGACTCGAGATGTTGGAAAAGCGAATCTAACAGTTGCAGCATCAATCGCGGAGCTAATGAAGGCACCAGAGGATTCTAGATAGATCACAATCCTAAGGCGTCCCGTTGCAACGCAGGATGTTGGGCATGTTGAAAGCACTTTGGTGAAGGCGCGAGAGCCACAAGTTTTCGACGACGAGCGGAGAGCCAATGAGCTCAAAAATTTCTTGTGGGATATGAAGCAATACTTTGCGGTAGCAAAGGTTTCCAACTAGAAAAATGTGTCGATCACGTCTTTGTATTTGGTGGAGGATGCAAAGTTGTGGTGGAGAAAAAAAGCCTCCAATGACATCAGTGCAGGGAGACCTCCCATCAACACTTAAGAGAAGATGAAGAAGGAGCTAACGGACAGTTTCTCCCCAACAATTGTTCATGGCTCGCATTCGAAGCTTTAAAGAGGTTAAAGCAAGACAACTCGATGCGGGAGTATGTGAGGAATTCATATCTTTAATGTTGGACGTACGAAACATGTCGGAGCAGTACAAGTTGTTCAACTTCATAAACGACTTGCAAGGTTGGGTACAAATGGAGCTTAGGTAAAATGTGAAGGACCTCTCAAGTGTGATAGCGGTTGCGGATGCCTTGGTGCATCTTCAAATGCCACCACCTATTTGAACTAGCTACGTGGGTAAGAAGAATGGTGGGATGTGGAATGGTAGGCGAATCTTCTCAAGGAAAGAAACAAACAAAATGAGATATTGCTTGTTTCATTTGTGAAGGGCCACATTTTGCTCGAGAATGCCTAAGATGGAAGGCGGGTGAGGAGCAAGTAAATTAAATGGTCATGAAGGATCAAGGAGATGGAGAGGAGGACTCAACAGAAGAAGTCTACCTCAACGGTTTTACAATGTTGGGCTTAATGGGCCTTGTGAAAAAGCATCCGAACAAAGGCAAGGATACATCTGATAGAGAAGGAACATGTTACGTGGGAAATGTGCCAATAACAAAGGAGTCTTTGAGGAAACCACACTTGGAGGAGTGTCCACATATTATTTCGATGAGGGCATCGATTTTTCTGGTAGGGATGAGATGCAAGATTTGGATGCGAGACCAAAAGAAGGGTTGAGACGGGCTTCGAATGAAAAGTTAGCTAGATCACAGGCATGACAGGAATAGACGAGAGTTCAAAGGTTAGTTAACATGTAGATCAATCATGGTGTGAGTTTTGGTAGAGTTTTAGACCTTGTACGTGCTGACTTGGCTAAGGCTAAGTTCTTGATGGACTAAGGACTTAATGTGTGCTCAAATGGACGAACCATGGATAATGGAGTTGGCATGGGTAAGTATTGGATGGACCAATGTATTATTAGCTTAGATAACTCATCATCAATGGATAGAGATAAAGAGATCTTGGATGATGTGGTGGATAAGATCACAGTGGATGTACATCAACTTTAAAAGATTAAGATCATATGGAAGGATCATCTGAAGATAAAGGAGATCTTTTTCGATATGGATAATCATTCCTAGATAATGTAATCTTTTATCTTGTTCTTATGACATTTCTTAATCCTATTAGATAGATTCCTAATTAGATGAGGATGTCATCTATTGGTTAGTTTGATATAATCTGATAATGATAAGATAGGATAATATTGTGATCTTACCTAGTTTAGGATTCTAACTTAGTCATCTAGAGATATCTATAAATAGCTCATATGAGTCTTGCTCTGAGAATTAAGAGGAGAGTGTTGTGAGACACAGAGATCGAGAGAGTATTCCTTTATGTACTTTGAGGGACGTAATGAAGGTTAGCTTTTAAGTTGTATCTCTTTCTTATTCTTGTTGTTGCCTTTACTATTTTAGTGCTTCAGTAATTTTCTTGCGAGTGTGAGAGTTAAATACTGTGAGGGTCGTGAGGTATTTGAGAACTCAATAGTTAGTCGACGATCACGTGGGAAGGTTGAGTCTTACTTAGAAGGTCCTAAGTAAGATTTTCGTGTAAAAGAGTAGTGGCGTCTTACGATAAGTTCATTGCAAAAGGAAAACCTTTGTAACTCCTATCCCTGATACTTCATCAATGACTAGGTGAAATGGCTTCCTTACAGTACTTATTCCTAATTTTTCTAAGGTAGATCTAGATACTTATTAAATATGTTCCTAATTTTTCTATCGTTGATCTAGTATATATAAATAATTGTTTGATAGAGACAAAATGATACAACTTTTAAGGGATAATCTTGTAGTAGTTCAAGCAAGAATGAAATAAACAAAGTTAATAAGCATCATAGTCAGTGAGAATTTTAATATATGAATAGGTTTCCTACATATTCAACCTTATAACTAAATTCCTGTAAACGTTCAATCTTCTATGAAGCTATTTCATCCCTTTTTTTTAATCCTTATAAGGTGTTGTAAGGTATTAGTCTGATTGCATAACATTTTGACTTACTAGCTAACTCTATGATACATTTGCTTTTTGTGTCTCCTCCTGACACTACAATGAAAAGGACATTTGGCTACAAAAAAATAGTAGCTAAAGGTCCAAAAATCGTCACTAATAGTTATTAGCGACGATTTATATTCGTCGTCAAATCCCTGTAGCTGAAAACTATAAGTGACATTTTTAGCTAAACGTCACCAATAACTTTTACCTACGCTTTATTTTTGTAGCGAAAAACTATTAGCGACGTATTGGGAAATCATCGCCAATAAATTTTGGTTACGTTTAGTTTTTGTAGGTAAAAACTATTAGCTACATTTTTTAAAACGTAGCCAAATGGTTTTAGCTACATTTTATAAAATGTAGTCAAATTTTTAATCTACATTTTAACTAAATGTTATACCATATTGAATTATAATTATTTGTTACTTTTTTAGTCCATATTATTGTATATAATATTTAGATTTTTTGTTGATATTCAATTATTAAAAATTATACAAAAATAATCGATAATTTGAAGCATTATATTTAAAAATAAAATGTCAATAAATTTCTTTGTGTACAAGATTTTAATTACAACTTCAATAATACTTATATACAAAATAATAAATAAAAAGACTAGTTTACAAGATATAATACACATCACCCAGCCCCATTGTAGCTTTTTCAAGTTTGTAATCCGAGAAAAAGTATTAAATCTATATTATAATAAAAACAAGAATTAAAAGAAAAAAGTATAAGAGATATAATTAATGTCATTAATTTTCATCTTCATTGTTTACATAATCTGGGCTAAGTAATTTTTGAGGTACCTTTCATATTTGGCTAACATTTTTTTAGTATGTTGTAATTTAATTTTAAGTGACTTGTTTTACTTTTCTAGACGTTGAATGTATTTTGATCTTGATGACGATGAAACAATTGGCTAGAGCCAAACCCAAGACCTTTCATATAATTGGATCGTGTTCCAAGTACGGTATTGCAAATGTCTTCTACATTTATCTCATTCCCCTCAAGCATTAATTTTTATAACAACTCTTGCATCTTATTCTGAAATTAAAAAAAAAACAAAGCCAATATTTAATGTAGATATTATTAATTAGTACTACATAAATAAATAAACTTAAAATTTAAACTATTTTTTATACTTACACAATTGTTTTCCGCTTCTTCTAACATCCACCCTTGACGTTCTTTATAGTGAGTAAATTTGTATACTGTGATCTTATCACACTCTTGCTTATGTAGTTCTTCTCACTTTGCATAATAAATAATATAGTATTTATTGATATAATTATAACTTATAAATACAAATCTAACATATTTATCTCGGACAATAACAAATGATTTGGAGCCTTAATTGTGGGGGAGTTCTCATTTTTTTCTCTCTATTTGACCTTTGCCTTCTTATATTTTTTCTAAATAAATAGAAAAAATAGTTATTAAATCTTCTAACAAGATTAATGGAAGCAAATGTGAAGGAAAAGAAAATAAACATGAACTTTGGGAAAGGCCCAATAATCACACAAATCATTTCAATTTTCTGGAGACTTCCATTTCGGAAGATGCCTCCTTGACTGTGCATTAGAAGGAAAAGATTTGTAATACTAATGAAACATATAAAGATGATCTCTAGTCCTTTGTTTTAGTAATGAAGTCACATAGTTTGAAACTTTCAATAATAAAATCACACAGTTTGAAATATCAGGGTTGTTGATATAAAAAATATTCAATTTCATTTGTAAACTGTAAGAAAAATAGGTAAAGATGAAAGGAAAAGCTTTCTTTTCATAGTTGTATTGAATCAATTGTGTAAAATATATACAGGAGCTACTCTATTGCTATTGGCTGCTTGTACTGATCCTAACGGTATGCAAGCTGTACAGAGGGCATACACGACATATACAAAGACAGGTAAGAGGAAGACAGAGGGTGAAGACAAGAGTGGGAAAAAGACAAAAGTGAGATGGGCCTAAGGTGTAAAGGTGAAAGCCCACAGTATTGGTTTATTTTTGACTTTCTATCACGGCCCGATCAAGCCGAAGTTGTGGTTGAAAACCGACAACTCCGAGCTTGCGAAGTAGAGTCGAGAAGGTTCGGGTGGTCAAAGGCTTGGTGAACAGATCTGCAAGTTGTTGAGTGGTGTGCACATGCCGAAGCTCCAGGAAGCCAAGGTTGACGCAGTCGCGAACCAAATGTAGGTCGATCTCGAGGTGCTTCGTTCTCTCGTGAAAAACTGGGTTCCTGGAGATGTAAATCGCCTCCTAGTTGTCGCAATGCAGAGGTATGGGTTTCTGAATCCGGATCTAAAAAGTGTGTAAGATTTGGGTGATCCACTTGAGTTCGCAAGTAGTCGAGGCAAGGCTTCTGTACTCCGATTCGGCTAAAGAGCGACTCACCGTTTTTTGTTTCTTTGTTTTCCAGGAGATTGGTGACTGTCCGAGGAAAACACAGAACCCGGTCAAGGAGCGTCGGGAGAAGACACAACTTCCCCAGTCCGAGTCGGAGAAGGCTACAAGGTTAGGGTTTTCGACGGTTACGTAAAAAATTCCCAAATTTTGAGTGCCCTTGAGGTATTTCAGTACTCTCTTAATAGCTTCCCAGTGTGGTAGTCGAGGGCTGCTCATGAACTGACTGAGCTGTTGAGTCACGTATGTGATGTCGGGTGTGGTAAACCCTAAATATTACAACTTTCCTACTAATCTTCTGTACTCTTCTGGTCTGTCAAGGTGTTCACCCATGTCGATTGTTAACTTTGTCCCAGGTACGATGGGTGTTAAGCAAGGTGAACTGTCGAGGTGCCCAGTCTCTTGAAGGAGGTCTCGAATGTATTTCCCTTGGGTAAGTGTCATCCCATCTTCTGATCTATCTATTTCAATTCCCAGGAAAAATTTCGCTTAACCAAGATCCTTGATGGTGAATTCGGAGTTTAATGTTTTCGTAACTGAGTCAATCTGGTCTTCATTTTCCCCTGTGATCAAAATATCATCCACGTATATGACTATTGCCATGAAGTTACTGCCCGTGCCTCTAGTGTATAAGCAATGATCTGCCTCTGATTTTGTGAATTGCATTGAAGAAAGTTTTGAGGACAACTCTTTGTGCCACTGTCTCCCAGCCTGTTTTAAGCCATAAATTGATTTAATGAGTCTGCATACTTGTCCTTCCTTAGCTCTAGTATAGCCTTGTGGTGGTAGCATGTATAACTCCTCCTCTAGATGACCATGGAGGAATGCATCATTAATGTCACATTGGTGTATGGGCCACTGCTTGGAGGCAGCTATAGCTAGGAATACTCTGATTGTTACCATTTTTGCTACTGGAGAAAAAACCTCTGAATAATCTGCTCCTTCCCTTTGACAAAAGCCTTTGGCTACAAGTCTAGACTTTAGTTTGGACACTGCTCCATCCGAATCATGTTTTACTTTGTATACCCATTTTGAGGCTATGGCCTTCTTCCCTTTAGGTAATTCAGTGAGTCTCCAAGTCCCATTCTTTTCCAGTGCAGACAATTGTTCATTCATAGAGTGTATCCACCTTTGATCCTTGCTAGCAGTCTCATAGGATAATGGCTAAAAGGTTTTAGAAACATTACCTATAAAAGTGATGTAGTTGCTGCTGTGTTTAATGTTGAGAGTAACTTTAACCTTTCTTCATTTGTTCCTGCAGGACAACAGACTTGCAATGCTACATTACAATCATCAAGGGAGTGAGTGGATTGTTGTGTTGTGGGTTGAAGGACATAGTCTTGCAGGTATTTGGGAGATATGTGGGTTCTGCTGCTTCTCCTTTATATAGGTGCATTTAGTGTGGTGCTTTGGTCCTGTTGATTGTCGGGTAGGGAAAGATCAGATAGCTAGGAGGAAAGTTCAGTTTGTGGTATGGCGGTTGGATTTGGTGTTTGTGTGGGATAGTCTGCCTCTTCATTGGTTAGGATGCTAGAGAATATAGGGTCGGTTGCTTGTGTAGTGGTTAGGTTGTGGTCTGCATAAGGAAAAGTGTTTTCATAAAACTCCACATCTCTTGACACAAACACTGTTTTAGTGTCTAAATCCTTAACTCTATAAGCCTTATAGTCTGGCATGTACCCAAGAAAAATGCATTTTTTTGATCTAGGATCCAACTTGGTTTTGTGTGGTGTTTTGTCTAGTGCGAAACACAGGCAGTCGAATGTTTTCAGGTGACCATACTTGGGTTTTCTATTATGCATCTTTTCAAAAGGGCTCACTCACCCCAGGACCTTGGTTGGGATTCGGTTGATAAGGTATGTGGCTGTGAGCAATGCTTCTCCCCAATACCCCTTAGGTAATTTAGCTTTAAAGAGTAGGGCTCTAGTAATTTGTAGGAGGTGTTTATGCTTAATCTCTACTACCCCATTCTGCTGTGGTGTGTATGGACTGCTTTTTTGATGTAGGATTCCCATTGCATTGAATATGTTGATGCATTCCTGGTTAATGAATTCCCTCCCATTGTCGGTCTGTATTTTCATTATTTGTGTGTTGAATTGTCTCTCAATGGTTTTAAGGAAATGTAGGATGGTTTGTTGGGTCTGGTGTTTATGCTTAACTATGAAAGTGCAAGTGGCTCTAGAGAAGTCATCCACAATTGTGAGGAAAAAGTGTGAACCATTCATTGTAGGGACACTGTAGGGTCCCCATAAATCCATGTGAATGATTTCAAAAGGTTTGCTTGTGTGGATATCATGCTTTGGAAAGGGTTTTCTGTGTTGTTTGGCTAAGGGACAAACTTCACATTCATGCTTGTGAGGAACAGAAACTTTGATTTCATTGATGTGCTGTAATTTTTCTTTGGATACATGCCCTAGTCTAGAATGCCATAAATCAAAAGCAACAGTAACATTGAGAGCAATATTTTCTGAATTGTAAAACTCCAAGGAGGGACCTTTTAGGGTATTGGAGGGTAGGAAAGTTTCGGTAGTCAACTCATACAACCCATTCACTGCCTTGATGATTGCTATGACATCATTAGTCCGAAGGTCCTGCAAAAACAACTTGTTAGATAGGAAAATGGCAGCAATTTCATTCTGTGTGGTGAGTTTGTTAACTGATAACAAATTTTTGAAGAAATTGGGCATATGTAAGATTTCTTTTAGGGCAATTTTGTCCTCTATTTGTGCATGGCCAATGTGGGTAACTTCTTGTTTTGTTCCATCAGGGAGAATCACATGATCATAAGCATTTTTATTAGCTATATATCCAGTGCAAAGTTTGAGATCATTTATCATGTGTGTAGAAGCACCCGAGTCAATAAGCCAGGAGTTAGGATGGTTAGAAACCATGTTCACAGAATATGTAGCATTACCTGCATAATTCTGAAATCCTGAGTATTTTACCTCCCCAGTAGCTTTGCCTTTGATTGCTTTACTTATCTCCTGTTGGATGAAACTTGCTAAATCTGCAGAAAACCCTCCACTCCATGGTTTGTCCTCATTCTGCTCTTGTGTGTTTTCTGCAGGGGTGTCTACCATCTGTGCCAAGTTGGCCCTTCCTTTTTCCTTTTGTGTATTGAGCTCCTTGTACCAGTCGGGGACTCCATGAATTTTGAAGCATGTCTCCAAGGTATGCCCATTCTTCTTACATTTCTCACAGTATTTCTCTTCTTTCTTGAGATAGTGTCCTTTGTTAGCATTGGTGGGGTTGGTTTTTCCTCCTTTCTTCCAGTTACTGGACTGTTTTGCTAGCATTGCCACACTGGGGGTACTGTCCATAGTAGAGTTGACCATTCTCTATCTTTCTACGGTCTGTAGCATAGATAAAGCCTTGTTTGCAGTGGGCAGTGGCTCCATTAACATGATTTGATTCACCACATGTTCAAACTCATCATTGAGTCCCATTAAAAATTGCACAAGTCGGTGAGTGTTTTCTTTGGCAGTAATATGTTTGGATGCATCGCATGTGCACATAGGAGTAGGGTTTAAACTGAACAAATCATCCCATAATTTTTTCAGCTTAGTGTAGTATGCAGAGACAGTGAGAGTACCTTGTTTTAAAGAACTTATCTCCCTTTCTATCTGGTATATCAGTGGCCCATTGGCCTCACCAAACCTCTCCTGTAGTTCAACCCAGAGCTCTCTAGCTGTAGGAAAAGATAGGAATGCATCACTTAGTTCTTTGACCATGGCATTGAGAATCCATGACTTCACCATGCTGTCTGCTCTTCTCCATTTTGCTGATAATGTCACATCTTTTGTGGGCATAATGCAGGTTCCATCGATGAAGGAGAGCTTATCCTTGGCACACAAAGCTATGGTCATGGATTTACTCCAAGTAATGAAGTTGTTGCCATTGAAGGGTGTTGTGACAAGCACTGCCCCTGAATTTTCAGTATTTGTGACAGAAAAGGGTTCATAGTCTTGTGTTGCTGGTATGTGTGTGGCACTGGAGCCACTAGCATCACCTGTATTCGACATTGTAGGCTAGGGTTGGTGTAAGGGTGGCTCTGATACCATGTAGGAAAAGTAGGTAAAGATGAAAGGAAATGCTTTCTTTTCATAGTTGTATTGAAACAATCGTGTAGAATATATACAGGGGCTACTCTATTGCTATTGGCTGCTTGTACTGATTCTAACGGTATGCATGCTAGCTGTACAGAGGGCAAAAACACGATATGTACAAAGACAGGGGAGAGCAGGGACAGAGGGTGAAGACAAGAGAGGGAAAAAGGCAAAAGTGAGATGAGCCTATAGTGTAAAGGTGCAAGCCTACAGTATGGGCCTATAGTGTAAAGGTGCAAGCCCACAATATTAGTTCATTTATGACTTTCTAACACAGCCTGGTCAAGCCGAAGTTATGGTTGAAAACCGACAACTCCGAGCTTGTGAAGTAGAGTCGAGAAGGTTCGGGTGGTCAAAGGCTTGGTGAACAGATCTGCAAGTTGTTAGGTTGTGTGCACGTGCCGAAGCTCCAGGAAGCCAAGGTTGACGCAATTGCGAACCAAATGGAGGTCGATCTCGAGGTGCTTCGTTCTCTCGTGAAAGACTGGGTTTCTGGAGATGTAAATCGTCGCCTGGTTGTCACAATACAGAGATATGGGTTTCGGAATCCGAATATGAAAAGTATGTAAGATTTGGGTGATCCACTTGAGTTCACAAGTAGTCGAGGCAAGGCTTCTGTACTCCGATTCGGCTGAAGAGTGACTCACCATC
>JANKOD010000192.1:26614626-26644473 GCA_026284645.1 Erythroxylum acuminatum
CATAATTAGTTTCGATATTATAACACGGGTAAGTCTTAATTTAACAATATTTTTAATTCGAGTTAAACAGAAATACAAATTTAGAAATAATTATCTGTAATAATTTTTTATTCAATATATTCATACAAATTTTCACTTCTCTTATCTTTTTTGGTGTAAGATTTAATAAGGGAAGTCACAAGTATAGTTTCATCGCTCCTAGAGATACTTTCAATCATGATAGAGAGATTAATGTCTTAGATTGGCTAAGAACCATAGCTTATACAACTTTTTATTATTTGTTATTATAACATCGTAGAATAATAATGATGTGAAAATGTGAAAATTTTGAACCAGTCAATATTTAGTTAGATTCTTAATTTTTTGATTCAATTTGTTTTTCATAACTTTATTAACTAATCGATTAAATTTTTATAAATTAATTAGTTTTATAAATTAAAATAAACTATTAATTTTTATCAATCAATGATTTTATTCAATTAAATTTCAAATTTCGTTAATGTCAATTTTTAAAACAATTTTCAATTTTATTCAATTTTTAACCTGTTGATTTAATATTGGTTGAATTTTTTAGAATTAAAATTAATTTTCATTGAGTTTTTAAAACATTAGAAAAAGGACTTACTTACAAAGCATGCATGCAATGCAAGAGCTACTATCGTTGTACACAAGACAACTGTCGAGTGAAGAAAAGGGTTGAAAGATTAGCAGAGGACCCGAGAATGGTATAACCAAGGTTTTAAAAAAGGACCGGACCGTCCGGTCCGACCGAAATAAGTTTAAACCAGCCGGTATGCGGTCCGACCGAAATAAGTTTAAACCAGCCGGTATTTATACATAGAGGTTATTAGTTGAAACCGAACCAGACCACTAACCGGTTCAAACTTTTTCCGGTCGAACTGGACAGTCCAGTCCGGTTTTTAAAACCTTGGTTGTAAGTAGATTCTGGATCAAGCCCACAATTCCAGACTTAAAAACAAATCAAGTGGGATTTAGATAGTATCAAAATAATGGCCCTCCTTTTCACAAAAGTAGCATACCTCTCGTGCAGCCTCCATGCTTAATCTGCGGAGGTCAGCATCTGTCCCAGTAACAGTGGAACCTCCTCGACCTGCTGCTGCTTTTTTCTTTACCATTGCATTAGACACAGGTGCTTTGGGAGCAGCACGTACATAGCTGAATCCAAGGCCTCGACCTGATGGATCGCCTACACCAGTAATTTCAAGACGCTCAATATTTTCTCTGTCCTGAAATGGCCAAATTAAAAGTTAGACAAGTCAAAGCCAATAAATTCATGGATTAGCATATTCATAAAAACTGCAGAGGAAGCAGAATAAAGCAATCAGAATTTCAGCTATGATTGAACAACATAAGACTGACTGTATTACTTTCTTGAGGAAAAAGAGTTCATAGCATAACTATATAAATAAGTTGCTATTTATGTCTAAAGATAAATCCTGTACCCCTTTTTTTTTTCTTCTGACAAATTTGAGAAAATGAGATTAGCATTACCACCAAGGAATGAGTAGGAAATCCTTGTGTTGCACCCCTCACCAACCTATCCACAAAAGAATTCTTCCTTCTACTCAGTACCTATCTACCTAGTACAAGCCTTTTTGCTATTGTATTTTATGATCTTTTAGTTCTCCTTAGATTGCTCTTTAGGTGACACCCCATACAAACAATACCTCAACGACTCATATGAGATAGCTTATAAAACAAATTAAGCGATGGTCTTTTAACAGGCAATTTTACTGGACTGTTTTTAAACAAGTTTACTTTTTAGCTATAAATTTTGTTAAGAAACCATCCCAAACATATAAGTAAGACCATACCTATCATTACAAGGAAATATGACATCCTCTCATTGGGACAAATAAAATCATATCCATGTTCAAATACTACTTCAGTTCATGCACAAAACAAATCTAAATACCTCACCCACAGAATTGAATATCAAAGTAAACAATGGCATATGGACTGAAAATTTGACTACGAATTCACCCTTCTATTCCTTTTTGTCCCTTTTTTTTCAAATTACAGCATAGTTAGTAACAATAGTTGTTACCCTTTTGCTTTCTAACCAATCTGTTAGACCCAGGACACTTAGAATAATATTTACGGATATAGTAAATATATAAATATATATATATATGAGGAGCTAACCGAATTCTGTTACTCCTAATAGAATTCTTAGTATAAATAAGCAGTAGATGGGAAGAGCGAGGTATTGAGTATACTGTGGAGTGTGAGTGAGCCTAAGGCTGGAGGTTTCTGGTCCTCGAAACCAGATTATAGTTTGTATTCGTTTACGGAAATCTATAGCAAATACATATTTTCCTTATTTGTTTCCGGAAATCCAACACAATCCTAGCCAACCCAACAAACAAAAAAGCTACCCTTTCATCCTCCATGATAATAAACCAAAAAATAACAAAGAATTCACAACAGTACTGAATTTTTTTTCTTCAACAATTTGGAACTAGAATCTTAGTCATACCCGAATGACAATAATTAATCGCATTAACCTTAAAAAGAAATTGAAAACTTGATACAATGCCAATCATCCAACATATATGTAGCTAAGAAAAATCATAGTTCTCTGCTTTATTTACCTGGCTTGTACAAGCAACAAAATTGCTACTCAGGCTCCATGGAGTTATCTGCAGCTCCCTCTCAATGTGTGATGCAGCAGCTAAAGCAATTGCTTCAGCAGGCAGCTGACTCATTGCAGTTGAAACATTAGTAGGAAGTGTTAGCCTTGTAATCCCCAAATGTTTCAGATGATACAGACCGGCTTGCATACTTTCACAGGCACAAACCTAAAAAGAGAAGGTTAAACTATAAAAGACTAGTATAGAATGATGTGAATATCAGCACTAGAAAATGACGCCAAAATGATAGACTATATAAATCTTCTTCAAAACTAATAATTAGTTGCTCTTATACAAGATTTAATCCTAGTATTTTTCCTCCAAAATAAAAAACCATTCTATGCTAGTGGGTGTTCCATTACTTGCAATTATCACACACGTTCACATTCATTAAAATCCTTTTAACGTCTCGATAACAATCCAAATAATAAGGCACGTCTATTGGACAAACCCTTGAACAGAGAAAACTAATAAATTCATCAAGCCCAATCATCAAAATAATTCTAAGAATATGTGAAGCATGTTATCTAAGACATCCATTATCTTTTATTGGTAAGTAAATAAATATAAATTTCTACCTCTTAATGTACAATATATATCCTAAAACCTGTAAGAAAGTGGGTTTAAATGTAGATCTTTGGCAAGTTACATGAATCTTACTTCTGTAAGACCATTCAATAATGTAAAATGATCTAAATAGGTAGTTCAAGGAACCAATTTAACTGATATTTTTCCATTTGACCATTGCAATACCATTTGATAGAAAACAGATAAACAGACTTACCACACTCCAGATCAGAAATATTTATCTTTTGCAAAACCATAACCTTCAGAGAAAAGTTATAAAGGAAAATGGAAATATAAAAGTGATGCCTGAATTACTAAGTAAAACATCTGGTGTACCTTGCATTTCATAGACTTAAAATGAAACAGGAAAAAAAAAAAGGGAACAACTGAGAGAGATGACATGATTTGCAACTTCCACTGATAAGAACTACAATAAAAGAATTGCTCATTCTTTTTCTGTGTTATGAACTTAGAGGTCTACAATGAAAGTAGACAAAAGAAGAATATAATAAGTATTCAGTTTCAGATTAACTGTAAAAGTAAGGTTCTGTTCAATTTCCAGGGATCCTCAATATAAGTTGATTTCTGCTAAGAGTTTCTTTCCATAAAACAAAAACCAAAAACTTAGCATATCCAATCTCCAGAGAAGCAAGTCTAAAGTGTTGTATATTGCTTCTGATAAACCAAAACAACAAAAAAAAAAGTTTCAAACAGAGGACGGCAAATATACCCAAAAAAATCGACTAAAAAGAAACAAGTGATTGCAACATAAAGCAAATAGATCTCAAATCACAAGGACAAAAAGATAACATGGAAAGAAAAGGAAAAATAAGCAGGAAAAATCACAAATTAATGGAAAACTCACGTTCTCTGGTAACACCATTTTTTTTAATTCCTCTTCAGATGGAATGATGAAATCAGGTTTCTTGGACCAAAGAATGTGTCCATTTGCATCCCTCTGTATGTTACAAAACCATATAAAACAACTAGTTCAGTAGGCACTACCATTGTAGAAATACTGAAAGAAAGCATACAAAATATACAAGTGAAACAATCAACTATATACCCACAGAAACAAAGATTATGAAAGGAACGGGGTGCAATTAAATTTAACTTGTTCCAAATCAGCAGTAATTGTTCAAGCAAATGCTCCATAACTAACAGAGGGAACTGTAATAAGCATACCCGCAAAGAAGCACACTCTTTTAGCTTCTTCCGTAAGATTGTTTCTGAGACATGTGGAAACTGAACTGACAACTCATCTGCACGGATCCAAGGAATCAAGCCACGCTTTTCTGCAGCTCTGAATGCACGGTACACATACACCAATAACCTATTTAACATATATGTCTGAAGATTTTTAGATCCAGGAGAGAATACCTCCATAAGGGGCTCCTGCAAAGATATATCAAGACAGTTAAATTACTAAATTGGAGAGTAATCAACAAGTGCCAAAAATCTACCCAAAATAGGGAACTTGGAGACAGTAAAAGTGTCTTTATCCCCAATCTTCAAATAAACACTCCATGTATAACTCAAAAAGCTTAAATTACCATTTAACATTATACACAAGTACTATAAATGAAAAGCAATAAGAAAAAAATGTCAGTCTCAGCAATTTGCAAACAGATCATGATCATTAAATGACTTTTTGCAACACTGACAGCTGGTCTTGCACAACATTATAAATTCACCACAGTATGATTTATTTTTCCACTTCATACTATGAACGAAATTAGACGACAAGGAACTCCTGCAAACACAACCTAGTTTAATTGTTGCATTAAGAGAATAAAATGAATTACGTACAAAGAATGACAAACTGTTTCATTTTCTTTGTTGCTTACTTTATCCACCATTTCAGAAGAAAATATAGTAGTTCCTCCATGTCACAATGTCTGATAAAATAAAAGAGTAATGATTCCACAAGTAGAAATTTAACTCAACTACATGATCACCAAGAGAAATTGGTGGCAGGTTAGAAGGGTACAGATGTTTTACAACTCATTTTGTGATAATGATTTGCATGGTAGGATTGTGTATACTAGAGGCAGTGATATTCTGTAAGGACGATGATATCATCCTGAATTAAAGATTTGGTTGATCTATGCTTATGGTACAATTTATTTCATTTTTAATTGATATATTTCCATGCTATTTCCCCCATCTATATGAAAGGAAAACCTCTAATTGGATACCCAAAAAAAGCCTCGACTTAAAACTTAAATCCCTGTGCAACCATAACAACTAAGCAATATCTGTGCATAATAATGAAACCACAAGAAAGGAATAACTAATATAGTAAGAAATCAAAGAAAAATCAACAAAGAAACCTGCTGTCCAACAACAGCAATTCTGTCAATGCGCCTTATAGAAAGCTTTCCCTTGGCTGATCGAACCAGTAAATAATCTGTAGATTGCACCTTGTGGGGAAATACTGGTGCCTTGTACATGTTTGTTTCAAGAGATGATTGCATGCAACCAGCTTTGATATCTCCAAGGAAAGGAGACTTATCAGTAGGCTCTAGTACTACAAAATTGCCTGAGTCTTGGATGCTGTTGCGTAGCATGATGCCATTCTGGTCAACTGGACTTGATTTTTGATAGTATGTACACAGGTTCGCACCCATGCCAGCATTGCTCAATAATAAAGGTCTTTCCTCACAATACCTATATAAAAAGACCAAGACAACCACTATAAGATCTCGTTTTCAATAACAAAACCAAAAGATGAGAATAACAGACCAAACTTCAGGTAGTAATAATTACAACATACAAGCGAAAAAAGAAACACCTTGATCTCCTTTCATCACAACTGAATACACATAAACTAGTTCAGGTTTTTTCTCTTTGGTCTCAAGGCTTGGAATATATGATAAGATGCTGATTTAGGATTATAATAAAAATAAAATACAACATAAATCATCTATTTATTGGTAAAGCCAAAACAGAAAATCAAAAAAGCCCTAAAGCAAAAAAATCAAAGAAGGATAGAGAAAGGGAACACATCAGTCTTCTTCTTAACAGAAACAAGCATGCTATGCACCCATCACCAAATTCCAACTTTGTCACATTCTAATACCCAGTTAACCACTGCCTTAGTTTTGTTTGGAATATTACATGTCCATATTAATAATTTGTTTCCCATTCAAATCTTCTGATGCAATTATGATTAGATTAATCCCCATTTTGCAGAAGAAAATAAAAATCTACAATTAAGAAGATGAATTATAGAACATGTTCAAAAGCAAATCAAAGAAATGACGTGTGAAAGATGCAAGTGTGGGCTGATTGGAAGTATCATGAAAATATATAACTTACTCCATCAGAAAGATGTGACCATCTTTTACAGAGAGATCTGATTTCTTCTTAAATGCCCCGGGAGGCCGTAAAGACTTGTTCTCACCAGGAATCCTTTGGGCTCTGGGCAACACATGAATTTTCGTGCGAACAAGATGAAGCAAGGAGTTTGGTTCAACGTTTTGGGTGGCAAGTGATTTATGGTCTTCAAGCTCTCTCCCCATATAATATATCTTCACTTTTTCTGATGGCTTAAAATCTACAACACAACATTTCAAGTAAGCTCATGTACCTCATTTGTAGAGTCGCACATCTAATGCTGCAAGGAAGCCCTAGAAAAAATAAATTAATAGGAAGAAAGAGAATGCAACCTAGCTTTTTTGAGGCCTTTGCTTTAACAGAAGCTACAGTTTCTTCAGCATCCACATGCAGCTTACTTCCTTTACCTCCCAAGCTCTTCAATATGATCTTCATAGGTCCTTGGGTAGGCAGCTTTCCTCGTTCTTTGACGGCCACCTCATTATCGTGTGGATACCATAAAGCTTTTGGTCGGTGAAAATTAGCCAAATCTTTACTGAAAATTAGAATATTATAATCAAAAGACGATATCGAAAAAAGCAGAGAAGAATGTAAATGTGCAAATTCTGCACCATCTGCATTTTGAATCACATGAAAACACAACATATGATGTAAACCCCACTGCCAATATTCATTACAAAGTAATAAAGGAGGATAAAATAAGATCATAACATTCTCAAAACTGTTAAAAGATAAATAAGAGGATCCCACAAGTAACAGCAGCACTAAAAGGATTTATATTTCTGCAGAAGTTGTTGTTACTCTTTGCATGTCTTTGGTCTCTTTGAAAGAAATAAACATTTGGGATCAAAGATCAATATTGGAGCTGAATCAGACAATTTCTTATCCAATACACCCTACAATCAATCAAGTTTTCATGAGTGGACATATAAGATTCTTTGGCTGGACTGGGTGGAACCTTTAATAAAGCCTCCTAGCGATGATGATGTAATATGCAATTTGTCAGAACCCAAAATTTCTCAGTTAAATTTATGGCTTCAAGGTTATCCAATGTCCAAATAACCTCTTGCTTGCCTCGAATTTAGAGAATCATTCTTGTATGACAGAAAATTCAGTTCAAAAGAGGAGCAGCTCAGATAGGAAACCATGGTCATCTAGACAGTTGTATTAAATGGAGATAAAGATTAAGAGACAAACAATGTATGTATTAAAATAATCACCAGTCTTACTTGCTCAACTTCAGTTTCATTGTCTGGAGCTTAATTGCAGGTGCTGCATGATGAATTTTGATACCATAAGCAGTGCGTTTATTGGAATTAGACTGCAACTGCTGAGAAAGTTTTCTGTTGATATAGAACTTGTCATTAGCAATATTAAATTGCCAACTAGATGTGTATCCACCACCTAGTTGCTCAGGAGAAGCCCCGGCTTTTAATGGTCTAGTTATGATCATTGCCCCTGCATGAAGCCGAAGGTGCTCACTATCCTTGCTATCCAGAATTTCAAAAAGCATCTGCTCATCTTGAAGATTGAGAATAAGCTTAGGCTTGATATTAGGTTTCTGTGATTCCCATAATATGTCATTTAACCAAGATCCTTCCAACAAATCTCTGTTCTGCAAGGTCAGTTGGTTGAAACGCCTAATCACATCGTTTTGGTGAAGCTCAATACCACTATTCTCTCTTCTCACATCAAGATTATTGCATTTATCAACTTCACACTGATTTTCTAACCTCAAAAGTTGAGGATGGCAACTGCTTTCAGAGAAAGGAAACCTTTCATGTTCCAAAGAATCTCTAGAACCAAATGATTCCAAGAGGACAGAGGAACTATTCAAGCAAAAACTATGATCCTTCTCATCCTGCTCTATGGAAATCTCTGACTTAAAATCCTGTTGTCCAGTCTCTTGTTCTGTTTCCCTCATAAACGAAGCTCCCAAAGCAGGCCCTTGGCTCTCATAACTGTCTATAGGATTATCACCAACATTAGGAGAATTCCCCCAGATGATGCTTTCCTCCCAATCTTGTTGATCAAGCAGGTCAAATCTTGAACAGAATGGTGACTGCCACTCTGCAGAAAGATTTGTCACGACATCTTTACTCAATGGTTCTGAACTAAGACAGGCATCCTTTTCTTGTTGCTCATTTCGAACATGGATTTGGACAGTTCCTTGTGCTGGAGCAAAGTGAGTAAATTCTGTGCCATCGTCAATAAAAACTGAGATGTCATGTTCAATTGCTTGTGACATGGACGCAAAATTTTGACCAGATGCCCTTAAGAATGCTGCTTCATCCTCTTCGACTGCTTCAGAGAAATCCATAGATTTATATTTATCTGGGAGTGAAGTTAGAAAAGAAAAGGGATATAAAATCAGAACAGGGATATAAATAAAGAATATTAGTAAACAGTGAAAAAACACCTGAATCATTTATCTATTGGCAGGAATTTGAGGATTGAGGGAGGGAGGGAGGAAGAAATAGAGGACAAAGTAATAGACACAAATGCACTAGCATGCACACACACAGATCATTTCCCAAGTGGAAAGTCAAGTATCATGGTAATTGCAGCATATCTACAGCAGTAACACAAAATGACAATCAGAAAGATTTAGTTTGGAAGATGAGCACTCAAGAAAGCCATACCTTTGTAAATGGAATATCTATGATCTCTTTTTTCTGTTCTCTTTAAAGGCTGGTGGATGCCAAAAATTTCAGAAAATCGTAAAATGACCAGCCCATCTTCTACACACAAAATGGGCAGTGGCAGGGAACCTTTACATTCATGAGGTCCACTCCTCTCTGCATCAGCTTCACCCTGTAAGTTATGAGATAAAACAAAAAATACACTAATATTGTCAAACTCTGAAGCCTGTTGTCACACATAGAATGCATGAAACAGATGCCAAACTTGGGTGCAGAATATTGAATGCCATATTCACCAACCACTTAATGGAAAAATCACAGCATGCATCCGAATCAAAGCCACATAGAACTTATAGTGCAGGCATTCAAAAGAAATAAAAGTTAGTTGTCAAGATGATAACAATTATTCACTTTTTTGCTTGTAGCTTTCCGGCTCTCTATCTCAGATGCAGCCCACAGGCAAACAACAACATAAGAGCTTGCTATGCAGATCTAACATCTAGAAATTAGAAATGGAATCCTGTATTTAGGTAATCCTTTCTTAATCGAGTAATTATAAGAAAGGGCTTTGAGTTATAAAAAACTTGAAATTTTTCTTTCTTATTCGCACAGATACTTGATTGTACGTGACAATATATCCTTTCGCTCAACTCTATGCACGATTGTTGAAAATCTTGCATCAGTTTGCATTTGCTATATGCGAGAGCATGAATCAGAGTTTTAAGAGTAAGAGTGCAGGAACTTAAATGGAATGTTCTATTAACTTCATAAATGATTCTTTTTCAATTGTGTGATAGGACTTGAAATTGAATCTGACGCACCAAACAAGGGTGAGCTTGCTGAAATCTTGGGATCAAACCAGTCTAGTAGTTCCCCATTTGTTCATGATTAACATAATTAATAATCAGCAGCTAACAATATAAGCTAAGAAGTAGGCTATAATGCTAACAATAGCGATGTTAGCGACTACAGAGGCAAAAGATAAGAGAGTAGGAAGAAAAAGATGAAATGATGCATGTAGTTGTAATACAGCATCTGTTTCCAGCTATTTGCCATTTAAAGCATAATAAGCACAATTAGTTGCCAACTTGCTTGAATATTCAGTATCCACATTATGAAACTATCAGGAACTAGAGAAATTTAGCAATCTCAGTGCTTTGATACATTACAATATCAATCACAATTATCAATGCATGTGATGTCTAAAATGCAAGCAAGTATTAAATGCCAACACTGAAGGTGATTCAGATAGGTGCAATGACTTCTTCCAGCTTGGTAGTAAGAAAGTGAAATGTTCTTATCACATCCAAAACATTTACCCAGCTATCGAACTCCATTTCAAGCAGACAACATATTGAAGTTGCTTAAAAGGTTTTCAATGAACCAAGGCATTCAGTTAGCACTCGGAGTTTGGCTTGCTCGAAACATGTTTATTAATGTAATTAATTAATTCAAACATTAATTTTAGGCTTATTATCAACCCGAGTTTGAACATAGTAAACTGTGCATTTAAAGCACATAGACTGCTTCACAATTTGTTTACCTTGCTTTATAAAAGTTGTTTGGAATTGTGTATACATGACTTTGTTTAAATAAATCCAATTAATAAAAAAAGAAACAAATTTTGTGTTATTTAGATAGTTTCTGATCTTAAGTTAGCCCTTAAAAACTTTCAACTCTAATTTAAAATTCTGATTTTGAAGCCTTTTAAATCTTAAAAGGGCTTGTGAGAATTTTCCTCCAGTTTTTCCTGCTTATAATTAGGGTTCTCCTCTCTTTTCCTCTCCAGTATAGTTTCTCTTTTCAACACTTTGGATTTTTTCTTCTGTTATTTCTCTTTATAATGGCTAAGGGATGTAATTTTTCTCCCTCTAATTCTCCTCTCTTGACGAACATCTCTTCTTCCTCCTTTCTTCAACTATGATTTAAACTCCAACACAAGATACAGACCTCAGCAGCCTATGCAATTCCATGTCACTCCTTCATAATTTAAATTATTCATTGTCCCTCTTTCTTTTCTTTTTTTTTAAACCTTTTCCTTTGTTGCTCCTTTGTAAGTTATTGAACGTTTATTTCTACATTAGCTTTTGTCTTTGAAGCTGAGATTTTAATTTTGATGTCAAATTGTTACACAACTATTGTAAATTAAATTTAGTTTTTAAATTATTGGGAATCCTTCTATTTTATGTTTAAAGACAGTTTTCTAGGTATGGACTTTTACCTGAAACCTGACTGAAATTGAACTCGCTTGTTTATAAACTTTAGAACCAAATCAAAGCCAATTTTGAGTCAAGTTTAAGTCACCTTTTTCTTAATAGAGCCAAGCTCAAGCTGCACTTGAACGGTATAAAAACTTTCCAACTCAGACCTGAACACAAGCGACCCGACTCATTTCTACCCCTAGTTGCATAAAGGAACAGAAATTTTGGAGGAGTAAGGGAAGGGAGTTGAATTTGAAACTACCTCATCAAACTCTTCCAAGTCCAAGTCTGAACTTTCATACTCCAAGGACACTAGTGCTTTGACATCTTCTGGAGACTTCTCTCCTGAAAATATAGTAAGACCCAGCTCATCTTTAAAAGGCAATGCTAAAGTATGTCGAATGAATAAAGGTCCAGGAGCCAAAAATGATTTGATATCATTTACAACTTCTTTGAGATTTTTTTTATCGAGTGGGATTCTGTTAATAATTCATCTAAACCGCTAACAATATGAAGTGGCTAAACCAATGGGTAAATGCTGAAAGACATTAATTTTCTCAAGTGGGACAAATTCAGAAGGAAAAAAAAAAGCAACTGAAGAAATTTGGCAATTTGAAAAAGATAGCACTATTAAGTAGTGAACCTGATAAAGTAGTTTCAACTTCAAGTTTCTCATCTAGATGAATATGTTCCTTTTCCTCTTCTTCCTCCTCGTCATAATTGTCATCATCAAACACAGAGCCTCTGGGCTCTAATGCTGTCACAGAAACTTCAGAAGAGAAGTATTCCTTTTTAGGTAATAAGTAATCCTCCTCGGTAGCATCTTGAACCTCAGGACCCTCATAGGGCTCATCAAAATCTAAAAAATCAACTGCATTTTCTGCCTTCTCATCATAATCTAGCAAGATATATCAGCATTAAATACACAATCAGAAAAATGGCAAGATAGATCGAAGTAAATGAGTAACCAAATATGTCATGCTTATTCCACCAAAATAATCATACACCTAAGCACATGTACACATGTTTAACTGGTCCTTTTCATGCTTTTCATCCCCTGCAGAAACCAAATAAGCACAAACCACTGTGCACAGTTACTTCAGAGAGAAAGAGAATCAAATAGCAATATCTATGATCAGGCCCTCCCCATCGATTTATTACTTCTTAAGACAGTCTACTAATTAAGCAAATAGAAAACCGAAAAACCAAAAGTGATTGAGGTAAAAACATTCTACCAATTTATTAGTTCTTTAGACAGTCTAATTAAGCAAATAGAAAACCGAAAAACCAAAGGTGATTGAGTTAAAAACATTCTACATAAAGTAGCTCAATGATGCAGAGACATGCAAGCGGGTGAAAAAAAATAACCCTTGTGGACGACTAATTGCTATCTTCTATTGCTTGTGGCCGTGAAGAAATGCCCACTTAACTGTGTATAGTGAAAAGATTGCAGCATAAGTTGAGATATAAAGAGAGAGGCCCGTGTCGGTAAATATGAATTCTAGGCAATTTTCTCAGTCACAAATTCAAAAAATCCTCTAACTGAATAATATTAAAACCATGAGAACAGTCTCGAGTTAGTTAAATACTCTGAATGCCTATATTGTTCTGCTTGGTGCACAAAATGATAGCCCTCCCATCATGTAGAAGGCATCCAATTTGGAACATCTTAGCATAAACAACTTTTGTACTTCAATAGAAACTCGCTATATGGGAATTTCTCCTAGCTTGTTACCAATATAAAAAAAAAAACCCCAACTAGTTGTCACTTTTAGCCATTACTCCACTTATGGAAGGCTACGTGATTGAATGCAATGAGCACATTAAGTTTAAGTTATATTAGGTTATAGATTAGTCTGTCACAGAGTTATTGAAAGAACTTACAGGATTAGTCTGTCACTCAGTTCAATTACCAATGCATGCAAAAAGGTTAAACTGTGCAATCTATTCATCAAACAGCAGTATTGTATTGAATAATTAACAAGTCAGTTCTTGTATTAGAAACAAAAAGTATATTTCTGCCCCGCAACCAAGCTCCAGTGCACTATGATATACAACAAACCAACAGGCAAATGCCAATTGAATTTAAAAGTTTCTCTCTAATGATTCGCTACAGAATGTCAAATTACTAGATACAGAAAAATTTTAAAAGAGAAAGACTAATACATGAAACAAAGATACTAACAAAACATCAAAAACCGCATGAGATAGTTTTATCCTGGCAGACAAAATCACCTTGTTCTGCAGCATCAGCTGAAGTATTTGGTGATTTCACTGACAACTGGGAATGGAATAATAAGATTAGTGTCACACCAAGATGGAGACAGAAAACATAAATTTCGTACATAACCTCATATCATAAAAAATGTATGACCAAATGGAACTTAGGGAAAAATCTCCTGATGTATAAAAACTATCCATATGATGCATAACAAAGACTTACATCTATGTCTGTCAATGACGGACCCAACTTGTCAGCCAGTGCAGAAAGATGTTCCTTTGCATCCTGAAGGTGAGAAACAGAAATTTAAAAAATTAATGTAACAAAAGAAAAGAAAATGATGACCAGAGACTATCCAAAGGCTAATATGCAAAGTAAATGAAGCCAACCTGTTAAGAGTATCTAGTCAATTTAGATAGTTCGCCTTACCACTTATAAACCGTTTAACATTTTCATGTTTAGTTAATATAAGATACTCTAAAACAACCGAATATCACTTAGACTTGAAACAAATACAAAAAGACTAGATGAGTTCTGCAAAGCCTACGGTTTGATTCACTTCATCTTAATGACTCAAACCATAATATCAATTGAAAACATTTTCCAATGTAGCTCTAAGTTCCTAAGCAATTAATTACTAATCTACATTCAGTCAATGTTCCCCTAAACCATTAATTTAACTCAAGTCAATGCACAAGACATCTATTTCCCAATGCCAGAAAAGACCAATGTTCACACATTGAACTGATTACCACGGGTGAATACTATTCAGCAAGGACTCAAGCTTTCTACAAAATAGCAAAAAATATTAATCTTCTAATTTTCTGAGACTTAAACCAATCACACCTAGTGTGGTTTAGTACAAAGGAAACAGTTTGTCCTCTTCATAACTTAGTCAGAAAGCCATGTCGACATGCTGAATTTTATCGAGAATCAATATGAAGAACAGTTGACATCTCTGTAAATATTCTGAAATATGTATGGAAAGAAGGCATGGACTAGACATAACATCCAATAGAAACATAAAGTCACCTCATCAAGGTAATCAGCATCAAGATCACCAGAGTTATCAACATTCCCAAACATAAAACCCAAAAACCGGTTACCTCCACCAATTTCCTCATATTCCTCCTCATCATCTGTTAAAATAGCATGTAAGATGTCATAAGTCACAACAAAATGTAAGACAAGTAATTATAGCATCATTTTCGACAAGAATCGGATTACAAGTACACCAAAAAAGACAACTTTCAGAATGAAACTAAAGTAGAACAATATCCCATGGAAACAGATAAATTTAGAGCATACAAACCAAAACTAGAATATGGAAAAAGTAATATTGACTCAAACTCAGGACTTGCATGCTAAGGAAAAATGGGGTTTTTACAAAAATAAATTCACCATTAACTGGACGGTTCTGAGCATTGGGAATAATGTTATCTAGAATCAGTCATGGCTATATAGAAGCTGTAATAGCAGTTCATGAATCATATTGTTATTTATCATGGGGCAAATTCCTATGAAGAATAATAACCAGCTAATAGTATTAACAACAGCAGTTTAAAACAATAACACCAGACTTCTCTCAAATAAGTTCCCTGATTTCAAAGAATTCTAACCCTAGAAGGCCTCCGCAACTTTATTCTGCTCTTTTTAAAGCAACAATGGGTTTCAATTCCATGAACACAGTAAAAACAGAAAGACTACAAGCGTAAGATAGCATAAAGCAACTAACTCACCTTCCTGATGGCCATCAGGTGAAGCACCACCAGACTCGTAGCTACCCATCCTTCAATTACGTCTCTACACTATCATCATAGTAAAAGTTAAGACCCAATCATATAAGTTGACACTAAGCTATCAATCAAACACAGGCTAGAACATGGAGTAGTAGCTCCAAGCAGGAATTGTAAATACTATTCCATACAACAAACAACAACACACCCAGTATAAATCCCGCTGACACGTCGAGTTTGGGAAGGTCCAGTAGTAAGCAGCCTTACCCCTAACCAGTAAAAAGGTTGTTTCTAAATAACTCACAAAACAAGAAGCAGGAAAAAAAGAAAAAAGAAAATAAATATAATAATAGTAATAACATAATAAAAAATAAATAGTTAGTAAAAAAATGAAATAAGTAATAGCCAATATGCAAAAAGAATAAATAAATAATAATACTGATAGAAATACAAATAATAGTTATAAATAAATATTTATAATTATTATTATAATACTAATACTAATACTAATACTAATAATTAGAAGGAATTCTAATTAAATAGCGGACAACCATATTCACAAAAACATGAAGAAATTTAAGTCCTGGTCTAAGTAAGCCCCTTCAGCATAATTACTTTAAGCTTGTACAGAACAAATTGATCCGAATAAGGCAATAAGGGGCTATATTAATAGTAAAGAAAGAACAAAGCAATAACAAGTTCATATAAGAAGTATATCTGAGATCAAATTTTCATACATCTCTCTGAACTACAACATCCAAACTAAGGCTGTAGATTGTAGATTAGTGAAAGCACTGAGATTTGACGTTCACAAGGTAATTACTGCAAGTAAAAGGTCTTTATGGTAAGAAAAATTAAGAATTTTTTTTTGGTCTACAGAAATATTTCTTTTTTCTTATCAAATAAATCATCAAATACAAGTCAACACACAAAAGAATCACACAACCGGAAGAGAAAAGTTGGTCCAAGAATCAACTAAGAGTCGAAAGAAAGCTACGGAAAGCACCAAGTTTTAGGAAGAGGGGATCGACTGGTAAAATCAAAACATAAGGAAGTAATACAAACGTGGGTTTTCAGACACTTCTTACTTAAGATGAAAGAAACTATACTAATACAACAGTCAACAAACAAATCACAGAAACCCAATCCCAAACGGAGCTTTCACAATTTAGAATCCAAAATCCACATGGAGTTAGTGGAGGAGAAGACTGAAAAACACATGGTTCATCAAGAAAAACGAAATTACGCCAATGAAAATCTACAAGCCACATAAGAGGAAACAAAGGAGTTAAGAAACAAAGAGTGCGGATCTGGGGAGTGGCTGCAGACTGTGGACATCTTTGAAAGGAAGAAGAGACGATAAAACGTACATCAAAAAAAAAAAACAGAGGAACTTACGAAGCGAAAACAAGACCCACGTGAAACATCAGAAATTAAAAAAGGAAGGATTTTGAACACGTAGCAGAGATAGCAGCAGTGCAGTAGACAAGAGCAACGATCATACCACCAAAGGCCCAAGCAATACCTTGGATATCCACAGTGCAACCGCGTCTGAACTGACCAAAACAACCGTGCGTGGGCCCTGAGGCTCATTGGAGAAGGCGGAGAGACATTAGAGAATGGTGGAGCTTCGTGTGAGAGAATTGAGCAATATTCCTTCTTCAAAGGTGATTTAAATTAATTGGGTGGTGAGAGGAAGAGCGTTGGAAGGAGGAGTCTCCGTAAATACCATTCCATACTAAACCCTAATTGTCTAATTGTTCCAATAAATCCATCTGAAATCTCTAGTTATATTCAGATGAATAGAATCCTCTAATTACTTAACATCGCATATTTGTATCCATCGAATTACCCTACCAAAAGCAGATTTCTTGCCTATGCCTCATAATCTCTACCACGCATCACATCATGTTTTCCAATTGGCATTTTCCATGTTCATTTCTCTTCTTTTCCAAATTCTTCTCTTTATAAAAATGAAAATTTTGCCTGTAAAATAGGCGTCCGCGAGGGAGAAAGAGTGAGAAGCAAGGAGGAGGAGGAGAAGGAGAGAGTTCAGAGCTCTTACCTTGATGATGGAACAGCTGGAATTAGCCAGCGGAGATTGGAGTTTGGAGTTGATCGTCGATGGAGTCAGACGAGGGGACAAGGAAAGCAGAGCAAATGACACAGGGGCAAAAAGGAGTTTATATTTTATAGGTCTGGAAATTGATTTGAATTCTGAGGAAAGCCTGGGCACGTAAATACCTCTGTTTATACTAAGGGCCAAAGGTACTTCGGTTATAACACATCATCAAGACTCAAGAGCACATTCTTGCAATTCTGTTAAATTATTACAATTGATTTAATGATGTATAACTTGAAAATATGATTGATTACTTATATATGTTATATTTATTTTAATATATTAATTGAATATATCAATTTTATATTAGAATAAATTCCGTTTAGCTATGTTGACATATTTTTATTTTTAGTTTTGTTTGTAATATTTTTTTTTTCCTTTTCTCTCTTCCTATTTCATAGCTTATATTAATTATAAAAGGTAGTCTTCGTAGTCTACTTTTATTTTGGATTAATTACACTATTATGAAAGTATTATTTTAATCTTTTTACTTTAAATAAAATATCGTTCATTAGTCCTCCATCTATCTCTTTCTAAAAAAAATCAACAAATATTTTTAAAATGACTATATTTTTAGAGTAAAGTTAAGTGTGTAAAGAGCCAATTAAGAAACAATATCATCTCCCTCTCATTAGACGTGTTTCTCATTATTGGAAGACTCATATATTCTTGTATGATTTTTGCACAAGATGTCCTTCCATTATGACAATCATATGAAACTTCATATTAAGAGGTGCGCTGCTTATCTAATTTTTGCAACCTCTTATGGTGGGATAGTTTAGGGAATAGATCATTTGTTCTGGTTATAATGTTCATATCATGTTTCATTAAATCTCATCTACACATTTATAGAACACGATTAAAACACCTTAACCGGAACTGATAATTTCATATGGGTAGTTCATGATATTTAAGTAAAGGTATTTATACTTTAAAGAGGGAGGTTGTTCTTAAAGATACTATTTAAGGGGAACTTTGCCAGCTGAACCTATGATATGCATACTCTTGCTGGAAGCTTGGTCGAGTGGATCGTTGATAAAGGAGCCACACGCCACATTTGCACCAGCAAGGACCTGCTCAAAGAGCTGAATGATGATGCTGATGGTGATTTTGTATACATAGACAACTCCAGCAGAATTCCTTTCCAAGGTGTTGGGAAGGTCACTTTCAAACTCACTTCTGAAAAGTGTTGATGTTAGAAAATATTTTATTTATTCCTGATGTAGAAAATAGATTTCTGGTGCGTTGCTCAACAAAGTTGGTATTAAACTTATCTTTGATTATGATAAGCGAGTTCTTACCAAGAATGAGAACTTTATTGGCAAAAGGTTTTGTAATGGCGACTTATTTGTGAAATGAATGCATTTACTTCTTCTGCTTATATTGTTGACTCTCTAGACCTATGACACTCTAGACTTGAGCTTGTGAACGTGAGGTCAATAACAAGGATGCAAAGCTTAAACTTGTTGCCTAAGATCACTAATGAAATGAAAAAATGTCAAAATTATGTTAAGACTAAACACTCTAAGAAATCTTTAAAGTCTGTAACTAAGAGAGAGTCACAATTATTGGACTTGGTGGATACAGATTTGGAAGATTTTAAAAATTGCGTGAGTAAAGGAAGAATGAGATATTATATTACTTTTGTGGATGATTGTTCTTAATTTACTAAGGTTTACTTATTAGTAAGTATAGTACTGATTTCCTTACTGATTATTGTGGAAAAGTTGGGATTATTCATGAGCTTTCAGCTTCTTATACTCCTGAACGAAATAGAATAGACGAGAGGAAAAATTGAACACTTAAGGATATGATGAAAGCAATGTTGATTTCCTTGGGTTTACCTAATTTTATGTGGAGCGATGCTATTACTTTAGCTTATTACGTTCTAAACAGAGTCCCTCATAAGAAACTAAATCAAACCTCTTACGAAATTTGGAATGGTTATCCACCTAACTTGTGTTTTTTGAAAGTATGGGAGTGTCTTGCTAAGATTTTTTTACCTTAACATAAGAGGAAGAAAATTGAGCCTAAGACCATTGATTCAATTTTTGCGGGATATGCCTCTAATAGTGCTACCTATAGATTTATGGTTAAGGAATAGGGATCTAACACATATGGACCAATTATGGAGTCAAGAGATGCAGTGTTTTTTGAGGATATATTTCCTATGAAAGTAAGTGTGCGAACTCTTAGAGAATATGTCCCTAGTTCTTCTACTCATGATGACATAAAGGAAGAGGAAATTATTAAACTAAGGAGAAGCAAAATAGCTAGAGTATCCACTAGTTTTGGTTATGACTTTATTACTTCCTTTGTGCTGAAAAAACTTGAGGAGATAGATGTCGATTTTGTGGTGAATTATATTATTGAGGAAGATCCTAAAACTTATGAAGAACCATTGAATTAGAGTCAATCTTGTCTAATAAATCTTGGATTTTAGTTCGTCTACCTCAAGGTTGTAAGTCTTTGGAGTGCAAGTGGATTTTCAAAAAGAAATTGAGACCTGAAGGAACTATTGAGAGGTTCAAGGTAAGACTTATGATTAAAGGCATTAAAAAAAGGAAGGATTGGACTTTTTTATATTTATTTTCTTGTTACTAAAATTGCATCTGTAAGGATCTTGTTTGTTATTACCTCAGTATTTAAGTTTCATGTGCACCAAATGAATATTAAGACAACTTTCTTGAATGGTGATCTTGATGAGAAAATTTATATGGTCCAACCCGAGGGGTTTAGAGTGCCTGGTCAGGACCAAAAGGTGTGTAAGTTAGTTAAGTCTTTGTATGGACTTAAACAAGCTCCTAAACAGTGGTATAAGAAATTTGAAAGTGAGATTTTCAAATATAGTTTCACCTCTTGTGATGTTGATTCTTGCATTTATATGAAATATGAGGCCAATAGTTGTATGATCATAACCCTTTATGTAGATGATATGCTTATTTTTTGTACTAATTTATCTTTCATTGATACTACCAAGAGTTTGCTAAAGTATTTCTTTAATATGAAAGATCTTAGACATGTGGATTTTATTTTGGGAATTGTAGTTGATAGGATGGACTCTGGTTTTAGTTTGAAT
This sequence comes from Erythroxylum acuminatum, assembly GCA_026284645.1. Classification (NCBI taxonomy): domain Eukaryota; kingdom Viridiplantae; phylum Streptophyta; class Magnoliopsida; order Malpighiales; family Erythroxylaceae; genus Erythroxylum; species Erythroxylum acuminatum. Next base: position 26,635,188 of record JANKOD010000192.1, read on the forward strand.
CAAACTCATTACATTGAGAAAATTTTGAAGAAGTTTGGTTACTATGATGTTAAACTAGTCAAGACTCCCTATGATGCTAGTGTTGCTTTAAAGAAAAATATTGGTGGCAATGTAAACCAAGCTGAGTATGCTAAAATTCTTGGTAGTGTGATATTCTTGATGAACTATTCTTGTTATGATATTGTATACTGTGTAAGTAGACTTGGTAGGTATACTCAGAATCCTAGTCAAGAGCATTAGAATGTTTTGATTCGTTTGTTGAGATATTTGAAAGGTATTATGCACTATAGATTATCTTTTGATGGTCATCTTCCTGTATTGGAAGGGGTATGCTGATGCTAACTGGGTTACGAAGAGTAATTATATACACTATACCACTGATTATATTTTTACCTTGGTAGGAGTTGCAATGTTTTGGAAATCATCCAAGAAAACCTGTATTGTGAGATCAATAATGGAGGCTGAGTTCATAGCTTTGGAATTGGCTAAGGAATATCTTAGCAGATATCCCACTTTTGGAAAAACCAATTCCTTCTGTGTTCCTTCATTGTGATTCGAAGGTTGCCATTTATGTTGTTAAGATCAAGGCATATAATGGAAAAAGTAGACATATCAAATTGAGACATAAAATTGTTTGTACTTTAATTAGATATGGTGTAATCTCTCTGGATTATGTCAAGTTAGAGAGAAACTTAACGAATCCGTTTACAAAAGCTTTGAGTAAGTATGCTAAAGGGAAGGGTTGAGCCCAATTATGTAGTAACCTCGTGATGGACATCCATCTTAGGAAACTAAGTTCAATGGGTCAAATGAGTTATGAGGTGACTACTTACTTGTACATTATTTGTGGAATAATACGGAGATTTATTCAGTTGTTGAATAACGTCCCTAGCATAACTTTACTGTGTTTGATGAGATTGGATTGTTTAATCCTTAATGAGTTCCATAACCCAAGTTTAGGTGATGTGATCAGTACACACTTGATGGACTCACCTATGTGATTTTGGGGGGCTAGTCACCCTTTTATGAGAGTATTTGGGCTCTCTCTAGAGCGATCATGAGACCAAGGCATTTTAAGGCTGTTTATTTTTCTAGCAGGTACTGTCTCTGATTTTTGAAACACTAGGTTCAAGACTTAATTCACTTGGTTGTTCGCCTATTTTTCTCCTAAACTATTACAATTGGTTTTTAAAGTTTTAGATCAAGAGGGGGATTGTTGGAGTCGTTGTTCCAAAACCTGTTTAATATGTTTTAATAATTTTTTGTTACCAATAATGTTTATAACGATATTACGGCCATTAACATGCAACGTTCATAATTTTAATATACTTTAATATGTCTTTATTTCATGGTTAACCTATAAAGCTATCCCATATATATATATATAGATAATGTTTTTTTCTTTTTTTTTGTGGTCATGCTTTTCATTTCTCCATACAACACACAAAGTTTTTCTACGAACACTTAACTATATCTCCTTCCACAGCAATATACACATGTATCTTCTTCCTATATCATCTCTTCTTTGTTCTTTTGTTGTTATTACTTCTCGAAGATAGTTCCTACTCCGCTCTTTGGAGTGCACCGAAGCTGGTGGAGAAGACGTTAACCTTGGGGTCAGATCTCGTTGTACTATTGGGATCCCGTTGTACGTTAACCCAAGTTTGGGTGATGTGAGCAGTACACATTTGATGGACTCACCTACGTGATTGTGGGGGGATAGTCACCCTTTTATGAGAGTATTTAGGCTATCTCTCTAGAGCGATCATGAGACCAAGACATTTTAAGGATATTTATTTTTCTAGCAGATTTTGTCTCTGATTTTTCAAACACTAGGTTCAAGACTTAGTTCACCTGGTTGTTCACCTATTTTTCTCCTAAACTATTACAGTTGGTTTCTTAAGTTTTAGACCAAGTGGGGGATTGTTAGAGTCGTTGTTCCAAAACCTGTTTAATATGTTTTAATAATTTTTTGTTACCAATAACGTTATTACCGCCATGAACATGCAATGTTCATAATTTTAATATACTTTAATATGTCTTTATTTCATGGTTAACCTATAAAGCTATCCTATATATATATATATAATGTTTTTTTTTGTGGTCATGCTTTTCATTTCTCCGTACAACACACAAAGTTTTTCTACAGACACTTAACCATATCTCCTTCCACAACAATATACACATGCATCTTCTTCCTATATCATCTCTTCTTTGTTGTTTTGTTGTTATTACTTCTCGAAGATAGTTCCTACTCCGCTCTTTCGAGTGCACTGAAGCTAGTGGAGAAGACGTTAACCCTGGGGTTGGATCCAGTTGTACGTTAACCCAAGTTTGGGTGATGTGAGTAGTACACATTTGATGGACTCGCTTACGTGATTGTGGGGGGTTAGTCACCCTTTTATGAGAGCATTTGGGCTATCTCTCTAGAGCGATCATGGGACCAAGACATTTTAAGGCTGTTTATTTTTCTAGCAGGTTTTGTCTCTGATTTTTCAAACGCTAGGTTCAAAACTTAATTCACCTGGCTGTTCGCCTATTTTTCTCCTAAACTATTACAGTTGGTTTCTTAAGTTTTAGACCAAGTGGGGGATTGTTCGAGTCGTTGTTCAAAAACTTGTTTAATGTGTTTTAATAATTTTCTGTTACCAATAACTTTTATAATGTTATTACCGCCATTAACATGCAACGTTCATAATTTTAATATACTTTAATATGTCTTTATTTCATGGTTAATGTATAAAGCTATCCCACATATATATACCCATAATTATGTATTTTTGTGGTCATGCTTTTCATTTCTCCATACAACACACAAAGTTTTTCTACAGTCACTTAACCATATCTCCTTCCACACCAGTATACACATGCATCTTCTTCCTATATCATCTCTCTTTGTTCTTTTGTTGTTATTACTTTTCAGAGATAGTTCTTACTCGGCTCTTTGGAGTGCACCGAAGCTAGTGGAGAAGACGTTAATCCTGGAGTCAGATCCCATCATACTGTTGCATCATAGAGGGGGAATTTCCTACTTAAGACAATATTTCCCTTGCATTTTCAGATAAGCTATTCCGATTTAATTATATCTGCCATTTTTGCTAACATAGTGTTTAATGAAGAACTTTGCATATCTGAGATTTTTACAGATCATTATCTTAATAGATTAAAGAAAAGGTTCAGCACCATGAATTCTAACATCATCCAATATGCAATCTACCAAAAAAGTTATTCTCACTTGTCCAGAAATCCATCTCTATATTGCATGCTAAATTGTGGCTGTAAATCGTGTTGTTACTTAGCTAATTAGGGTAGGCTAAATTCAAACCTCCAAAACCAATTATCAGAACTACAAAATTGTCTAGAAAAAAATATTTCATGTATTAAACTTTTAGGATATACTTAAACCAAATCATATATGAAGGATTTACAAACAATTTAAAATTATTTGTAAATTTGATATTCTTATTCTTGGAAAAAGTAATATTAGTCGAAACAAATATGAATGATTAAGTCTTCAATAAAATTTCTTTAAGCTTTATCATGAACTTAATTTTACTATAATGCTTATTTAATATTATACATGCAAACTTGCAAATCTTAATATATCGAAAGAAAACAATTTAGTGTTATAAAAGATGTGTACGTATACAGAGCATTAATGCATATGTTATCTATCAAAAGTAAAGGACATCTTTCCTTATAGAAATATGTTTTTCCAATTTTACACTACCAAATATGTTTAGAGCTAGATAAGACTCTATGTTGAATTCGAAGTAGTTAAATTTTTACTATAAAAGTATAAATTATAAGTTAAAGAAAAATATTTAGACTATTTAAACCAAACTAAAAGTTACATTTAAATTTTTGTTAGGTTTAATTAGAAAAATGTAATTTGTTTTAGGTATGGTATCAATTTGAACTTGAGGTTACTAATAGAATGTGATTATTCTTTTAATGACATTTATGAATTTCAAGTTTTTATTAAATGGAAAGAAGAATAAATATTTTTCATTAAATCTTTCTCCATATTATAAGTCCAAAAATGAGTTAACCAAGATAAGTATAAGAGTCCGATAACAATCTTTTTATTAAAAAAGAACTATCAAATTTTCAAATCTTTGCTGAGCTAGACATGCAAATGACTTACTTCATAATTACACTGGAATGTGATTCTATCCTGTGGCTACATATTCCAAGTTCTACAACATCATTGAACTTAGCAGAAACCGCTACCAAATCCATGATTATATCCGTAAGGGATTGTGTTTGTGTTGAACCCATTGTATTTAGAATCAAAAGGAGGAGCCCTAATGGTAGAGGTTGATGGTTCAATCTGAGAAGGATTTGAGGTTTGAAACAGAAGTTTCTCAGCTTGATTTGCTACTTTGTTTCTGAGTTCTTCCATAGACACCTTCATGAGCTCTAATTGTGTCCTGTCAAGTGTATCTATAGGTTGCTCCCACCAGCATTGATTCTGGCTAGCTCTCCTTATCTTGTCAAGCTCTTCACCTTGCTTCTTCTCCACTTCTAATTGATTCAGTATCTAGTGAATCATTCATGCCAAAGAAAAGTAAGAATACCAGGGAACTTAATTTTATGAACCGCTTAATCCATTGAGATATATGACAAAAGGAAAACAGAAAAGAAAGTAGAAATAACATGAAACACAAACATGGACACAAAACAAAAATTTTAAGTTGTGAGTTATATTGTGATTAAATATTAATTATAAATAATACAAATACAATTGAAAGAATGACTACAAACACTTCAAACTATAGTAATAGTATCAAGTACAAGTATAATATTGCGAACGTAATAAGCCTATACGCAGAACACATGATTTGGGATCTTGATATGTTCTTAATTCTCCTAACTCTTTGTCATCTATTTCTTTTATTTCTTTGTTTACGGAGTGATCAAACTAGACTGCTACCTGAGTCAGCTTCAAATTGAGTTCATGGACCCTGACATGGCGATGAGCCTCAATAAGTTGAAAAGTTCCTGAGGTGGGAGGAATAATTCCTGTGAGGTAACGATCAAGGATTGCTTCCACAGAAGGATGACCGTAAGAGAAGACCTTCTTGCCTGGGGAGAAGACTATGATCGCGCTTTCCGCACCACAAAGTGTTGAAAGTTCGCTAGCCTTCTTAAACAGGCCAGCCCTACGCTTAGAGAAGGTTACTTGTCGATTGCTTTCATTTTCTATTTTTGCCATGTTCAACTTTTGGCGACCCTTTGACGTTCTGGGCATATCTAAAAGCAACAAAAACAAAAAATTGTGTACTTTTGCAGAACAGAAAAAGGCAGCCAGAAGAATTTATAAGGATCTTTCGAGAATGGAAATGGATTATGGAATTTCTCTAGGGCAAGTCTATGTCGGGACTTGGGATTTATAAGTCACAACGGTCCAATCGAGTGGTTCTTAGAGACAAGTTTATCTTGTTGCTTGAATTAAAAAGATTACTGGCTTTGGAGGTACAGAAAATCCAGTGACGATTTATATATATGGTATGAACCATATGATCAAATAAAATAGTACAGCTACTTTGCAGGTTACAGCATTTGTTTCATCAATACATGGTGTCCAGATACACCAGGAGATTTTTCTTGAGTTGGACTTTAATCGGCTTTCCTTTTTCGTCTTATCTAATTAGCAGATGGTAGCTTTATGTGGTGAAGAAGTGCCTTGCATTATTGGGTTCAAAGTTGGACTTCTTTCAATGAGCATCTGGTAGCTTTTATGTGTTGAAGAAGGGGGCTTGCATAATTGAGTTTCTTATTGGATTTCTGTAACCAACTTACTATGTCTATCGAAATTCGATAATCATGCTTGGCAACACACTGGATCTAGTAAATCTGATGTTAATGAGGTGACATTTAAGTAATACTTAATTACCATAACAAGTAAGGATAGTTCGACAAATCGAACTTACTATATTTATTTGTCCGAATTAGATCGAACAAGATCAATTCTTTCAAATTTAAATGCGATTAAAAATCCGATCAATTTAAACTGAAATTATTAATTTTAAGTCAAGTTAAACTCTTTTACCATCCTAATCACAAACAAGCCCTTCAATTTGTTAACGTCGAATCTACAGCAACACTAAGAAATTCTATTCCCTTCACAGTTTTTAACATACTAATGATTTACAAGATATATACTTCGTTAAACTGTGTTTATCCAATTTTTTTGATCGAAGGGTACATAACATGTGAATTGGAAATGGACAATCTGTACGTTGTAGTGAAATTAAAGGTGGAATTCAATTTCACAGATACACCCCAAGAATCGATCTTGCAAAAGACCACAAGGCAGAGGAGAAGCAAAACAGTGAACAACATCGTAACATATATAATTAAACTGAATGTAACTGCATGCATAGCAATACCTCAGACGACAACCAAAAGATTCAGCATAGAGCTATATCATGACAGTGCTTACAAAAGAGAAATTCAAGGGCTAAAACTAGCTGGTTTCTAATAAGCCTACGCAGGAATGGAGGGAATTGGTGGCATGTTGGCCAATGGAGGAAGTATGATTTTTTGTATCGAGATTTGATTGATGGAATGTTGGCTAATGGAGGAAGTATGACTTTTGTATCGAGATTTTAAATTACTGATTTTGAGTTATATTGTAATTGCAAGTCATTTCAACACCTGTAATCGGTGCAAATATAATTACAAGAGATGTTATTGCAATGACGATAAATTGCGATAACAATTTGATCTACAACCACAATTGCAACTGACGATAAATTGCGATAACAATTTGATCTACAACCACAATTGCAACTGCAATTGCAGACCACAAGTTACAACAAACCATGCTTGATATAGAGGGAATTGTTGGTTGACTAGGAAGTGGTGGCGATGTGAGCATCATGATGATGATTGAGTTGGCAATTTTAGCCCGACATAATTGTAAATTTGTAGGAGACAATGAGCAACTCTAATTAGTAACGGCCTCTAATTTGAAATTTTTGTCTAAATTTGACTTCGATTTAAGATTTAATTTAATTTTAATATATTAATTTGATTTTGATTGCAATGAAATTCAATTGTGTGTTTAATTTTTAAGTGATCGTGGCGAAATGACCGTTTATTGTCATTACTAGATATTGATGATTGTGGTGTTGAAGGTTATAGATCTTTGGTTCCACTTCTATTTTTTTTTTGTTATAGTTTTTAATTTTTGTTTTAATTTTTAGCTTTTGTTTTTAGTTCAAATAAAAATAAAAATTTATTTAATTATTAATGTCAATATAGTTATATTTTTATTACTGATGATATATTTTTTTTGGAATTTGAAGATATTATAAATAACTAAATTATTTTTAGTTAACTAAATTTATTTAAATCTCTTATATAATATTTGTTAATAAATTATCAATAAAAATTATTTTATTTAATTAAAATAAATAATTTTAAATTAAATTATAATTATTAATTCAAAATTTATTTCAAAATTAAATATTTTAAATATATTAATAATTATTAAATTAATTTTATTTAGTTTAAGCACAAAATTAAATAATTATTAAATTAAATTAAATTATTAATAATTTTATTAATTAAATATAATATTGAATTAAATTAGTCATAATTTTATTAATAGTTAATATATTAAATAATTAAATAATATATATTTAGTTTGATAGTAAATTAGATTATATAAAAATAGAATAAAAAAACCACTTTTTTTGTTTTCGAATATTTGAAAACTAAAAAACCAAAATTAAAAATAGAAATTAAAAGTTCAAATAAATAGATATTTTATTAAATTTAAAATTAAAAAAGTTGAAAAAAAAGTTATTGCTTATTTTGATAGATTTGTCTTTTTACTATAACTTCACATAAATGAGAAAGAGAATAATAGTGAAAGTAGACGAAAATTTCAGATGATTTGAAAAGAGGAATTTTGAAATGACGATCACTGCCAAATTGTTCTTTTTTTTATTAATTTCTTACTAGGTATTTTAGGAGGGTTTCAATTATGAGAAGATACTTTTAAGCAATTCATATCTAGATTAATTCCTACTCGAGCCGGGTAGGTCCATTGCGAGAGGTAAAACTTTGTCTCCATATTTGAAATAGCTACATACATAAGAACGGTTCGAATCTGCGACTTTACTTAAGTCAAGAATACCTTACCAACTTACCTAGATCCTAGGATTGCCAAATTGTTCTTTTCAAATAGCGGGATAGCTAACCCAAGGAGATTAGTATAAAAGAAAGGGAAAAGTAAAATTGAGGGGTGACAACAAATGTAACGGAAAAGGGCTGTTTAGAGGAGAAGAGCGAAAAGGAAAAATTTTGTATTCGTCACTAGAATTTCGTGCATTTCTCTCGACTCTTCCTCATCAACCTAGCCAAGCAACTGAGACAAATCCAGATAAAATTCTTATCGACAGCTGTTCTTGTTGAAATTTTAGAACACAAACGATAAAAAGAAGAGTGAGCAGAGAAGATGACAAATAATGAGATAAAAGGAAATGATATTAACTCACTTACTTCAATTAAATCATCAGAATAAGGCCTTATATAAGGCTTACACATAGTGGACAATATGGGTTACACAAGTATTACTAAAAACTACCCACTATTACTACCATGACTCCACAACTTACTAACGTCCTAAAGACTTGGACAACTAAATAACCTTGCTAAATATGTGACATAAATCAAACTAATTCTTAAGATAATATAAGACCTATTTTAAATAAATTTAAACAACTCTAAAATTTGAATTAATTTCCAACAGTTCTCACATACTATACCAAGCGCCTTATAAACCTAGGCAAAAGAGACTGAAATAAGCAGTAGTATCTAAGAGTGAGTAGGAGAAAAAATGAAAAGGAGAAGGTTATAAAATAACAATAGATAATAGACGAAAAGAATTAATAGAGATAAATCCGTAGACCCAAAACAAACGAAGAGAAGAAAAAGGGAATGGAGATTCAAATCAAATGAATAAAAGTAAAAAAGTTAGGATTTATTTGGTTGGATGTAAAATTTTTAATGTAATAGAATCAATGAAATAGAATATAATAAAATATAAATAAATATAATATTAGAAAATTATTATTTAAGAAGGATAAAAGAGTTTATAATATAATAAAATGTTATTTAAAAAAAGATTTATAACAATGAAAAGTTGTTTATCATTTTATATTTTTATCTTAAACTCCTCGAATAGAAAGTTTCTCATTTTTCCTGTTTAGAATGAAAATGAGATGTATCATGAAATCTCCTCTTATGTCTCTTTCTATTCTATTCTATT
>JANKOD010000192.1:26649312-26662880 GCA_026284645.1 Erythroxylum acuminatum
TATATAATTTATTATTATTAATATAAAAATAATATTACTAATTATTTAATAAAATTTATTATATTATATATTATTATATTCTATTTAATATATTAATATTATGATTTGGTCAGAGTTAGCATTCAGAAGAATTATTGAGGGTATATTAGGTACTATGTATTTATTAGTTTACATTCCGTCCTAAACCCTCAGAATCAGAAGTTTCTTATTTTCACTATTTAAGATGTAATGGAACGTAACATGAAACTGTCTGCTTTCATCCCATCTTATTCCATTCCATTACGAAACCTTCAAACAAACGATGGAAGTATGTTACGTTTCATCCACTTCCATCTCTAACCCCTCAATCAAATAGGGCCTTAGTTGCTGCCAAGAGTCTCTTTCACGATTATTTAAAGGCCAAGACATTCAACCGAATTGTTGAGTCATTAATTAAGGGGGATGGTAGGTGAACAAATAATAGATACCACATGGTTATTGAGTCATTACTTCGGGGGATGGTTGATGGGGAAGTCCCATATGGTCCGCAAGTGAAGATCACGCGTAGGCAGTCACATTTAGGAAGACCGGCAATAAAGCTGCAATTCAGAACAGGAAACTTGGATCACTTTCTCACGCGAAGTTTTAACAACAAAACTTATTTTAACGGAAAGATGTAATACTCTTAATTTTTCTTGTTATTATTCGTCTGTTTCATGTATTCGTGTGTCATGTTACAAATTTATTTTAGTTAAGAATTTACGGTTAAATTATTATATTTTAAGAGCATGAGTAGATTATCGATTTTATATACTCTATATTTCATCACCATCATCGTTAATATCCCAATCTTCTACATCATTATTATTACTATCATCAACACTTGTACTTACACTTCTACTACAACTTGCTTCTGAACGTTCGCAATGATAAAGTCATGGAGTATAAAATTTATCTGTGTCTTGAAGCAATGATAAAGCCATGGAATATAAAATTTATCTATGTCTTGAATTAACAAGTGATTATATACTATATCTTGACTTTGCATGTTCACATTTAAGCAATCTATGCAGAGACAATGAATACAACATTTAGCACCCATGTGATATTTTACAAATTGCAGGAAACTCTTAACTCTTTCAAATTATTTAGCAGACCATTTTCAATGAGACATCTAACTTTTTCCTTCTAGCTATACAATCAAAAGTAAATAACTAAATTACTATAAGCAATTCTTGTTCTGTATAACATAATGATTAATCACTACAAGTTCATTTTCAAAGTTAGAATTCAAACAAGCAATATGATACGTGACATTATTACATCACATGAATTGAGAAAGCAAGTTCTCGCTATGACTCTTAGACTCATGGAATATTTTATCGATAAGCCTCGTGGGAGCTACATCACGAGTTTCTAACCTATATACCATGCTATGGTTTTATTATGCAAAGGATTGTCTTATGTTTCCCAAATTATCAATTACAAGTTCACAAACTAAGTTTGATAACTTAACAAAACCCAAAAATAAATAGGCGTACTAATAGAGCATAACATATGATACATAATAGTTGAACGACTTACCTAGACGGATGGACAATTGCAAAGAACAAAGTTATAGGCTTATCAATGCTCTTCAACACAAAACAGGGCATGCCAAAACTATAATTTTGTATTTAATATGATACAGTTGTTTAATAGTTTTGTATTTATATATTTTACATGCAACGTCGTAACCCCGTGCCATATTGACCAATTATTATGCGAAGAAGATGTAGAAGTTCCATCACCTAGTTGTGAGAGATCTCCAATATGATCCTCTCTTTAAGTTTGAGTATGTGGAAGATTGTGCATAATGTATTATTATTTGGATTTAAACAATAGAATTTGATTGCATTTTTAGTGGAATTGTGAAATAAAAGTATAGAACTCAGGAGTTAAAGTTTTTCTTATTAGTTTCTATGATTTGTAGATTGGTTTTTGGTTGAAAGAAATACCATTAGTGAATATGTACTTAATCAACATAATTGATAATAACTTAAGAGTAAAGGCATTGGAGGGTACAATTGAGGCCTTTGGTTTGGCTTTGGGAAAAATTATTTCAAATGAAATATATAGTATTTACAGTGATATTAGAGTTCACAATCTCGTTAATGTATCAAGTTCGATCTCTCCATTGTATCAAATTCACAATCTTGTTTACAATGATATCATCATCTCATGTGTTATTAATCGATATAAGTCCTTCGACTAATCACAGGATAACTTTGTAGCTTTGTAGATTAGATAATGATACATAAGAATCTACCTTGGAATTTGAAGGAGTTAAATAAATATTAAGATTAAATAAGTTATACTATGATTTAACCTTTTCCGAAGTTAGATATTAACCTTTAAAATGTTTTCTTTTGAACCTTAAGGTTGTCATAATTTATCTTATCATTATTAAATTATTAAAAATATTTTCAAATGTGATCACGTGAAATTGAATATAATGTTATTCTTTCAACTAAAATAGAGTAACAAATATGATATTTTTTATTTTTAAATTGGGCATAACACCTAAAGTTTAATATAATGTTGTTCTTTTAACTACAATAGAACACCAAATATGTATAATTTCTTGATCTTGTGTGTGATGTTTCCATAATGACACCTATGAATCTTACATTATTCACAATCTTGTTAATGTTTATATCAAGATTCAAGACTTATATGACAATACTGTAAATTAATTTTGTTAATATTTTTATGTTTAAGTGACAATAGAATGAATTATAACATCATTTGAAGTATAAGTTACAAACTATAATAATTTAAACTTTAAAACTAAGAAAACCTATTGCATTTAATCCCAACTGCTACCCCATCTTGATGATATTTAAAACTATACTCAACTAAATAATAACCAAAATAATTACAATTTTTAATTTGATTTTATTAATGAGAGGTTTAAATTCATTAAATGTTGGTCTTTTAGTGCAAAATGGAATACTAAGATAAGTAAGAGGCTATTTTTTTAAATCTCAAACCTCTATTCATATCAAAAAATTAGGGGAACTTAACATTATCGGTATAATGTCGACACAAACAAAACATGCTTAAAATATCAACTCTCTTTCACTATAAGAATGAACACTTGAAACTCTTAGCCTCATTATTGGTATAATGTCAACATAATGTGATATATATACACCAATATAAGCAGAACACTCCCAATACTACATAACTTCATAACAGGCAATTCATCAAATACTTTACAAACATGTATTTTTCATCCCAAGAGAACTACAAAAATCACATGTTTTCCCTTTCATCACTAACATTGAGATAAATATATCCTAATCCAATCACAGACAATGCAAAACAACGCAAACAATGCAATAAAATCACCAATACACTTCATTATTCACACATACCCATCCAACAATTAAAGCAGAAAATAAAAAAAAGGATCCATGACTTACCTCGACGGAAGAATATAACAACAACAAGGAAAGGACAGAAGGATGGAAGGTTGTTAACTGAGGAGAAAACGAAGAAGAAAGGAGCGAGAGATGGCTAAAGACTTAAAAAATTGGGGAGGGGGGGAGTCTAGTGTATCTAATAAACAAATACGAAATCGATGTCATTTGTCATTGACTAAATGTTGTCGTTTTCCTTTTTTAAAACATTCCAATATTTGGCAACGAATTCAAGAAAATGTTGCCAAATGTATGTACATAACAAACCGTTTCAAAAAGGAAGGAAACGACGTCATTCCTTTAAAGGAAAACGACGCCGTTTTATTTTATATGGCCAAATGTTCAACATTTTGCAACAATCTTTAAAATTCGTCATCAAATGTTTATACATTGTCAACCTTTTAGTGACGCTTTTAATAATTCATCGCTAATTATCATATTTGGCAACAAATTGTTAATAGTGTTGTTAAAAGATTGACGATGTATAAACAATTGGCGACTTATAGAATAGTCACCAAATGTTTACACATCGCCATCCTTTTATCGATGGTATGCATAATTCGTCACTAGTTATCATATTTGGGGATGAATTTAGAGAATAGTCGCCAAAGGCTTAAACACTATCAACCATAGCATTGCTAAATATCATATTTGGTGACGAATTTCTATAATAGTCGCCAATTGGTTTTGATTTTTATATTTTCAATTTTTGTTAATATATAAATTACTTAAATAGTATGGAATTTATATAGTAAATAGAGTTTTGTGACATCATTTATGTATTGTCATATCATATATTTTAAAAGACATTAATGAGAAATATTAATTTATTTTGCATTTCATATTTATAGAATTTTCCTTCTATAATATAAAATTTTAGAAAATGTAACACAATTTATATATAGTAATTAGATTTTTGTCACACCACATAAAATTGTCAAATCATTTATTTTAAAATACATTAATAAAAATAATTAATTTATGTAATAAAAATTAATTTTGTGTTGTTTGTTTTATAAATTTTTAAAATAATATTGTTGTTAAATAAATTTATTTTTTCACTTACAATCATTGTGAATAATATTTAATTTGATTATGAAGGATATCATATTAATATTTAATATTGATTTCCATTGTTTACTATATTGTAATCGCAATGGATATAATTATATATGGTAATTAATATAATGTTTTGGTAATGCCATTACTAAAGGTCAAGTGAAACAGTAATGACCCACCATTTTAGGATTGTTTTATGAATTGAAGCAAAATGGTATATTTCTTCCGAATTAATCGAATATGATATTGTTTTCTACTAGTTTATAACACCAAAATGAAACTCTCTTCGTTTTCGTGCTAGCTATCATATTTCCTCTTTGTTCACTCTCCAATAAGTGTTGTCCCCTCAGTTGTGGTCGTCTCTTGTGTTGTGGGCATCATTATCGAAGAAGTGTTGTTACCTGTGTTGGTAATCTTCTTCTTTTATATTTTCAAACCCTCTTTCTTATGCTCGATTTATTTTACTACTACATTTTGGAGTTTATATGAATTTTGTGTTCAGCTTATGGTGTATGGGTTTTTGTTTGTGTTTATGTTTGGAAGATGGTGAATTGTGTTACTGTGTTGGATGTGTATGGGATGACTTTCTTTTTTTCACCTTCCATGCTTGTTTGAGGAAAGCCTCCAATCTGTTTGATGAAATGCTTCAATACACGCTACTTTTGCAACGAATGTTTATGTACATATTTACATTTGATTATCTGCATTATAGTCTATAGATATATCCATCAAAATGACTTTATTTCAACGTGTAATGAGGTTATGATTACACATAACAATTAAAAGTCAAATGGTCAAAACCAAAAATATGGTGAATTGTGTTTCTGTGTTTGTAGTGTATCATTCGAAGTTTTTTTTCAACCTTCCATGCTTGTTTGAAGAAAAACATGCTATAAACTTAATTTGGACTCACTCTGTATACTGTTGGACTATTAGAAAATGCCATAGTAATAATATGAGTTTCATGGCATGTTAAATGGTATAGGAATGATGCTTGAATTGGAATGAAATGCATGAGATATTGGTGATGATATGTGCTAGAAAAATGATCCCTGTATGATAATTTCTGGTTTGGTTTTGTTTTGTGAAAGTTATTGATTTTTAAGTTACCTAATGAATGATTTTTTTAATTGGTTCTGCACTTGAAATTGATGTAATATTGAGGCATAAATAAGGTGGAATTGAAGGTGAATTGATGAACTATGGTGAAGAGGTGTTGAAGGTGTAAGATGTGAGTTAATTGTAGTGGTTTCACTGAACAAGTTTCACTAAACAGACATCAGTATTTTGGTCATAACATGACCTGTAGCTATCCAAATGTGGTGGTTTAATTGTAGATTAAAATACATAGATATTTATACAATTTTTGTGAAGGAATATAATTTTAGTTCTAACTCTAAGGATTTTGAAATTTGGCTTGAATTTGAGTTTTGGATTCTGTCACTATTTGAGAATAGTCTGTAGTATTTTTAGTATATCTTCAGGAATAATGAACCAAATTGTATTAACTTTAGTTTATTAGAAACTTAAGATATAAAGGAACATTGTTTTAGAAGAACTTATTACCTAGAACCCTCATTTTCTATGTCATAATGGCCATATAAAACTGACCCAAAACCTGTCCGAAGAAAATATGGAGAAACATTAATGAATGAATTGGATGGGGACTTTTGGATAACACATGCCACGATCGTGGGAAGCCATACATGATCATGGAAATGGCATGACAATAAAGAAAATGTTCTTTTATGTGATTTTTGAACCAATTAAGGATAAGGTACTTAATTGTGATGCATTTGGACTTGATTAATGTTTAAAATGAACATAATTTGATATTGGAAAAGTTGGTTAAATGTGTGATAAGTTTTGATTGATAATTGATGTTATGCTTTAAGGAAAAGAATGTTGGATAATAATGCATCTGCGTTTGGAATGGAGTGTTAAAGGAATGAAGATATTCATATGAATGAAAATGTATTCCAAAGGATATTAGTAATGCATTAAGAATGAATGAATAAGAATTGTGAATTATGTGAAATATTAGTAATGCTAGAAAAGAGTCAGTAAATGTATGGTTAATGAATAAAGCATGATCAAGTCTACTTAAGGTATTAACCTAAATGTAAACAAGACGTATCTAAGTGACAATATGTGAATGATTATGAATTATGATTAAGGAAACATACCCGGGTTAGTGATTAAGTGTGCATTAAACATGGCACATGTATGTACGTGGATAAATGAATATGTATTCTGTGTGTATTGTATGATGTATAGATGCTTAAATTGAACGTAATCATTAAGACATTGTCGGTCCATCCAGGTAATAACATATATTGGAGCGTACTATGAGTTAACCTAGTTGTGTAAACTCAAATATTTATGTTTCTGTTTGAATTATATGTATAGTGGGTAACCTAGATGTGAGATTTTGATTGGTAATGTGTTTTGTTCAAATTGTGTTGATTAAACTTAATTCCTTTATATTGAATTGATATTGACATAAAGGGGTTGTGATTGGAGTAGCCAATGTGAAAAGAGCTTTAAGCTCAGTTATGCACATCAGAGCCTTAGGCTCAACGTTTAATAAGTCCGGTATTTACAATGGATATGGGACAATATTGAAAAGAGCCTGGTATCTACAATAGATACGTGACAGTGAAATAGGCACTCGATCACAACAAAGTTAAAACGGAATGAGTCTCATGTGCATCTGCATTTGTACATTTATGATTATGAATTATATGATTAAGAATCCATTTCTTAAATTGTGATGATAAAGTGATATGCTAAATTTGAGTAATTGATGTTAATGCGACTAATTGGGATATAGAAGATCTGAAAGAGTGTATGAAATGTGTGACATTCATTACTTCTTATTAAGATGTGGAATGTAGTGAATTTGGTTATATGTGACATATTTATGTATTTGATGTGAGTGAGTCCATCGATGATGGTTAGCTCACTGAGTTTGTAAAACTCATCAAAATTGTAATGTGGCTTTTCAGGTATGAGAGAGGAGACCTAGTTCCTAAGTTACTCTAGAAGAATAATTTTATATTAAGAAATGGTTCAAAGGTCTGTCATCTGATGTTTGAGGAATAGTAGACTATTTTATGTAGAATTTTTGTATAAAATCTTGTAAACTTTCAAATGTTTTGGTAATGTAAATATTTATTTTAATGACTATAGTGTAAATCATGTTTGTGATGAAATAAAGAGTAGTAGTTGTTTTTTAAGTATTGTGTTATTCTTTATGATGCCATATAAGAGAACATAATTGCTCGATCATGCCATTAATATAGGATATGTACTTGAATGTCCTCTGGATATTCTGGTATATACTCTATAGTAGTGTGGTGTTTCAATTTTGGTATCAGAGCATGGTTTGACATCCTTAGGGACATATAAGAGCATTTAGACATGATATATGGTGATAGATTCGTATAGTGATCGCGAGTATTGTTTGCTATAGGTCATCCTCCATAGGAGATCAAGTTATAGAGTCAGCTAACCTTGAGTCCATAGGAGCCAATAGAGAGTCTCTAGCACCTCAATCAGAACTGATGCCTCCAAGAATTCTTGAGAGAAGGGAGAGGAGGTATGATAAGCTCCAAAAGTAGGGGGCTGTAGACTTCTATAGAAGTAAAGACCCTACAGAGGCTGAAGGTTGGTTAGAGAGAACTGAACGAGCGTTCGATTAGATGGACTGCGAGCTCGATGAAAGATTTGATTATGCAGTCTTGCTACTACAAGGTCCAGCATATCAGTAGTGGAAGGTTGTTTCTGGCAGTTCCTCCTGACCATGTAGACTAAAGTAGGAAGACTTTCTGAAAGTTTTCCAGGAGAACTATATGCCAAAAATCTACTTAAAACAAGGGAGCTCCATAGTAGCTGAGTATAAAGTGCAGTTTAATGAGTTGATGGGGTATGCTACAACCTTGATCCTGATGGAGGAAGACAAGTGTAGATGGTTCGAGGATAGGCTAAATATAGAAATTAGAACGAGGCTGGCCATTACTAATCTGAGTAGTTTTGTTGAACTAAGAGCCGCTTTGAACAGAATTGAGCAGTTGTTAAAGGATGGATAAGCAGAGTATAGATAGGAGCCCAAGATGAAAAGATCTAGAGAATTTCAAGCTGAATCTAGTTGAAGATTTAGGAAACACCATAGCAGACAGCTACGATCACAACAGAGATCGAGACAGTCAAGGTTTAAGCCGAGAGGTGGCTTTGGCTATTCTGGCAGAGGTAAGTTGTCTATACATCATACAATACAAACAGAATTCACATTACAAAGTTAATCAATCAAATACATATTCACTTATGCATATACATACATGTGCCATGTTCAATGCATGCCTAATGACTATCCTGGGTATGTTTCCTTAAGCATAATTCATAATCATTCACATATTGTCACTTGGGTATGACTTGTTTGCATTTAGGTTAATACCTTAAGTAGACTTGATCATACTCCATTCCTTAACCATACATTTACTAACTCTTTTCAAGCATTACAAATAGTTCACATAATTCACAATTCTCATTCATTCATTCTTAATGCATTATTAATATCCTTTGGAATACATTTGCATTCATATGAATTTCTTCATTCCTTTAACACTCATTCATTCCAAACTTACATGCATTGTTATCAAACATTCTTTTACTTAAAGTATAACATCAATTATCAATCAAAACTTATCAAACATTTAACTAACTTTTCTAACATCAAATTATGTTCATTTTAAACCTTAATCAAGTCCAAATGCATTATAGTTAAGTACCTTATCCTTAATTGGTTAAAAAATAAAACAAAAGAACATTTTATTTACTACCATACCATTTCCATGATCGTGTATGGCTTCCCATAATCGTGGGATGGGTTATCCAAAAGTCCTCATCCAATTCCTTCATGAGTTTTTCCAAATTTTCCCAGCACAGGTTTCGGGTCAGTTTTGTATGGCCATTATTCCATAGAAATTGAGGTTTCTAGATAATATGTTCTTCTAAACAAATGTTACCCTATGTCTTAAGTTTTTAATGAACTAAAGTTCATATAGTTTGGTTCATTATTCCTACAGTTATACTAAAAATTCTACAAAGTGTTCTCAAACAGTGACAAAATCCAAAACTCAACATCAAGAAAGATTAAAAAGCCCTTAGAGTCAGAAATAAACTTATATTCCTTCACAAATATTGTAGAAATATGTACATAGTTTAATATAACATTACAATCACCCCATTCGGATATCTACAAATCAAGTTATGGCCAAAATACTGATATTTGTTCAGTGAAACCTATTTAGTGACACCACTACAATTAACTCACGTCTTGCACCTTATTAATGCCTTAATTAGACCTGAATTATACTCTAATTCCTCATCAATATCCTCTCCAATTCCAGTTCAAAATTATTCAATTGATAGCTCACGACTCAATGTCTTTCATGCATCAAAAATCAAACAAGAATTATGCATGTAGTTCTAACTATTTCTCAAATCAAGCACACTTAATTAACATCTTTCTTTAGCATAAATCCACCTTCATTATACTTTAAATCGAGACCTAATTCATCCATGAATCAATATATATCCCACGATTCTCATATACCAAGAGTAAGCATAGAAAACTTCCAAGTTTAATCAACATATTTCCAGCACATATCACCACGAACTTTTCATGCATTTCATTCCAATTCAAGCATGATTCACATACTACTAAGCATGCCATAAAGATCAAATTGCTACTTACTTATTAGGCTAACAATTCAGCTCAAAACTCTAGATTATACTAGCCCTCTAAGCAGGCAAAATTCATTACAAACTTAAGGTGAAGATGAGCTAGTTTCGGTAAAAACATAGGACAACAAATAACTGGTTTCTTGGCTATTTTTATGAGAGGTTAAGGTGTGAATTTCGTGAACCAATTTAGCTAGAGTAAAAACTAGAATACAGAGAAAAGTTTGAAGCAATTTTATTGGAGAGAGGTGAGGGAAACAACAGAAACGTTGCTGCTAGAATTTGCTTCATCAACATGCTAGGTGTCACCAATTTGCAAAGACATATGTCTTAAGGCATGGAATCCACTTGCCCATTTCATATGCTGCCATTAATCCACTCATTAAATTGCCATATGTCACCAATTAATCAGTCCATATGTCTCATTATAATTAGTCCACATGTCACACAATAATTGGTCCATTTGTCAATTAATTAACTATGCCAAATGTCACCCAGTTATATGCGTAATCATCCTATTTTTTTATGTATCAATTTATCCTACACTTGGGATTTTTTTAATCCAATTGTACATATTAATTCAACAATCTCCCAATTAATAACAATTAATTCCAATTTACTAATTGGAATCCAATCAAACCAAAATTCATAACATAACAATTCATAATCCACATCATAGTCACTTAACATTTTTCATACCTCGGGATATGTCAAATGAGTGCATATAGTTACTTGTAATGTGTACAAATATCAATTCATGTATGAATGTTAATGTTATGCATGTATATGCAATGCTTGATCTAGGTTTGAACCCTAAGTATGTTCCGAAAAATAGGATATTACAATTCTCCCCCTTAAGAAATTTTGTCCTCGAAATTCTTACCTGAATGATCAAATGGGTAGGGGTACTGCCTTTTCATGTTCTCTTTCGTTTCCCATATGACTTTTTCACTTGAATGATTCCTCCAAAGGACTTTAAGAATTGGAATCAATCAGTTTCTCAACTGTTTAGTCTGATAGCCCACTATCTTTACCGATTACACAACATAAATCATATTACTTGCAATTTCGACTTCCTGAATCTGTAACACTTGTATTGGATCATATCGATACCTCCTAAGCATACTCACATAAAACACATTGTGTATCTGAGCCATATCAGCAAGTAGTGCTAACTTATAGGACAATGGTCCAACTCTCTCAGTGATCTCATATGGACCAATGTATATAGGGTTGAGCTTACCTTTTTTACCAAACCTCAGCACTCCTCACTAAGGCGATACACTCAGAAACACCTTATCTCCCACCTGATACTCCATATCTCTCCTATGCTGATCCACATAACTCTTCTGTCTATCTTGTATCCTGAATCAATTCCGAACCTTTAACGATCCTTAAACCTTCTTCATCCCAGTACAGTGGTGACTGACATTTCCTTCCGTATAAGGCTTCATATAGAGCCATACCGATACTACTGTGATAGTGATTGTTATATGCAAATTCGATAAGTGCTACATACTGGTCCCATGCTCCTTGGAACTCCAAAACACAAGCTCTAAGCATATCCTCAACAATCCTAATAGTCCTATCACTTTGTCCATCTATCTGAGGATGAAATGTTGTATTGAAATTCAACTTTGTACCTATGGCTGACTGTAAACTAACCCATAATCTGGGATCCCGATCAGACATAATAGATATTAGGAGACCATACAATCTTACAATCTCATTCACATACATCCGGGCCAATTGATCTAGTGAATTATTCTCCCTCACAGGTTAGAAATGGGTCGATTTCGTTAATCTGTCAATAATGACCCAAATAGCATCATGTTACCTCGGAGTCAACAATGACCCAAATAGCATCATGTTGCCTCGGAGTCTTAGGCAATCCCATAATAAAATCCATAGTAATTCTCTACCATTTCCACTCCGAAATTGGTAGTGATTGTAACTTCCTAACCAGAGCTTGATGCTCAACATTAATTTGCTAACAAGTTAAACATTTAGTGACATACTCCGCCACTTGCTTCTTCATCCCTAGCTACCAAAAATATTGTTTTAGCGTACCATGCATCTTGGTAGTACCAGGATCGAGGATGCATAACATAAGTTGCCATGTGAGCTTCTTTCAGAATCTCTTTTCTCAAATCATCAACATCAGGTACACACAATCTCTGTTTCAACCACAATGCCTCATATTTTAACTCAAACTAAGAACTCGAATCCTATTTAAACTTCTCAATAAGCTTCACTAATTTTGAATCTTTACTTTGTGCTTTTTTTATTCTCTTATGCAATATTGGTGTAAGCTTCAGTGTAGCTACTAATGCTTCATTCTGCCCTAAATTCAATTCAACATTCAATGTCCTCAATTGTACTAGGTTTGGTAACCTTAAGGCTTGTATCTGTGCCACATTGTTATTGGACTTTCTACTTAATGCATCTGCTACCACATTAGCTTTACCAGGATGATATTCAATCGTACAATCTTAATCTTTCAGTAGCTCAATCCATCTCCTCTGTCTCATATTCAATTCTTTCTAACTCAACAAATATTTCAAGCTCTTATGATCTGTAAATATTTGAAACATCTCACCATACAGATAGTGTCTCCAAATCTTCAAAGCAAATACCACTGTAGCCAATTCTAAATCAAGAACCGGATAATTGAACTCATGAGACCTCAACTGTCTCGATGCATATGTAATCACTCAACCATACTGCATTAGAACACATCCTAGCCTCTAATGTAAAGCATCACTATATACTACATATCCTTCAGATCTAGATGGAATAGCTAACATCGGTGTTATAGTCAACCGATATTTTAAATCCTCAAAACTCTTTTGGCATTCATCAGTCCATCTGAATGGTACATCCTTCCTCAGAAGTTTTGTCAAAGGGGCTGAGATCAGTGAAAACCCCTCGACAAACCTCTTGTAATATCCTGCTAACCCAAGAAAACTTCGAATCTCATATACATTCCTCGGGACTTCCCATTTCATCATTGCCTCAACTTTCCTTGGGTCCACCTGTATGCCTTGTCCAGACACTATATGACCTAAGAACACTACTTGATCCAGCCATAATTCATACTTACTAAACCGACCGCGCGTTGTTACGCTAGTCAAAATAAAATAACTAGACTATTACTGTAGAGTGATGAGTCTAGGTTGATCCCACAGAGAGTGTGTGTAAAGTTTATCAAATGAAATTAATCGGTGTTTGGGAAAAAGGGGGGTTTTGGATTTTTAAAGAAGAAAATAAAATAAAACTAACTAATAAAAACAAATTAAAGAAAACATGCAATAAAATGAT
>JANKOD010000192.1:26686635-26705739 GCA_026284645.1 Erythroxylum acuminatum
CACAATTAATATAAACAAAGACAATCATCATCATACAATTATAAAACTAAGAATAATACAAAGCATTTAAAATATTATAATCATACAATTTCATCATTATAATAAATAATATTACATATTTACATTAAAAGATTCAAAACATCCGATAAAAAGAACAATAAATATTACAAAAAGAGTTGATGACGAATAAACAATCAAGTAGAAGTTGAACCTGAAATAAAAATATTATAGTTACATTACATACATATAATTTAACACAAACATCAATGATCAAATACAAGTAAAATTTAAAGAAGAGGAAAAATAAAAACATGAAATTTAATTGTCAATGGGCGGATACCCGCTTAAACTGCACTGACCCCACTAATCTCCGCTTAATCTGAATAAGTTCCTTATAGAAGATAAAATTCTATTCCCAAAATTTAATAGAGTGTATAGATGAGATTTTAGTAGGATATTACTTTTAAGCCTAATGGATCGACTAATCATTATCTTTTTACAATCTTTTTGAAAGCACATAATATTACTCAGTGATAGGCACCTAATAACTCAGAGTTGGTTTTTAACGGATACATGATCACTAATTAGGGTCCTCCGTTACAGTTTCCTTGAGAACTGTATCACCAAGCGGCGGGACTTTTTGAAATTAGGGTGTCATGCGCTTAGGTCATCTTAAAGTTTCTGTCAGTTCTCTTTAAAGTGTATATTTGTTACCGAACTGCTTTGTCTTCTTCCTTCCATTTTTGCGTGTTTCGGAAGTATTTTCCTTCTCTCCTCTTTTGACTATTTTCCATATTTCTGTGCAAGAAGTGAACGCCAGAATCCAAACGCAGAGAGGAGAAGAGGAGGAGGAGGAGAAGCGGCGGCGACAGGTGAGGGAGACAGAAATCTGAGATTCTGAGAGGGAGAGTCGGCAGCAGACGAGAGAGGGAGACAGTCGGGGGGGGGGGGGATTTTAGGGTTAAAGTTTTAAATTTTGCAAAATGGTCCTTGGCTATTTTTTGTTTGCAGATTTGTCCGAAACTTTCCGGAATTTATGGTACCGACCGGTACCGGCCGAAATTTTTGCCCGGTATACTTGTTCCCCAGTATACTTGTTCCCGTTCCGGTACCGGATTCTAGCCAGAACGGAACGTTTCGACCGGTACCGTCCGGTACGGAACGGTATTCGAAACACTGACTTGTAGTCATTCGCTTTTCATATTAGTTGTTAGTTCTGTTGTTATACTAATAACTATTAAACAGATGATATGAATGATTTTAAAGAGGCCAAACAAGTGTAACAATGCATATTTACTGAGTTTGATAGAGCATTGATCAGAATTTCGTGTTAACTAGATTATAATAGAGTTTTAATATTTGAATTCATTTGCACAGTAATTCTATAAACCATTCATTTTCCTATGCTATTTATCTCTCCATTAATGAACCATCCTGTTATAACTAAAATTTAGTTTCTTTTTATAAAGGGCATTGGAGGTTAAGAAGTAATTCACTAAGTTGAAACACAAATATAGTCAAGTGATAGTTAGATAATTTGGGTAAGAATATATTTTATCAGTGTGAAGTCTTAAGAGTTGTAGTAATCACTACAAAAAAAATGGAGTTTAGCGACGAAAATTGCTGACGGAATTTGTACACATTCTGTCGATAAGCTTATTTAGTGACGGAATTTATTGACGGAAAAAATCGTCGGAGATACGACCGTCGGTAAATTTATCGACAGAAATTGGTAAATTTACCGATGGTTTATTTTGTTCAATCGGTAATTTACCTAATAAGAAGATTTTTTGTTAGAAAATTACCAACGGAATTGATTATTCCATCGGTAATTACCTACGGAATTTTTTTCTGTCAATAAATTCAATATATTTTACCAACGGAATTTTTTTTTCCGTTGGTAAATTTGCTAAAAACTATTTTTAAAAATTTACCTTTTATTGTAGTGCTAGGTAATGCTATTTGATTTGGTTAATCTTTAAGTAATTTGCATTCCTAGTCATTAATTGTATTAAAATTTAGTTTAATCTTATTATTTAAATTAAATATTCACTTTAATTTTTCAGTTATACAACAGAAAAGAGGTCATTATTACTATTTGTAGTCCCTGTGAGGTCGACACTCGATATTCACTATCAACTATTCCCTATCTAAATCCAAAAAAATTGTTTAGTTGTTCATTATAGTTAAAACAACAAAATCAATACACAAAAATAAGAAAATATGATATAAGAAAATATATGTGTACATCATGATTTCACCAACAACTTGACCTACTGAGATTTTTATGAAAAAAAGTTGAAATTGGTTTCCCAATAGTTTTTGGACATCCCGTGGCTAACCCTAACATTTGGAGAGTAAAAGAAGTGTTTAAAGTGTAAAGTCTCCAAACTTCTTAAAAACTTTATATATTTTTTTCATGCCTCTGAACACGATCTGGGGAACAAGCTAAGTAGGAGAAATGTTTTCTAGTAAACGTGCTAAGTTACAATCATTAGCTTGATCTTGTATCCTTTGAAACTTAGTCGAGATAAATTATGATTGCCTTGCTTTCCCCTGTGCTTCCCATTTTAGCTTCGTAAGTTGTAAATAAGCTACATGTTGGAAGATAATGAAAATGACATAATCTATCAAAGTAAAAAACCTAATAAGCTTACTAATGTCTTTTTCAGCAACAAACTGTCAACAAAATAGGAATAATAAAACTCCCTAAATCTTCCATCGAATCCAACAATTTGTTTAGTAAGAAGGTTAACTGTTTGCTTTCTTCCTCAATCACCTTCGTCTTGTCTGCTTCTTCCACTTCGCAAACAAAGACGTCTATATCATTTTAAACCTCTACCTCCATTGTCATCTATTCATCCTGCTCTTGCTTCTTTAAAGATGCAACTACATCACGAATGGCATGCTTAATGGGTAAAGGGGAGGAGGAACATAGGGAGGGTCCTCATTCTTTTCTTCATCCTTTTAGAGCTTTTTTTAGTCCTCTACAAAATGGGTTTCTGCTTGATTTTCTAGTCGCTCTTCTAGCTTTTTCCCACTCCCAAGTGTGATAGCCTTAACTTGCGCTTTTGGATATACATCCAAGTCGCTTGAAAGACTTCCCACACTTCTTGTAGATAATGCATTGGCAAGTTGTTCCACTTCAACCTCCAGGTAGAGGATAAAAGAGGCATGAGTCCTTGTTACTTGGGCTATTTGCCCTTCTAGCCTCTTCTGGGCCTTATCCATACTTACGAATTTGTCAATGATCTTGTCCAATTTGGAGTCGTATTCATTATATTCATCCTGTAGAAATCCATGTGACTTTTGATTTCTAAACTAAATCACAAAGTTGTTAGATCAATGAAAATTTGGGTGGTTCTGCTACCCCGAATCGTATATGTTTGAATAAGGATTGTTATCACCCTGACCAACTTAGGATCCATTAAAGTTGAATCATCATTTGTTCTTTATTGTCAATTTGTCATAATCTCAACAAAAATCTATCTTGTATTTTTATTTTTTCATATTATTATTATTATTCTTGTTTTATAACCTTTCCCAACAATTTCATATAAAATTTTTGATTCAAAATTGAATGAATTATTAGCTAATACATATGAATTTAGAAGTGTACACATAAAGATTGAGTTCAATTGTAAAAGTTTGAACTTGTATTTTAAGTGTGTTTAGATGTCACATTTTGTTTAACAAATAGAATTAGAAGTGAAAAAAATTAAAATGTTTGAATTAATGCTAGTAATTTTTTAAGGATGACCCATTCTCCTCTCCCTATAAGTTCTTTGTTAGGTCAATGTTTGGTACCCACTGTTTCCTACTCATCTATTGAAAGAAGACTAGATTATTTAGTTTCAAGAAGCATTTGAAGCTCTTCAATTTATTTTTTATTTTGTTGGTCAGAGAAGGCGTACATTATGCCCCAGGAAAAGAGTTGGCAATCAAATTTATGTTTCCCAATACTAGCCAAGTCCTCATAAAAGATGCTTTACATTGAGCTGCATCTTGCATATGTATTAAGATTACAACTATCAATTAGTAAGATTTACAAATGGTTTAAGTATTAAAAAATAGAAAAGAAAGAGTAAGTTAAAAAGAATTTTAAAAAAATGGAAACCTATAAATTATTAATGTCAGTGACCATATACAATTAAAAAAATGAAAACTTAAAGCATATACATTTTACACACAAGTAGTGAAAGGAAAAGGAAATGAAAATAAAAAAGTATTCTGTATTACAAAATAATAACAAATAAATTTTTGGCTCCATACCACAATGATGCTACTAAGTTGATCAAGTCATTTGCTATACGTGAACTGTGTCAGAAGTCAATTCCCCGATGGTAGAGAGGAGAATTAGATGGAAAGAATTGTAGAAGGGATCATGGGAAGTAAGGGTAAGCTTGGCAATAGAGGTTAGTTCACCTTAGGTAATGATGGGATTTTGAGGGGGCTTTAGGGTATAAGAATATATGCTCTTGTTGTATATGAGTCGCACAGATTATTGGTCAAGTATGAGAACATATAGAAATCATATTATCTAAACTCATCATTTGTGAGTGGGAGATGATAACGAATAGACACACCTAATGAGTTTAGGATGTGATCTTTATTTTATTAACTATTAATGATTAGTCAACAAATTGAGATTATCTATAAATATGAGATGATGTTTAATTGAAAGATCTGATGAGAGTCTTTAGAAAATACTAAAAAATGTCTCTTATGTGACTTATATTAAGTAAATTTACCTATTTATGAACATTTTCCAACTAGTAAAATGACACAAAAGCCATTTGGAAAGAGAACACGAGATTTCTATTTATTAAAATTAATTAATTTAGATGTTTGTTGTCTAATGAATGTAAAAGAACAATGTAGGGTTATATATTTCATCATTTTTATAGATGACTATATTCATTATAGTCATGTCTATTTGAATTCTCACTGATCAGGAGCATTGAATTGCTTCATTAAATATATGAATTCAGTATAAAATCAGTTAAGCAAGAAAATAAAAGCTTTAACTGATCGTGGATAATAATACTTGTCTAATAAGTTTAGGATGATGAATGATGAAAAATTAATAGAAAGATTGTCAAGTATTCCAAGAATATTATAACAAAATATCATTGCAAAAAGGCGTAATATAATGCTACTAGAGATGGTTATGTCTATGATGATAAGAGCAAATCTACCTATCACTTATTAGGGTGATGCATTACTTATAGCCACTTATGTACTTAATCAAGTGGCCACAAAATTAGTTACAAACACTCTATATGAGTTATAGATAGTAAGGAAACCTAACATGGAAAATTTAAGACCATAGGGATGTGTTGCCCATATTTATAATCACTCTCATAGATATGTTAAACTAGGCCTAGGAGGGAAGAAAAGTACCTTTATTAGATACTTTGAACACTCAAAAGTATTTGTGTTCATAGGTGAATGAAGTACTAAAGAAGTAATTGAATTTGAATTTCAAGATGTCAAATTCTTAAAGAATGTTTTCCTAAAGTAGTGTGACATAGGAAAGTATCTATTTCTACATGAAACTCTTTATCAAAATGATTTTATTACTAAGAATTATGAAGAGGGACTTTAGTTGAGTAGGAGTAATCTGGAACATGAAGAATTAACTCAGGGATAGTTAAGAGCACAATCCATAAAAATTTTACTATTGTATTTGATTTGAGTAGGAGTAATCAAGACATTGATAAATTTTTTTCTTATAAACCACATTTTATGCCAAATTAATCTTGGTATTATTTCTTAATGGTGCTTTTAAATAGAAGGGGAAATTCCCTAAATTATCCCACAAGAAGATGATGAGTCAAAGAATGTATATAAGACTTTTAATAGTCCTGCTAAAGAAGAATGAATGAAAGCAATGAAAGAAGAAATGCCTTCTTTAAGCTCAAATAACATATGAAACTTGTTTGATCATCCTAATAGGTGTAAAGCTATTGGGAACATATGTGTTCTTAAAATAAAATAAAATACTGAGGATAATATCAAAGATATAAAGCATGCTAAAGGATATACACAATAAGGGGGAATCAATTATGACGAAACCTTTTCACCTATTGTGAGATTTGCTTCAATTCATCTAATCTTGGCTATAGTAACCAGTTTGGATCTTGAATTACATAAAATGGATGTAAAAACCTCTTTTCTAAATGGAGAATTAGAAGAAGAAATATATATAATGGAAAAACTTACATGTATTATAGAAACAGGCGAAGAATATAAAGCATGTTGGTTATTGAAATCAATTTATTATTTGAAGCATTCTTCAAGATAGTGGTATACATGTTTTCATAACATAATCATTTCATATGATTTTCATAAGTTTGATGAAGACCACTATGTATATTAAGAGATCTAAAGATAATATTGCAATTTTATCTTTATATGTAGATGGCATTTTGATTGCTTGTAATGCCAGTAAGTTTGTCAAACAAATCAAAGATTGGTTATCATCTGAATTTAAGATGAAAGACCTGGTGAAGCTACAATCTTTATTAAAGTTGAGATTTCCAGATACTGTTTAAAGAGTTATTTTCGCTTTCTCAAGCAACATATATTTAAAAGATTTTAGAATGATTCCGTATGTTTGATTGTAAACTAATAGATAATCTTATTGCTAAAGGCGAAGGTCTCAATAAGAAGTTTTGCTCATTTATTCCATAAGAAAGGGGAAAAAATTGAAGAAATTTCCTTTTTTTAGTGTAGTTAAAAATCTCATATATGACATGACGTGTACAAGGCTAGATATCTGTGACATTATTAAGATGGTGAGCAGAAATCAATCAAATCCAAGACAAACACATTGAAAAACAATAAGACTAATAATTGAGGTATCTAAAGGGTACAGTTAATTATGTAGTGTGTTATCAAGGCAAAGACCTATGTATATATAGGTATACATATGCAGATTGGGGAGGGGATCTAGATAAGAGAAAATTTGCCTTTGATTTAGTTTTCTTACTTAACAATGATGTTATATCATGGAAAAGAAAGAAATAGTAGTGTGTTGCTTTATCTATAATGGAAGCTTCATAGCATTTTCAATAGTAATACAACAATCAATTGTGACACTCAAGCAACAATTGTCTATACAAAATACCCTAAATTTTATTATGAAATCAAGCATATAGATATCAAATAAAATTATGTGAAAGATATAGTTGCACAACTAGAACTGAATATGAAGTATATATTTAAACAAGATATGGTGGTAGACCTAATGATAAAACCAATTTCCGAAAATATGTACATTAGGCATGAGAAGTCACCAGGGTTATGTACATATTAAAATGTAATTGATTGACATTTCTCCATATATGTTCATTTAATGTATTGTCATGTTTTAATACAAATATGAGTTGGCATTGTTTATTAAGTAATAAACATTATGTAATACTTGATTTTGAAATATGTATGCTTAAAATGACTTTTTTTGTATAAATTAAAGAGTAGTCAGATAGATAAAAGATTGACCTTCTCATTTATGCAATCGACTCTAGTATTTGTGATGGCTAAAGGTGAGGCAGGTTTAAGTTTATTATCAAGATAATAATAGAAAGCTGAAGCGGGAAACCTAAACCTTGAATGCCAACTTAGATGATAAGTCAAAAGGAAATTGGTGTGGAGTGATCATATGGTCACCATATCTATCTAGAGCTGCATATGAGAGGTTGGAAAGATAAAGTTAAGAATATATAAGTGAACTCAGGTTAAATGTTAAGGATATATGAACTAACATTTGTGTGGTATTGCATTATTAAAGAAGTATGCTCCTAATTAATAAGAGATGATACCGAAGCACATAACTCTTATAATGTGTACAAAAAATGACCATAAAATGGATTAATATATGTCCATAGATCTCAATTTACATTCTCTAAGATTTTAGAGGTTAAGTAAATGTCTTAATATACCCTTAAGACTCTCGTCTAATTCATATTAATTAAATTTGAAGTTTGTTGCTTTAGAATATTACCAAAAGATTATGTTTGATATGATCTTATAAGAAAATTTTAAGAAAGCAAATTAAATTCAATTCAAGGGAATGGAGAACAGACGAATTAATGGATTTTGAGGGGCTCGGGAGAAAATTTGGACTAAGTTTAACTAGGCCCACATATAACTAGGGCATTATATTTCAACCCAAAATCTGAAGGCAGTAGGTTATGAGTTATACATTAGTGTACAAGGTATTATGAGTCACTCTATGAACCACTATTCATATTACACAAATCCATGAATCTTTATTCATTAGGCTTTGCCAACCTGATTCTAATGCCATTGATGAGATTTTGACGAGCCTTCGGGAAAAATTAGACCAAGTTCATATGAGCCCATATATAACTAGGATATTATATCTCAATTCAAAACTTTAAGACAATGGGTTGCGAGCTTTATATTATCTTTATGATAAATTGTATTTTATATATGATTTTTTTAGATGCTTACAATTATAATGTTTTATGTTAAGAACTTACTATGTGTGTTTATAGGAAATGGGTTATGATTCTTATGTCAGTAAATAATTTACTTCATCTTTATGTGTCTTTGCAATGTGAGACTATCCTACTTATAAATTTCCACAGGATAAAGTGAGAAGTGAAAGCTGGCTGGGCATTAATGGTTGAGTAATTGGCAATGTTGCCAAAGTGGGTTAAGGCAATGTTATGGAAGGCAATGGTGGTAATCTTGCTTTAGGCATGGTTGTGGGAAAGCCAGGAAGTGGTGGCATAGATGGTTGAGTTGTTGCAAGTTTGGAAGTGTTGGCTGAAGAAGAGTTGGTATAGAAGGCAATTACAAAGAATGCAAGCCGCTAAGCCAACAGCAAATCTTGAAATTGAAAGAGCTATGAACAAAGCTAAGATGAAGCATTTGCGAGTGGCCATGACTACAAATTGGCCAGTGGTCTTCAATGTCGAAGCTCACAGCGGATTCTAAGACGTGTTTGGATATGCAGTGGTGAAACAAAGCTAAGAATGCCGTGTTTTTACAGCTCGGAAGGGGGTTGACACGCAATAAGTTGGTGATCCAACTCCAGCTGTGTGGTTGGGAAAAAATTAAAAACCGAGTAAAAGTTTCCTGTCCGCTGAATACGTCCCATTTGGTTGACTTGTATCTAGTTAAACCAATTTCAGTATCTAGACCAACTAACTAGATAAAATTTTGACAGTTCCAGATGGAGAATGGATGCAGCTCAAGGTTTGCCAACAACAAAACATAACTATAGAGATACAAGGCTTTTCTCGCAACTACTTAAAACCTACCAAAGTCCAATGCCGCCCTCAATTCAAATCCCTATATAAGCCTCCACGATTAAACGCAATTATAGTCATCCCAAGCATAACAAACTTCTTAGTTCAAACTCGCCAATTCGAAGAAACCTCCACTGACACCCATAAACAATGGCCTCCCCCAAATGCTTCATCTTAGCTTTTGTTATAGCATTGTCATTTTCGAGCTTGGACATTAGCTTCGCAGCTCGCAATCTCTTGCAACTTCCGACGAACATACCTTCGGTGCCAAATCTGCCAAAGCCAACATTACCACCAATGCCTTCCATCCCAAATCTCCCGCAACCTACTCTGCCAACATCTCTTCCGCCACTTCCTAGCTTGCCAACAACCATGCCTAAACCGACCTTGCCACCGTTGCCTTCTACAATGTTGCCGCAACCCACTTTGCCAACCTTGCCAAGTACTCAACCACCACTCCCCAACCTTCCTTCACTTCCTAACCAACCCAGTATTCCCACTGTACCTAAGGTTACCTTGCCTCCATTGCCAAGCAATATCCCCTTTACTATTCCCCCCATCCCATTCCTCTCCCCACCACCTGCTGGAAACTAGAATATGTCAGACTTTCATGCCAGTAGTATGTGCATCTTGCGGTCTCCAAGTTGCCTGTGCCCTGAAATTCTTACTGTGCATTATATATAATGCTTTTGAGAGTCATTTGGTCCTTTTTTCTGTCCCCTTCTTTTCTTCTTCTTGTACTATTGTTCGTTAAATTGATGTATACTGTGTGTTTGCATTCATACCGTTCTTATAAATAAAGTTTCATTTTCACCATATAAGTTCCCTTGGTTCTCAACTGATCTTGCTTCTCTGCGCCATGAAATAGTATGTCATGTTATTTTTGTTCCCTTTTCTGGTGAACTGGAGTCCACTCACAAGGAACAACTAATAGAAGTCCACAACTTTAATCGTGCTACATACAAGAAAGTATCCAGGAGTAAAATGCTTTATACATGTATGGTGGCTAAAAGGAATTTATATGCCTCATGGGGTACATTCAACTTCATCTTTTGAATTATCGTAATTTAGACTATAAGAATTTCCAAAAAAAAAGGGATTGTCTGGATTAGGATTCAGATACCTAGTCATTATACTTCATCATGTAAACGTATGAAGCATAACAAGTCCTACATTTGTAGTTTGACCAACTGTGAGACTTGTGACCAAATTTAATAATTTCACATGGAGAAAGCATGCTCACCACAAGAACCCATGCATTTACTCAAATTGAACGCATTAAATAAAAAATGGATACTTGTTCTTGTAAGTTAATTAATTCAAATGAATTAATTCCAAGAATTATTAGTAAAATCTTCAAGAGCATTATCAACCAATCAAAATCCATTACATTATTTTATGCAAAAATATTAATTTGAATCCCAATATATTGAGCAAATTTTGATTTAAATTTAAAGTTTTGTAATGTTCAAAATGAATCATCTCAAAATGGTTAATTTTGATTCTAATTTAACATTCTTGCCAATACTCTTCTAAAATTCTGGCTTAGAAAATTTTATCATCTTTTTTTGCCCTTTGCCAACTATGCATCTTGGTTGACAAAAGGCCAAAGGGAACGAATAAATTAAACCTTTTGTGACCATAAAATCGTATGTTTGAATTACATAAACAGCCTTTTTGTAAAATTATAAAGAAAAAGTTGTATAACCAGCAAGCAAGCAACATACGTTCATTCTTGTTGCGACGGATGATTTTAATGAGTGAACGAGCTCCATACCCTCCTCCGTTGTTAAAGCGTCTGCAAACCTTTCTTTTCTAGTCCTATCGCACTAGATATTGTATAACCTGTTGAAAGCTAGCCAAATAAAAAAGCGGTATTTATTCAAAAGTTGTCGCTGAGCCCTTCGATTCTTCCTTCAATGAAGAAAATCTGGTTTTTGTAGATCGATGAGGGTTTTTACTCTTTCATGTCGGGTTTAAGAAAGAGGATTCATTCCTTCCTTATGGAACATTGCTGATAAAGCTAAACCAGCTGCAATCAAAACAATGGCAATTGTGAAGAACTTCCTGGACTTTTTATGGGATAGAATTTTTATGGCTTTCAAGATTTGAAGGTATTTCACATAATAAATTGTTCGAGATCAAATTCAAATTCAATAATTTCTCATAATTCACAAGCTTTTCTGGTACGAAACCATTTGATTGGCTATCAAAGATATCAAAAGAAATTGGAGCCATGTCAGATGGTCCAACTATTGAGGAATAGCTCATATCAAATGATTACGGCTTATATCCAACCTAAATAACATGTTTGGTTTCCTAGTTCGTGAAAAACCTATAGTCAGAGCATGGCATCTCAGGTCATCGCTTGTATGAAAAGATGGGGGATGGATTGAATGGTCCAGTTTGATAGAAAGTGATCATATTTTTTCTTTATGTTTTCCTTTCCATAGGTATGATCACGAGTGATGCTTGTAGAAAGAAGGATCAAGAGTGATTTTTGGAGCACTTGAGCGTAGAAAGAAAGAAAATTCATGAAAGTAGGTAAGCACTATGATTCAGATGAAGAATTTCAAGGCTATCGACGACAACGTTTATAATTTCTCAAACATTGTTGTCCAGGTAGGAGGTAAAAGGGCATACAAAAAAAAAAAAACAAATGACGAATAGAGGATATTTTAATTTAATTTAAATTTTTAACCTCATATTTGATAATTTTATTAAGATTAATATATTATTAGTTAATAAACCATTTATGGATGGTGGTGAGATCACAATATAAAAGTTACTGCATGGCAAGATATCATCATATCGTATTGATTTCTTATGTACTAACCAAAAAGAAAAGAGTATTATTCAACGTCCAATCTTTAATTGGCGAACCAAAATGAAAAAACAGACAGGAACAATGGGAGAGTTCAAAGTTACATTAGCAATATAGTTTCTTGAATGAATTACCACCAAATTTAATCGTCCTTTCACACCTTACTGGATCGAAGCTTATTGATATCATTAATAACCTGAGAGGAGGCTACTGAACCTTGAGATATTAGCGTTGTTAACAGTTTCCATTGGCACTTTTATACTCACCCCAAAGTTGATCGACACTCTTTCCAACTAATTCGAAAAAGAAGTGGTCTGAATATGCATATTTCATCTTCCTGTTAAGCTTAGCAACGAACCTACCTCCACTTACACGATCGCAATAGTCCAGAAACCTGGCAGTGACATCATAACCTTGGTCCCATCTGTCACCCTCCCCTGGTTGTACCCAATGACTATCTGCATAACCAGACCTTAACCTCACAAAATCAGCAATCCCTGTAACCAATCCTGGGGGAGCTTGGCCATTGCCATCCCATTGCCATATAGATGCGATGGCATGGTATATTAGTCCGGTAGTTTCATTTATAAAATTACCATTGTAGCTCCCTAAATAAGTTGCATTGACATGAATCTCGTAATTATAATTGGATGGGTATTTTATAGTGAGAACTGCAACGTCACTGACCTCAACAAACAAACTGATGCTATCAACGACTTTTCGATCATCCTTCCCCCTTTGTTGGAAGAGCGTCAATGCGAAATTTGAAGCATGCACTAGTTGGTCGAAGGCGTAATCCTCCCCAATTTCTGCTTCAAAGCGATTCCCACCCACCGTGCCAAAGGCGGTATTGGTGACATTGTAGTCCACTGCATGCGCCCCTTTCATGGTCGCAACTGTGATCATGGTCATCACTAGCAAGGAGAGGATCGAGACGTGATGAAACATTGTCAAGAACTGACTAGACAAGTCTTCGATTAGTAATTTCTGCTCAAATTGTATTGAACATGTGAAGCTAGCTTAGGATTATATAGAGTTCGAGACGACGGCAGAACATGATAAAATATTAATTGTCAAGCACAAGGAAAGTTCAACATGATCTGGCAACGTTAGGAGTTAAATGTTCGGCCTTAATTTTTCCAAAACGAGGACGAGAGACTACGGAGAATTCATAGTGCAATCACAAATGTGTGTCTCTAGAGTTGTCTTTCTATTTCCTCTGGATTTAGTACGAGATTGCACAGTGACGAGGTCTGGAAGACTATTCTAGCCGGCCATAGACGGTATTGATCTACATTTGACCCCTACAATTTGCCATATCTAGATGATTCAACTTCTTTTTCTTTATCGCCTTTTTTTTCCCTTGCTAAGCAATTTAACTTGACAAGTTAAAAAAAGTAGTAGACTAAAACAATTTTACTTCCAAAACAGTCAAAAGATATGGTGAGATGAAAACAAAAAGAAAACAGCTTCATTATTGTCTAAGATTAGCCTTTCTTCTAGTTAGGAATAAGACTGCATACTACTAGACCTCCTCAGACCCTACAAGTCAGTGAAATT
Source organism: Erythroxylum acuminatum (assembly GCA_026284645.1). Classification (NCBI taxonomy): domain Eukaryota; kingdom Viridiplantae; phylum Streptophyta; class Magnoliopsida; order Malpighiales; family Erythroxylaceae; genus Erythroxylum; species Erythroxylum acuminatum. Next base: position 26,700,304 of record JANKOD010000192.1, read on the forward strand.
TTTACTAGGTTATTATTATATATATGTATTTCTTCTCTTATGTATTTGATTAAGCAACTAATTTTGGTCTTAATTTGTCGATTGGTTTTTCAAGCTAGATGTCTCTACCATAGAGCATTCAGGTCGAGCTCAAGTAGGCACGTAGGGCTTAAGAGAGCCTAAAAACTAAAAAAAAATAACATTAACATTAGCATTTGTTACTAAATAATGCAAGATAAAAATGTATAAGCGAATACAAATTACTTTCAATTGGGAACATCCATCCAAATTGAATTGGTCCATAAAGTTTTGCCTTATATGGCAAGTGAATTGTCAAATGCCCCATAACATCAAATAATGATGGCCAAAAACTAGTTCAAGCTTATATAGAATCAAAATTATGTTTGTTTCCATTTTTTTCATGTTCTTCTAGTTTTTGTGTCTTACGACATAATTGATTTAAAAATTACTGAATTCTGTCAAAAGGTATAGATACGTCCTTTGACAAACAATCATGTATTCTAACAAAAAGTGATTGTTGCAGAAGTACATGACAATCGTGACTTTTTAACCCAAAAACTTTTCTCTCATTAGCATTGGCACAACGTGTTATATTAGAGGCATATCCATTAAGAAACTTAACTAATTTATGAAATTAACAAAATGTTTGTTTATCCTTTTTTGACATGATGTAACATACACATGGAATGATGTATGACTCATCATCTCTCCTTTTCAAATGTAAATCTTTTCTTATATTCATGTTTTCTAAGTCTAATCTAACCTTAATTATGTCTTTCAATTTGCCATCAATCCTCATCAAAGTATCTAAAATATTCTCTCAAATGTGTTTTTCAATATACATAACATCAAGATTATGTCTTAATAGAAATCCTTCTAATATGGCAAATTAAAAAATATGCTTTTTTTATTCTAATTGAGATCAAGAAAATTCTGTTTTCGCTTTCTATTACTTAGATATTTGTCAGGTATGAACTCTTGCAAATATGATAATTGATCAAGCACGTCATCACCTGATAAGTGCAAAGAAGCTTCACTATGTTATACTTTATTATTAAATAATTTGCTTCTCCACCATCTATGTCCCAGTTCCAAGTAATGAGAATGCCCCATATAAAATATTTTAATTTGTAGCCTCATTGAATGAGTTTGATGGTTTCAAACAAGACAGGCCATACACCCTTTAGTACTCTATCCAAACAAAATATCATACGTTAGAAAATTATTTACAGTCCATAAAACATTCATATGCATTTTAAATTTTCCATCTTCTGCAACATCATAAGTTTCTAATTATAGACATTTTAAATTATCAATTAGCGGTTGCATGTATACGTAAATATCCTTATCAGGAGCTATAGGTCTGGAATCAGTAAAGAAAATAAGAAAATCAAGGCTATGGACGACAAGGTCTATAATTTCTCAAACATTGTTGTCCAGGGAGGAGGTAAAAGGGCATACAAAAAAAATAAAAAATGGCAGAATAGAGAATATTTTAATTCATATTTTTATTAGTTACTAATTTGACAAATAGAGAATATTTTAATTTAAATTTTTAACCTCATATTTGATAATTTTATTAAGATTAATATATTATTAGTTAATAAACCATTTATGGATGGTGGTGAGATCACAATATAAAAGTTACTGCATGGCAAGATATCATCATATCGTATTGATTTCTTATGTACTAACCAAAAAGAAAAGAGTATTATTCAACGTCCAATCTTTAATTGGCGAACCAAAATGAAAAAACAGACAGGAACAATGGGAGAGTTCAAAGTTACATTAGCAATATAGTTTCTTGAATGAATTACCACCAAATTTAATCGTCCTTTCACACCTTACTGGATCGAAGCTTATTGATATCATTAATAACCTGAGAGGAGGCTACTGAACCTTGAGATATTAGCGTTGTTAACAGTTTCCATTGGCACTTTTATACTCACCCCAAAGTTGATCGACACTCTTTCCAACTAATTCGAAAAAGAAGTGGTCTGAATATGCATATTTCATCTTCCTGTTAAGCTTAGCAACGAACCTACCTCCACTTACACGATCGCAATAGTCCAGAAACCTGGCAGTGACATCATAACCTTGGTCCCATCTGTCACCCTCCCCTGGTTGTACCCAATGACTATCTGCATAACCAGACCTTAACCTCACAAAATCAGCAATCCCTGTAACCAATCCTGGGGGAGCTTGGCCATTGCCATCCCATTGCCATATAGATGCGATGGCATGGTATATTAGTCCGGTAGTTTCATTTATAAAATTACCATTGTAGCTCCCTAAATAAGTTGCATTGACATGAATCTCGTAATTATAATTGGATGGGTATTTTATAGTGAGAACTGCAACGTCACTGACCTCAACAAACAAACTGATGCTATCAACGACTTTTCGATCATCCTTCCCCCTTTGTTGGAAGAGCGTCAATGCGAAATTTGAAGCATGCACTAGTTGGTCGAAGGCGTAATCCTCCCCAATTTCTGCTTCAAAGCGATTCCCACCCACCGTGCCAAAGGCGGTATTGGTGACATTGTAGTCCACTGCATGCGCCCCTTTCATGGTCGCAACTGTGATCATGGTCATCACTAGCAAGGAGAGGATCGAGACGTGATGAAACATTGTCAAGAACTGACTAGACAAGTCTTCGATTAGTAATTTCTGCTCAAATTGTATTGAACATGTGAAGCTAGCTTAGGATTATATAGAGTTCGAGACGACGGCAGAACATGATAAAATATTAATTGTCAAGCACAAGGAAAGTTCAACATGATCTGGCAACGTTAGGAGTTAAATGTTCGGCCTTAATTTTTCCAAAACGAGGACGAGAGACTACGGAGAATTCATAGTGCAATCACAAATGTGTGTCTCTAGAGTTGTCTTTCTATTTCCTCTGGATTTAGTAAGAGATTGCACAGTGACGAGGTCTGGAGGGCTATTCTATCTTGCCGGCCATAGACGGTATTCTACATTTGACCCCTACAATTTGCCATATCTATATGATTCAACTTCTATTTCTTTGTCGCCTTTTTTTTCCCCTTGCTAAGCAATTTAACTTGACAAGTTAAAAAAAAGTAGTAGACTAAAACAATTTTACTTCCAGAACAGTCAAAAGATATGGTGAGATGAAAACAAAAAGAAAACAGCTTCATTATGGTCTAAGACTAGCCTCTCTTCTAGATAGGAATACGACTGCATACTAGTAAACCTCCTCAGACCCTACGTTTAAGCGGAAATTTTACTAGGTTGTTATTACATATATGTATTTCTTTTCTTATGTATTTGATTAATCAACTAATTTAGGTCTTAATTTGTAGATTGGATTTTCAAGCTAGATGTCTCTGTAAGAGAGCCTTCAGGTTGAGCTCAACTACGCACGTAGGGCTTAAGAGAGCCTAAAAACTTAAAAAATATATATAACATTAACATTAACATTTGTTACTAAATAATGCCAGAAGATAAAAATGTATAAGTGAATACAAATTACTTTTCAATTGGAAACATCCATCCAAATTGAATTGGTCCATATAGTTTTGCCTCCTATATATGGCAAGTGATTGCCAAATGCACCATAACATCAAAGAATGATGGCCAAAAACTAGTTCAAGCTTACATAGAATCAAAATTATGTATGTTTCCATTTTTTCATGTTCTTCTAGTTTTTGTGTCTTACAACATAATTGATTTAAAAATTACCGAATTGTGTCAAAAGGTATAGATACATCCTTTGACAGATACTCATATATTCTAACAAAAAGTAATCATTGCAGAAGTACATGACAATCGTGACTTTTTGATCCAAAAACTTTTTCGTCATTAGCATTGGCACAATGTGTTATGTTAGAGGCATATCCATCAAGAAACTTAACTAATTTATGAAATTGACAAAAAGTTTGTTTATCCTTTTTTGACATGATGTAACATACACGTGGAATGATGTATGACTCATCATCTCTCCTTTTCAAATGCAAATGTTATCTTATATTCATGTTTTCTAAGTCTAATCTGGCCTTAATTATGTCTTTAAATTTGCCATCAATCCTCTTCAAAGTATCTAAAATATTCTCACAATTGTTTTTAATAATATGCATAACAACAAGATTATGTCTCGATAGAAATCCTTCTAATATGGCAAATTAAAAAATATGCTTTTTTATTCCAATTAAGATCAAGAAAATTTTGTTTTCGCTTTCTATTACTTAAATGTTTGTCAGGTATGAACTCTTTCAAATGTGATAATTGATCAAGCACATCATCACCTGATAAGTGCAAAGGAACTTCACTATGTTCTACTTTATCATTAAATAATTTCCTTCTCTGCCATCTATGCCCATGCTCCAAGTAATGATAATGCCTCATATAAAATATTTTAATTTGTAGCTTCATTGAATGAGTTTGATGGTTTCAAATAAGACAAGCCATATACCTTTAGTACTCTATCCAAACAAAATATCACACACCGGAAAATTATTTACAGTCCATATAACAACCACATGCATTTTAAATTTTCCATCTTCTACAATATCATAAGTTTCTAATTCAACATCTTAGAGATATTTTAAATCATCAATTAGTGGTTGCATGTGTTGGGTCCCGTTCCCGAAGCCCGACCTTGGTGTCAAACCACATTCCCGGAACCCAACGATCCGAACCGAAAGCGAAAACACTAGCGGGATCCTACAGGGTTATCTAAACAAACCCTAAACCAACGAGACAACGAGAAGCAATTTCGAAAACAACAAAAATCGCAAAACCCTAAATCTGACCCGAGGATGTCCGTTAAACGGACATACATGTTCGTTAAACGGACATCGGATGGTCACATCGCTCAATCTATCCCGAGGCTGTCCGTTAAACGGACACACATGTCTGTTAAACGGACACTCGCTGAACAAAAACCCTAAGCTTATCCGAGCATGTCCGTTAAACGGACACAAGCTGGAGACGCACACCAATCCACCCGAGAGTGTCCGTTAAACGGACACCAATGTCCGCCTAACGGACACACGCTGGATAACCAGTCCAGACTTTCTTCACACCTTGACCAACATCTCCATCTTCCAACCAAACATCACATACACTTCTAACTTCTCAAAATCAACCAAACCAATCTAGCACAAGCAACAATCGGCAACTTCCAATAACCATGCTAAATACATTCATTCATACTATGTAAAGGAAACATGTGTTTATAAAAGAAACATCTTCATTTCATTCCCGGTGTAACCAAGTTCATACATAGCTTTACAAAACATATCGATATTGCATCCAAAACTTTACACAAGTCCAAAATACATTTGATGCTTCATGATCAATATGCTATCTAAAGCTATTCAAAATCTAGTTAATGACCAAAATGCAACAGCTACTCTCTTGCGATTGATCCAAACGCCTTGCAAGGATTACCGGCCTTCATGGACTGCACCT
>JANKOD010000192.1:26725124-26739067 GCA_026284645.1 Erythroxylum acuminatum
ATGCCACCCTCGCGGGTCACGGGCTCGGATATCACCGTCGATATCGGGTTCGGGTCTTGCGGGAGTGGGGTGCTACAGGCAATAAGTATTATGGGTCTTTACAAACCTGCATATTGGCTTTCCTAAATTATATACGAGGGAATTCTTATGCTTATTTCATCACTTCTTCTAGTTCTTTTTGGAATGATATTTCAATTTTATTTTTTCATGAAGAATAACTATTCATTTTTCTTGTTTTCTTGTTTTCTAATTCGATATGGTGAAACTTACTATTGCATTTTTATAAGGAAATAATGCAGATTATAGGTGGTTGTATTGATAAGTTTCACTTTATCAAGTTTCTTCTTTGTGATGTTAGATTGCTTTTGCACTCATATTGTCAACCTTTATTAAGAAATTATCTTCAACCAATATAGTGGGTTTTTCCTTACTTATGCGTGACGTTTTGACATAGGCAAAACTTCATTATTGTATATGAAAGTAAAAACATTTAAAATTTTAAAATTTTTTAAAATTTTTTAGGCTTAATTAGGGTTGATCGAGCTCAAAACCGAGCTTAGGTCATAAGCTTCAGACTTATGCCAAGATTAAAATTTTCACATAAGTGAGATAGATAAATAAAGCTTAACTAATGTTATTACTAAAGAATAAATTTTAACAATTATAACTTAAACCAAATTTGCCATTCACATCTTTTTCATTAGATTCTTAATATACAACCCATAATCTATACAATTAATGTTTTTGACATTTTCCCTATTTTAGATACAATGGAAAAAGGTCCGATTTTTCTCAAATTTCCTAAACAATGTGTTTGTTAGGAATCTCATTTCATTATATAATTTTGTTCCCCCTTAAGAGATGTTACATTTATAGAATTGTTATTGTATTTAATTTTTTTACATAATTTTTTATTTTTCAAACAAAAATAAAATTTCAAACTGACTATTTTATAATTTAACATATATTTAAAAATGGTTATAAAATTTGAAACATTTTCCAAATTTTTATTTAATTATAAGGATAAATTAAATAATATATGAGTTAATAATAAAATCATATTAAAAGAAAAAATGAAAACAAAAAATAAAATAAGAATGAAAACATAAAAATAAAATAAGTCTTTATGGTTTTTATTCGTTTAAAAAAAAGAAAAAAATCAAAATTAAAAATTTAGTCGATCAATTTTCTATTAAAATTTAAAATAAAAATAAAATTAACGTGATATGAATAGGTTTTAGATCTCCAAAATAATTTTTTTGAAAAAAAGAAAGAATATTATGTACTGATAAAAGATAGGAGTAAAAATGTACAAGTGATCTAGAGAATACCCCTTAAGCTAGAAAATAAAATGTTGGTGTTGTTGGGAGAGTTGCTCAAAGCCATAACCTCTTTGACTCCATCTAGGATTTTAGTAATAATAATGTCAATAAGCTTGGTCTTGGATTCAAAGTGCCTTATGTTTCTCTCCTCCCATATAGCTTGGACACACATGCTCACAATGGCTATATGAGACAAAATCATGGGACTTCTCTAGGCTACCAAGGATCGAATAACACTTGAGAAGGTATTCTCTTGTGTATGCCAACTACATCACATCAAAACAGCTTTCCATACTCGATTAATCACCTCACAATTAAAAAGTAAATGATCTTTAGTTTCTTCCTGGATTTGATAGAAAGGGCAATGTGTATTCATGTTTAAATAGCTAATCCGATTAGCTGTATTCAAACTATTTTGTATAGTGAGCCATAATAATTTGCTCAAAAGTAAAATACAAGCAATTCAATGGAACTTTGAGGACCTTATATTGTTGTTTGATTTTGGTATTTTTTTTAAGTAAAGAAAATTGGTGGAATTGAAGAATGAATGAATAAAATTTAATCTCAATTTATACCTTTTTAATAAAACTTTATCAAATATAACTTAAGTCTCTGACTTTTTCTTTTAAAAAATTAACTCTTAGACTTTTTGTTAAATATGTCAAAATTTCATATAGTTTGAGCTTTTCCTAGGTTTTACATTTAAAAAATTATCACTTATTTGTTAATATTTTGTTATTGCACAAGTTGTCTGATATATCTTATTAGTTTTTCGTCTATTTTTATTTAAAATGATATACTATTAAAATTCTTAAATTTCAATATGATATTGTTTTGAAGTTATAAATGAACAAAAAGCTAATGAAATATAATGAAAATAAATTTATGAAAGCTAAACAACATCACATGAAGGTAAATGATAATTTTTAAAATGAAAAATTAGAATAAAAAACCATATATAATCTAATATAACTAATCCTTGATTTAGATAGGTCCTAAATTTTTTAAAGTTTACACTTAATGTGGCCATTATATGTTTTTGTTTCCCTTTCCTCTGCGTCCTTGATGGGACTTTTGCTTAAGTGATGTAAGTTGTGTTTTCTTTTTTTTTGATGAAAGGTAAAAATGTATATTCATCAAAAAGAGGGATGTACAGCTGCATAGGGGCATACCCCAGTCAAGTATAACAAAAGCAACAGGTCCAAAAATGCAAAAAAACTGAAAGAAGGCCCAAAAACATAGGACACCACAAAACACCCAAAGGCCTAACAATCAGTATTGGTCTACGAAGGCCCAAGAGAAAGAAGCCCACAAAATCAGACAAAATAGGCGGCCCAACAGAGTAAGGAAACCAGCCTGGTATAAGCTACAAAAGTTAAAAGCCCACTAAGGAGGCAACATGGACATGAGGCTAGGGGAGTAAACCCAAATTGCACTCACATGGATGCCTTCGAAAGGGCTCAACCATCATCCTGCCAGCAAAAGGCACGACATCATTTCCTTCCTTCCTGAACAACGACGTTTAGTCAAAATTCTACCAGATGTAAGCGACGTCATCCCATCACATTCTGAGCAAAATCTCCAGGCAATGTCGGATCAAGTACCCGCCATCTACAACCCACGTCTTCAGGGATAAGCGTACCAGGGAATGCCTCATACTAGAGAACATGCAAGTAGTCAGGTGCGACCTGAAACTTTCAAACCCAAGAACAGAAAGCAGAAAGAGGAAAACGTTAATGAAAACCCCTTTTTTTGTACATTTCCACTCCTCCTCAAGATTACCATAGCATGCAGAAACTATGAGGTATTGTCTGTATGCGAAGTGAATCCGAGGAAGAAGACAAGGGATAAAACAGTTGAAAATAAAACACGGAAAGACCAGGCATCATCTTCTCGTGCTTTTCACAAAGCTAGGAACTGAACAGTATAAGATTCCTATGGGCCCTGTCCAGTTAAAGCAAACCCCAGCTGCAGAAAACTCCCAATCCGGCAATGGCTACTCGGTTCTCTCCTGAAAAACGGCCATACTATTCCATCATCCAGGGCTAAAACGACATCGGAACAAGTTAGGAGAGGAAGTAAAAACTACCTAAAAAGGCGTCGTTCCAATACAACTTTGAACGACATCGTTGCCAGACAAAACCACAGGCAGCAGCTCAAGGGAACGACATCGAGAAGACCCACCCAAAAAACATCAGAAGAGCTAAAAACACCAACTGGAAGTAAATGAAGAGCAAGGGGTAGCAGTGCCTAGAAAGTAATGAGTTCAGCTGGGTAGAGCTGATACAAAATCTTATAAATGGCCAACTTGATTTTAGAGATAACATCTAGGCTTGAAAAAGAGGCACCCTTAAGTTGGACAACATTGCTAGTTTTCCAAAGAGTATAAACTGTACAGAGAAGAGCCAGGTGAATAACTTTGCACCTCAGGAGAGCTCCCTTTGCTTCTAGTCGGATCCATTTGATAGCCCGTAATAAAGATCCCATTTCATATTGGATACCCAACCAATGTCAAATTCCTTGCCAAAACACTCTAGTGAAATTACAAGAAAAGAACAAGTGGCTATTAGATTCATCTTCTGTACCACACAAAACACACAGAGGATTCAAATCAAAAAAGGAGAGGTTGTCTTTGGTAGCAAGACGGTTCCGCAAGCTCAACCAAGTTATAAAGGAAAATTTGGGTGGTATGTAGGCCTTCCAAATGAAGGACATCCATGGCCTCTTGTTATGCTTAGTCCTTAGAAGGTCATAGAGTTTGTGGGATGAGAAGCCACCATTGATACATAATTTTGGCAGTTCATTTTCAACAGCACCACGTCCCCCAAGTTTCATCATCAAAGCGTCACGGATCACTATTAGTTTTTTCAATAAGAGGAAGTCACGAGGATGGAGCACCCAATCCCAAATAGACACACCCCTAAGATAGATAGTATGGATCCATTTCACCCACAGTGAGTTTGTTTCGGCGTGGATGTTCCAAAGCATTTTTGTTAATAAGGCCATGTTCCATGTTTTACAGTTCTTCAGCCCTAGTCTCCCTTCCTCTTTAGGGACACAGATGTCATCCCAAGCAACTTGATAATGTTTACCTCCCCAAAGGAAGAGCCGACAAAGAGATGCAATTTTATCAAGGATCACCACCGGGATGGGAAAGGCCTAAAGCCAAAAGGAAAGCATTCCTTGAATAACTGAGTTTATTAATTCAGGCTGGCCTGCATAGGATAGAGTTTTCCTATTCCAAGAGTTTGATAAAGGATTCCACTGCTTCTAGAAGACTAGAAAACTGAGCCATCGATACCTTCATTGGGGCTAGGGGTACACCCAGGTATCGGACAGGAAATTCACCAAGGCCAAACTCCGTCATCTATAGGATATCTTCCCTATCACGGTTCCATACACCTCTAAGAAAAATGTTGTACTTTGTAGGATTCACCCACAAACCCGCCACCCGATTAAGTTCGTATAGCCCATCAAGTAAAATCCGAATAGAAATAGGGTCACCACGGGAGAGAAACATAAGGTCATCTGCAAACGCCAAGTGGGTGATCCCAAATTGTTTGCATTTAGGGTGATAGTTAAAAGAAGAATCATCAGCCTGCAAATTTAGCACTCGTGAGAGGTATTCCAAGCAGAAGAGGAACAAGATTGGTGATATCGGGTCACCCTGTCATATATCTCGTCTACCCTTAAACATGCCATGAAGGTTTCCATTGATCAAAATTGAGAAGGAAGTCATAGTGACGCACTCAATAATCTAAGCAACAAACTGAGTAGGAAACCCCAACCCCAGCATCATTACCTCCAGAAATGCCCAGGAGACTGTATCATATGCTTTAGATATATCAACTTTTAGCATATAGCGAGGTGAGATATGTTTTCTACTATAGCCCAGTGCTAATTCTTGTGCAAGAAAAATATTATCCAGCATATTATGCCTTGGCACAAATGCTGATTGGGCTAGATCTACTAGGGCACCCACAACCTCTTTCATGCGCTCTGTCAAGATCTTCGATATTACTTTATAAACAACATTCAAACAGGCAATGGGTCGAAAGTTAGAAACTTTCGGTGTAGTCTTGGTTTTAGGGATGAGGGTGATAATAGTATGATTGAGTTGTTTTAACAACCCCCAGTCTCAAAAAATTCATGAACTGCCGCCCTTACATCACCTCCAATCCGATCCCATTGGTGTTTGAAGAAGGTTGAAGTAAACCCATCCGACCCTAGAGCTTTTTCATTCCCAATATCAAACATAACCCATCAAATGTCAGCATCTGCAATAGGGGCAAGCAACTGAGCACACATGTCCGAATTAAGAACTTCACCATGATTAACAATCAGCGGATCCATCCTTTCTAGTGGACTAGAAGAGCCAAGGATCTTTTGGTAATAAAAGACTAAGCAGGTTGTGAATTCCTCCAGTGAAGTGGTTTAAGAACCATCAGCTTTAAGGAGGTGAGTGATGGAATTCAATTGGTTCCTTTTCTTTACCAAACCTAAAAAATAGCAAGTATTGCGATCAGCTTCCATTAGATGTCGGCTCTTTGCTTTTTGTTGAAAAAAATACGTTCAGCCTCCTGTAGAAATAAAGCATTCCTGCGTTTAGATTTCAACAAGTCAGCAAGGTGCTCATCCGTAGGGTGAGTGAGAGAGTCTTGGTATGCTAGCTAGAATTCCTCCTATGCTTCCTTGACCTTGGTTGAAATCTGCCCATAGGCTAGTTTATTCAAATTCTTCAAAGGAAGTTTCAGCGCCTTCAACTTAGACGCAAGGAGGAATTGGGCAGTTCCAGTCGTAGAAGAGGCCCAAGTAGAGTCAACAATACCTGAGAACTGGGGGTGATGAAGCCAGAAATTGAAGAATTTAAACGGCCTATTACCCTGAAGCTCCTGCTGCCAAAGTTCAACAATGATTGGACAATGATCCGAGTCAATTCTCATTGAAAGAAAATGAGCCAGGCAGTACCAATCATTGACTTCCCAAACATTATTAACAAGCACCCGATCCAATTTTGCCCATAAATGATTTTTCTGCCATATGAATCCCTCGCCTTTGGAAGGGGCATCATCAAGACCCGTGGATACACAAAACTCCTGCAAGTCTTTCAACAAGTAGGTTGTAGGTGGTTTACACTCTATACGCTCCTTTGTTCACTGAACACAGTTGAAGTCACCCATAATCACCCATGGTATTCTGTTGTTTACATTCAGCCATAGATAGAAGTCACCAAAAAGTCTCGCTTCGTAGTCCGTTGAAGAAGCCGACAATGGATATGTTGCTTAGCAACCTCCAAAACCTGATAAGAATAGAATTCGGGGTGACACATAATGGCTATACAACCTTTCTCAATTAACTAAAAATTATGTGCAAAAGCCCATCCCGAAAAGTGCCTACAAACCAACCTCTGTAAACCTTCCTCGGTAAGCTTAGTTTCTAAGAGACATAAGAATTTACATTGGTGTTGTCGAGCAATAGCGACAACACTATTCTGTCACGAGGTCCTGCTAAGACCTCAGACATTCCAACATAGCAGATTCATTTTTTTAGGTGGGAGGGCCCTGCCCCGCCAGGTTTATTCGAAGAACCGACATTATCTCTTGAAAGTCCAGCAGAAGCACTCTGGGAGCTAGACTGCCCCTTCTCCCCTTCAGGTAATCCAGGTTTAACGATAAGGACATCCTTACCTCAGGGAGTAGTCGACACCAAACGACCCTACTTACCTTCAGCCCCTTTGCCTACAGAAATCTCTTGTTCATACAGATTAGCAACAGTCCCTGGAATACTTGGCAGAGTCTTGGCATTTGTCTGGGCCAATTGACTAGACAGGTTGACGTTTGTTGTTTGAGAGGTTGGGGGCTCAGAATGGCGCTCAATGAATTCTGAAGCTAAGGTTACATCTGGTTGTTCCTGCCTGCTAGCTACCCCTAAAACACTCTCCAGATTGGACGCATTCACAGGCTGGGGTTTAGCAGCTTATGAAACCCCTACTTTTGGCACCCATTTCTGCACTGTTAGGGAATATTTCTTGAATGTAAAAAAATTATGCCCAAATATCTTACACGAGCTGTAGTAATATGGAAAGGTTTCATAAACAACCAACTGAGTGAATCGAGTGCCCTCAGGTAAGTTGACAACAAAACTAGTAATTGGTTTTTTGGAGACATCCACTTCAACAAGAAGACGAGCATACCCAACTCTAGACTGCAAGTTAGTGATTTGATCAGTACAGAGAGGTTTCCCTACCATTGAACCCAGCTTGGAAAGGCCTTTAGGAGTCCACAAATCAAGCGGAACATTCGGAAGTTTAATCCAGATAGGCATCTCCATAAAATCCTGAAAATTAAAAGCAAAGCCAGGCGAAAGTGTTTTCAACATCAGAGTTTTACCAAACAAAATGTAAGGCCCCCCTGCCAACACTTTGGTACAGTCTGCATCCAATTCAAAGCAAAAAACAAGCCACCCACCCTCATGGGGTATCAGTTTGCAAGTCACACCCCATTGATTGATAAGTCCTTCAACAGCTTTCATACCCGGGAAATGACCATTAAACACACCCACCAAACTAAAGCCCCATTCACTTTCCAATTCCAATCTATCCTCAGCCAAAATGTTGACCTCATTTGCCACAGAAATTTGTTCAAAAGGCATCCAATGTGTGAGGTCACAATTCTGGCAAAAAAGACTAACAAAAGAGGGTTTACTCGGAGTATTCTCTGCAGTTCCAGAAGGCCTAGCTGCCTGTTATGAACCATTTGGTTTTTCGCCCCCAATTTGTGAAGTCGGCAGTGGGGTTGGCATTTGATTGAGCACCTAATCTGCAGACTAGGCTGTACTGGAGTCTTCATAATCCACAGCATCTTTACTACCCAGATCGATTTCATCTCCATCAGAGGAGGATTCAACATCACACAAATCTGCATTAAGGATCTTATTAACAATACCTTTCCCAGATTTCAGAGACGCACCGGACTTCTGTACCGAAGGCATTCGGGCTGGTTGGTACGGTTTAGGGGTTTTAATACCTACAGTAAGCATTTCCAGGTTGGCTTTCAGATCATTCGACACCACTTTAACAAAACCGGCACCATTAGTCGGATTAGGAGAGGCAAGGACAGAGTGCATCGTGTCTACCCTAGAACCCTTAGACAAAGGACCTAGCGGAGGTTTGGCCAACCCATCGCCTAGGACCCCCGAATGCTCCTCAGAGGAAGCACTTCCTTTAGGAAGTTTTCGGCCCATGTTGCAACTGCAAGTTGAGTATGTCACACACCAGAGAAGTTCGAAACCCTAGATTAGGGCATGCGGGAAAGCGAACCATTCACAAAACCAAAGTCGATCACTAAGAGGATATAAGAAGAGTTGTAGAATAAGGTAGAAACCAGTAGAAATCAAAACTAGGAAGAGGCAGAAGGTAGACAAAATCTAGGAGAAAATCACCTAGAGAGAGACACTCTCAAACGCCTACTGAAATAACTCTTTTCTTGTTATGTTTTCTTGTCTTTAGTGGATGATCCTATCGAGCTCGCAAAAGTAACCAAACGTTGAAATTTAAAACCACTTCACACTTGTACCAACTCAGTCCGATAACTATGGAGAGACTCCAAGCTTTCTTTTCAAATCTGTAGAGCCTGTTTCTCAGGCTTCAAAAGTTGCAAGTCCCTTTTTGCTTCTTTGTTTGCATATGAATGCCCTTCCTCTTTGCTTATCTCCTTACTTTATGTATGGATTTATGCATGTAGTTGGAGCGCAACCAGTAGTAGATATTACGGCTAGAGAAAATAAAATCATCATAATGAACCATGACAAGTGGTCTTTGATTGAGGAGTTTGTGAAGACCCCGTGTCTATTCCAAAAAAATATTAGAGGGTTCGAAGCCACAACATATTGATGAGCTTTCTGATGCTATTACTTCAATTTGTAGCTTAACTAAACTCTTAGTAAGATCTTGCGATAGCTGAAACCAGTTAAGTGTATGCAAGTTTGGCTCTTATTGCTATACTCTATGGTTGGTTTTAGTGTGATTTAATTGCGCTAAGATATCCTATAAGTTTAAATTGTTTATGTCGAGAAAATGGGGGCACAATCTTATCTCATGCGTAGCTTTTTAAAAGCAAAATCACTTAAATTTTATAATATGATTAATGCACAAAAATATTAAAATTTGAATCATATATAATTCGTACTTTATTGAAAAATAATTAAAATACGAATCATAATTCATTTAATCTTTTTATTATCTTTTTTTCTAATCGTTTTGAAATTAGTTCATCCCAATCATTATAGTTGGATACATGTCTAATTTTTAGTAATATCTATATAAACAAATTAAGAGAATTCTACAAGTGGTATTGAGAGAGTTAGGTAAAAAGTGTTATCTCTTTTAAAGCCTAAGTCTATTTATAATAATGCTTAGACTTTTTAGTAATTTAATTAAAATAAAATTTTAATTTCAATTAATTCTAATTCAACACTATTTGAAGTCAAATAAAATTCATCTCATATTGATTCTTATTTATTAAATATATTAAATTTAGTCTTAAAGTTTCTCAAACTTCATAGTCAAGTCCAACTTGATTAAATTTTCTTTTCTCTTATCGTTCTCTACGATTCACCCATTATATTCTTAAATATGTTGATAATGTATACCCTAAATCATATTTAAGATTAGATAAATTAAAATCTTTTGATTTATTTTAATTCTCCAAGTAATAATTAATATCTATAAATCAAAATTAGCGTCTAGTAATACATTATGATTATCCAAATATTAGAAATATCAAAGTAGTTTTGACTAACTTTTCTGTTAATATTTTTTTCATATAATTTAATATTTTCATCACACAATGTTTTGATTAAATATAAAAATGGAATTATCTCTACTCTATTTGAGTCTAATTATGTTAGTTCTCCATCATTAGCAGTTGATTTTATTAATGTTATCCATAAACAATTTCATAAAAATGCCATTCCACTTTGGTTAAGAATTTTCTAAATCAACAATAATAAGAAACAATGAAATATTCTTCCTAATCATGTTTGAGTTATGAATCTTATGTTGATCCATCAACTACCTTTATATAATTCATACTATATCTAATAAGTACGATAAGTTATCCTTAACTAGAATATATCATAAGTAGTTTCAAAACATAACAATTCCTATGTGAGATACTTTAAAGATCCCAAGTAAAAGGATCACTTACATAATTATTACAATGAGAATTTCCATAGATATACAAATAATGGTCCCAATAAAATTCTCCTAATGGATCAATTTATTGAACTTGTTCTCTAACAAGTGTCTGTTTGTTTGTTTATCTCCATACTTTAGTTTATGAGATCGACTATTTCCTTTATAAGAAAGAAATATAACATATGTTAGTCTTTTATCACTTTATCAAACATCCAGTCTCAATAAAACAAAGATGAGGAACAATTTAGGGATAGTATATAAATGTAATATAAATCTCATAATTATGATTTGATCATAGTTTTATTTGTAATAAACATTTGTCTTATAAACTTTATCATGTACAAATACGTATACGATAAAGAATATCTTTGAATAGTTATAATACTAAATTACAATTAATCGATTGACTGTAGGGCATGAACTAACAATCTCCCATTTGCACTAAGTCAATCGTTTAAGTATCTTATACCATATCTTTATATAACGATGATGTTATTGCTAGGATAATGGTTTAGTAAGAGAATTCTATAAGATTCTTTATAGTGAGCATTTATTTGAATCTTAGAACTTTCATTTCAATTACCATCATAATTGAGAGAAACTACCTAAATGCATATTTGGATCTTTGATACGACATTAGCTCCTTTTGCATACCTAATGACTTTAAACTTTCACAATATACTACTTTTTCAATGGAATTATATTAAATCCATTAAAGAACTTATTGATCCAAATATTCATTTTCATTAAATGAAAAAATATATTATTCCTTGATTAGCAAAAAATGATATATTAGAACCTTTCTAACATCAAAATAATGTTATTCTAAGTAAAATATACCTTAATTAGGATTTACTTCTAAATTTAATATCTATATAAACTTGAACTCAAATATTAACTCATATATAGAATAAGATATCTTTAGTACTTCATAAGTATTAGATATCTCAAAAACCAAACACTTTTAGTATCTTATCTACGTACTTGGACTAGAATAGGTGTAACATCCCATCACCTGTGGGAGGCTAGAATAGTAAATATGAATGATTAATGAGAGCTTAGAAATGCATTTTTCCATGCTCATGCATAATATGTCATACATATACACGTAAATAGTGAAAGTTTTGCACATGAAAATAATTGTACATGCATTCATGAATGATTCCGGGTATAATTGAATTGAATTGAGATTTTTGGTAATTTAGTGAATTTTGAATTATCTATGTTGAAAATATTATTGGTTAGTAGGATTGTGAGAATTGTGAATTTCGGTGAATTTAGGAATAAATTTCGAAGAAAAATTTATGGAAAATAGGGAAAAGAAATCAAAAGATACTTAGAGATAATTGTATTGTAAAGATGGGAGTTAAAGAGTTTAGTTCAAAAGAAACTTGGTTAGAGCTTAGACCATAGGAAAGTGACAAGTCTCAAGTTACTTTTTTTACTGTTACTATTCTCTGAAAGTTGAAAGGTTAAGTTTTGTCCAGATAACTTCTTCATAATCACCTTATTTGAATTTCCTCCCAATACATAAAGTTTGTCATCAAATACCTTCTAAGAGATCTCTGCGTTTTTCCTTTTTCCTATACCAATCCCACCTTCTAAGTTGTTTCTTCTACTTTAAGAAAAAAAAATAGAAGATGGTTAATGTTCTCAGTGGATTACATGCTTTGCATGGAATTTAGGGCTTGAAGATAGTTGAAGCTTTTGGAGTTTTCAACAAGTAAGTGGTGAATAAATTTGTTAGAGTTATGGATTTTTTTTGAAATACATTGATGAACTTACTATCATTTGCATGGAGTAGGGCACTTATGTATATATATCTTCATAAACACTATTGATGAGATGAAAAACTGGGTTTTAGTGTTAATTTAGTTTTTGATGGATTGTTAGTGGTTCGATGATGTAAAAATGATTTTAGAGTTAGAAATAACATTAAAATGGTGTATAGGGTTAGTGAAGAAGATTAAAGTGGGAAAGGTGAAAAATGCTCTGTTTCTTCAATGTGCATATATATAAATATATAAGTGTATACATGAGTTAATGAATCTTTTAGAGATGATCAATAAAATGGTTTTTGAGTTGAAGAGTAGTTGTAAAATGATGGTTTGATATAGGAATGAGTGTTTAAATGGAAGCTAAGAGGAAACATGGAGATGCTCAAGAGTATAGATAGTATCGTCTGTGATTACGTCATATCATCTATGATGATGTAATATCGTTTGTAAAAATGTATCGTCTGTGATGACATCATATCATCTGCAAAAATGTATCATCTGTGATGATATCATATCGTCTATGATGACATCATATTGTCTGTAAAAATGTATCATCTATGATGATGTCATATCGTTTGTGATGACATCATATCGTCTTAAGTTGACTTTGCTTCATCTTAAATTGACTCTGTTTCGTCTTAAGAGTTGCATCGTCTTAAGTTGACTCTGTTTCGTCTTAAGTTGACTCTGTTTCGTCTTAAGTTGACTCTGTTTCATCTTAAGAGTTGCATCGTCTTAAGTTGATTTTGCTTAGTCTTAAGTTGAATCTTTTTTGTCTTAAGAGTTGCATCGTCTTAAGTTGACTTTGCTTCGTCTTAAGTTGACTTCACTTCGTCTACTTTTGCTTCATCTGCTTTCTGCTTCATCTGCTTTCTACTTCGACTATGGTTGACTTTTGTTTCTTCTATGTTTCACTGAAACTGCTTCTTTGCACTGTTCGTCTGACCCTATAGTCTGGTCCATTTTTGACCCATCAGATGATAAAATATGTCTTTGAGGCCTTCATAAACATTATAGATCTTACAGTCTTCTTTCAAAACATCCTAAGAACACCTTAATCGGATATTTGTATAGAAAGTTATGGCTATTATCCCAGAATAGGTTCAATATGATTGAGGACAAAACTAGGTTCGATTCTTTTCGCCTTAACTTCTTCTCTAGGCATACAAATGACTTAATTCCTGAACTATTGGACTCATAAGATATTGCTATACATCTCCACCAAAAATCATAGCCATATGGAATGAATTAACAAAGATTAAGTGAAAAAAACGTCGGATGGGTACAGTGAATGTGCTCTTAAATAATATGAACTGGTGTTATGGATCTATAGGATTCCAAATGAGATGATTTTTAATTTGGAGTAAACTATCGGTATAGGCATACAAATTTTCTTAAGAATTCGAATTATGATTCAGTCTCTAAGATGTTGAATTTCTAGATGGAATTTGTGTATAGTACACTATTTTTGAATATGAACAACATGATAATGTTTGAGGCATATCTTCCAAATTACTGAACCAAATCGGGTAATTTTTAGTGTCAATAGAAAGATAAGACATAGAGGAAGACTTTTCTAGAAGAGAGTTTGACCAAATTACCTCATTTTCACCTTTCTAATTAAATGTGAACAGTAGACCCGAAAGT
>JANKOD010000192.1:26773514-26784915 GCA_026284645.1 Erythroxylum acuminatum
TTTAAGCTCGATTAATAATTAAAGAGCTAAATAATTTTAATGGTTCACTTGATTATGTAATAGAGATATCGAATTAAATTATAAAGTATGCAATTAGCTTTTTTCTACATATTAAAGTTTATAATTAACATAAATCAATTAATCCATCAAAAGCGTGTATCAGCAAAAAGATTTGAGAGAAAAAATTAATTTATTCAAAAAGGGATTTGCAACATATCAATTTTAACAAATATGTAAATGTCTTGTTTGAACTAAAATTTTTTCTTTTAAGTTATGTATTTCTTTCATATTTATTTATGAGCAACGAATATTTTATGAAAGTATAATTCAGATAATAATTCAGAGTTTAATATGTTTATGTTTGTAAGTTTCATCAATGTACTTCAAAGTGAGTATTGGTGGTGGTGTTAGGTGTAACCGGAAGTAAGAGAGGTGATAATTTTCAACTCAAATAAAATAGAGGATGTTGAGAAGAAGTATGTGATTGGAGCATTTTGTAAGTGACAATATGATTTATATAATGTTTTTAGAAAAATTATTATATTAATGTAAGAAAATTATATTATGCTTCTAGGCATTTATATTGTAATAAGTGATGGCATCATTTGGTCTTCAGTGTGATCATAATACAGTTCTCTTCTTCCTCCCTTATTTAGGAAGACAAAGCATCTAAAAAGAAATAAATATTATAAACCAATAATTTTGTTGAATTTGGCTTAGTAATTAAGTGAACATGTTCTTCGCAACAATTATATAAATGTGAAAGTTTTGATGAAAGAAAGGAAGGCGATTTTGCAAGGTTTGAAAACCGGACCAGACCTTCCGGTCCAACCGGAAAAAGGCTGAACCAACCAATTTTTATGCAAAGAGGTTATTAGCTAAAACCGAACCGGACCACTGACCAGTTCAAACTTTTTCAGGTCGGATCGGACGGTCCGGTCCGATTTTTCAAACCTTGGGTAAATTACTTGGGCCAACCATAGTGAGGTAACAATTCGTACTCTAATAATTATAATCCAGGGTGAAAAACAATGCAGGTGGCCAAACAAGACCGCAAGAACCTCCTAGATTTCAACAAGATCGACTTGGATCTTTGAAGAACAAAATGGACAAGTTGATGGACGTTTTGGGGTCCAGACTGGCAAACCAAGAAGAGAACCAAAAGAGGATGTTTTTGAGCTAGGATGAAAGTCAAAAGATGATTAAGGAAAAGTTTGATCAAATTGTGAAGAACCATGCCTCATCCATTCACAACTTGGAGGTATAGGTAGGTCAACTTGCTAACGTTTTATCTTCTATAAGTGCAGGTAGCCTACCAAGCAATACTGAGGCCAACCCAAGGGAACAACTTAAGGCTATCACACTTCAAAGTGGAAAGCAGATGGAGGAACCTAGTGTGCAAAAGGATAGCCAAGAAAAGGGAAAAGGCAAGGAGATTCAAGAAGAGAAAGAAGAAGAGAGGCCTTATATGTCACCACCACCCTACAAGCCTAAACTTCCATATCCACAAAGGGTGAGACAACATAAGGTAGACACTCAGTTTTTCAAGTTTTTGGAGAAACTGAAGAAGCTTCAGATCAACTGACACACAACCACACTTGAGAGGACAATCAAACGGTCACTTTAACGGAGAATTCTAGTTCGATTATTTCAAGCACGATGCCTTCAAAACTACAATATCTAGGTAGTTTTACGATTCTATATGTTATTGGTGACTTTGAATTTTCTAAATACTTATGTGATTTAGGTGTAAACATTAACTTAATGCCTTTGTCTGTTTTCAGGAAATTAAGACTAGGAGAAGTCAAGCCAACATCCATGCTAATTCAACTTACAGATCAATCCATCACGAGGCCATATGGAGTTGTAAAAGTAGTGTTGGTTAAGTGGATAAATTTATTATTCCTGTTGATTTTGTTATATTGGATTTTGAAGCTGATAAAAATTGTCTATTGATTTCGATAGGCCCTTTATCTAGGTCCACTTTAATTGTGCAATTCCTCATGCTTGACTTGATATTGTACCCTTTTAACAGTTCTTGGCTAAGAAATATGTTATTTCCTATTGTCCTTCCTTCTACAAAGGCACTCTGGAAGGTGTTGATGATGCTCTTCAAGCTATTCTTTAGCTTATTTGCAATTGTTTTTGTGATTAGCTTGTAAAGGACATTGCAATAAGTTATTAGTCTATACTCCTCCATCTTGCTCATATTAGTGAGTTTGGGAATAAGACATACATAAATTTTACTCCATTTCTTCAGTATTATATCACTTTAAAAGAATTCTTTAACTGCTTCAGTCACTTCCTTCCATTTACCCCATATGTTCCAAGTGCTTTATCTGGATTCATTGAGAAAAATGCTTTCATGATTTCTTCTTCTTTCACTTTCCTTACTAATTCTTCTTTTTCTTATTATGAAGTTTGCTTGATCACTCTTGAGATTGTTTTTAGAATTGTTTTAACATTCCCCACATTCCCCACTTTGCTCAAATTGCTCATTGAAATGTCTATAAATGAATTACTGCAAGTTCTTTTGGCCTTAGACTTATGTTCCATTTTCATCCATTTGTACATTAATGTTATTCTTTTTTTCTCCTTGCTTTTATCAATTCATGTTGTATTTGGAACATCTCTCACCATCTTTTAGCCACACCATCATAGACTTTTGTCTCATCCGACTTTCATAACTTTCCATTTCATTATTGTATTTTCTAATCAATTCATCTTCTTTCTGTCTCAGTATTTGATCTTCTAGTTTTTTGCATTATTCTTTTATGACATTCCTATTTTTCAAGGCTCCTTGCTTCTCCTCTTGGTCTATTATTAGACTTTTTCTACTGAGAGTTTTCAGCGTTTCCTTTACTTCCTTTAGCTTCATTGTTATCTTATAGGATTTAGTTCCATTCACCCTTATCTTCATCCCTTCCCTCACTATTATTCCGAAATTTGGGTGACTCATCAAGTGGTTAAACACCCTAAATGGGCTCTTCCTAGTTGCCTCTTGACATGCTAGATTAATTAATATAGGGCAGTGATATGACACTGTTGGATCTTCATAACTTACAATACTCAATAGATGATTCTGCAACCACTTTTCATTAACAAAACACCAATCAAATTTTTTTCTAAGAAACCACTCCCCTAAACACTTATTATTCCATGTGTACAAGCTCCCTATTCCATTCAAATATGCCAGTATAGTTACGAGAATCAACTTATGTAGTTCTATTCCATTATATTAAGTCCATCTCTTGCCACCTTAAACTTGTTTTGATATAAAATACAATTAAAATATCTTGCAATAGTTCAAAGGTAACTTCATATTTTTGTTAGCTTTGATAATGTCCTCCCCAAGGAGTGTTCTTTGGAAACCAAAATTGGCAGCATACATTACTAAAATTACCATACTTCTATTAACATTCTTTATACTTATCACATAATGTATCACTTGATCAGTGCATTTCCAACTGGTCACTTCAATCTCTGGTCGAATGACTTGAATGATTTGATATCATCTTCCATTCTTTGCCAATAAACCATATGCACTTCCCCCGATTCTCCTCCTTTATTTTGGTTTCCAACAAACCAACAAAATTAGCCTGGCTATTCTTAATATATTCTTTCATAGCAAGTTGCTTATTAATACTATTTAGTACCCTAATATTCCATATTACTCCCTTTATCATTTCTTCTTTTTCCTGGATTTTCTTCTCCTATACTTCCTTCCATCCCGAGGTAGGGTTTCTACTATATTTACTTTTGCCCCTGATGTTTTCCCTCTCTCCCACATTGGTGTTTTGGTGCCTTCTTCTTGCTCCTAGTCTGCAATCTCCCCCTCCTTTTGTACTTCATTCAAGACCCCTTTTCCTAATGGTTGCTTCTCCTTTCTCACTTGATCAATTTCACTTTGTTGAATTGTGTATCCATGTTTTCTGTGTGTTCCTCCATCTTATCTGCTTCTTCATTTTTTCCCTTAGCATTATCCTATTTTTCTTTTACTCTCCACTCCTTTTCTCCTCTTTCCTTCTTGGTTTCCACATTTATGAAACTCTCATAGTGTCCTCTACCAATTTCCCATCTTCCATTAGCTTCATTATCTTTAGATTTTCGTATAATTGCCTAAAGATATCAACATCTACGCAAACTTTAGCAAATCCTACTCTTCTCATTAAAGTTATATTCTCATCTATTCCCAAAGGCTTGCATGGGGACTATATCAAACTTCTTTCTATCCATTGTCACTCTAAGTTGTCACTTTTTTAACATAATGGGATGGCCCTGGATACGCTAGGGGCCAGATTCAACTATTTTTTATACATTCTCCTCATTGTTAAACTTAAAAATGAATAATTCATCTTCATTGGCCATCACACCCATCAATTCCATAAGTCTCCAAGCTACATTAGCCATTTATTCACTACAGGAAATGCTAGCATTTTTTCAAGAAAGAATCTCACTACTAAGGTGCTCCATTTCAAAGCACCCTTTTTCAGAACCTCCAATGGAGCAAAGATAGGTTCTTTTGATTTGGTCTCAATCTACCTACATTTTCCTAAATTTCCAGGTTCTCTAACCACTAAAGACCAAGTTGTTTTGGTGTTATTATCCTGTGCTTTAGTCTTAACTGCTCCATTCAGTGGTGGGAATTCAATTGAATCCAATGTTACTGTAGATGGGCTCAATTTTAGGATATTTTGTAGTTTTGTTGTCAATGTATTTAGCTCAAGTTTAGGTGCTTCTTTAGTCATGTTGTTTTGTTTTTAGTCTAAGTTTGGTTTAAGAAAGGTTGTCGTCGGATTAATGGAGGCAAAGTATGTCAAAAGTGAGGAATGGGGGAATAACAGGTCAGAGGAATTACCACATAAGAATCCTTATGCTAACATAAAATATAAGTTCCTAAAGAAGATGGAAGATTAGAAATAATGCTAATGCAAACCACCAATAAGGTGCTAGTTAAAAAAAACTACCATTGATTACAAATAAGTTACATTTACACTTAAAAATGGGAATATAGTGATTAAGTGAAAAGAATATCAAGCTTTAATATAAACTATACTAGCACTTAGTATATTCAATATCACATCTATAGGCGAAAGTTACTAGGATGCATTTAAAATAAGTAACAACTTCAGTAAAAAATGAGAATGTTATCTTTAAGTATAAATTGTATTATACCTTAATATAAGTTATACTAGTACTCTATTTATTCAATACCATAATTATAGATAAGCATGACATACTCTTTTAAATGGGAAAATATTAACTAAATAGAAAGAATATCGTTGGTTAATACAAACTATTCCAACCCTAAGTATATTTAACACTAACACTTAAAGTAAAAGTTATTATGACGCATTTAAAATAAGTTACCGTTTTTATGAAAAATAAAAATACCATCTGTGTAAGTGTAAATCATACCTTGTCTCAATACAAATTATAAAGTATTTTATATATCATATATCTAATGATATTTTGGGCACCTAGATTTTAAAGTTTCAAAAATGAGTGAAAAATCTCTTAATCTCAAACATTAATGGAGATTCATCTCACCTTCACCTTTTGCTCGTAATTTTTTGCGTTTGTCACATATGTAAATTAGCTAGCTTAAATGTCATTGGTTTGTCTAACTGCTTTCAAGTTGAAATTACTACCTCTTTGGGCTATCAAATTCAAAACCATCTTTTACCTTGAGCTAGAGATAAACTTCTTTTCTTTTATCCTTGAGTTCTTTAATTAAAATATCAAGACAATTGTTTCAAGTAGTGGGCAAAGTTCACGTAGTACACCTACTTATTCCTTGAAAGACGTTGGGCCTATAAGGTATGACATTATAACTAGAGAGTATTGCTGAATTTTTTGGTACCTTTTATTAGGAAAAGATATAAACGATATGAGGTGTAGGAGCTAAAACTAAAGCATCACTAACTTATGCTCTCACTCGAGTAGCATGGGACACGTCCTAACCAAAGAATGTATTAAGGGGTCGAATCATAGAAGGGAGACGGTGTTAGACATTTATTTTACTTGCTTAAGCAGATACTTAAGTCCGCAAAAAGTAATAAATTTTTAAAGATTTTAAAAGAAATTGGGACAAAGTAAATAAAGGGTTTAATAAAATGGGCTGTTAAAAAGGGTTTGATGGAATAGGCTGTTTACCTTATCACAACATTGAAGAGCATGTAGAGCTGTGGTTTCAATGTCTCCGCCAATCCGCAGCGAATTTTATGATACGATAAACTAAATGATGGGTTAATCAAAAGGTATGGAATGTTCACTTCAGATTGTTTTTGCTGAACTTTGTAAATTAAAGCAAATAGGTACTCTTTAAGAGACTATCTTGCAAACCTGAATAAAGTTATTCGGCTTGCTAAGGCATTCGATACGACTAAGAGGACCACCTTTGACCCAACAAAGGAATCAGAGTGAAACGGCGTGATATCTATCTTGAAACACTCAATCACCTTAGGCACGTTCAATGGCCAGTCGAGTGTTTCGGCTACAGGAACCACCAACATCCAACGATTCAACTACAAGATAGGCATCTCCAAGGCCTTCGCTTCTACTGAGATGAGTACTTTATCGCAAGGCATGTTTGAAAAAATCTTTTCCTCATAGAGATGGAGTAAGAAGATAATATTGTTGCCCTTGAGTCCCAACACTGCAGACGATGCGCGTTCAAGCCAAGATTTTCGAATTGGCGGAGGCATTGAAACTATAGTCGTACCTGCCCTTCAATGTGATAAGCTGTTAATCATCATATGCAGTCCAGTTCATGAAAGCCTTTTTAAGAGTCCTTTCATCATATCCGAAGGTATGTTCTAATGTAACAAAATGAATGGCTTAAACCCTCATCCAATGGATCTAAAACATAAAACAGGGTCTTACATTATGAGTGTCTTAGACTTGATGATCCCAGCTCTTTGGATAATATCAAGAGCTTCTGAACATCTTATAGCCCGAGGGAAGACAGTTTTTTTTTTTTTTTTTAGAGATTTCCATTATGACTTATTTTCCATGCCATCACTAAAAGTTACAATTCTCTTTACCTTTGTGGAGCTGGAGTCATTCTTAAGACCGATACGATACAAAGTTCACGAAATGTGATAAACCCAAAACGTGGATACAGACCAACTTCGATTGTCCGCTCACCTAGACAAGAGCACGATCACCTTAAATCAACTTCAGGGTGATGGGTTAGAGCTTGAAGCTAGATCATGTTACGAGGAGGACTTTACCAAATTCACAAAGTCATCTGCCAAGACTCGAGTGTGGACCTCCAGCAGCTGATATGAGGTCAAGCCCAAAAACACAACAAAAAGGTCCAGTAAAAGGAGGACCATCAGATCTTAATATGCACCTACACCCAGGAGAGCACAGACAAGAAATATTTTAGAAGATAGATGCGATTCTAACAAATTTCTGTTGTAACAATTTATTCCGTAGAGCTGTCAGAGCTGCTTGTAAAACATCTGTATATAATGGTCTCCATATACAAACTTTCGAAAATAGAAAAACCCAATACAGAAATTATACAAAAGTCTTGTTAATTTTCAATTCTCATTCATTTTCATGATATCAGAGCCTCTCTAGACAAACGTCTAAATGGCCGACATAACCAATCAGTCATCTTCTACAAATCATCCTTCAACACAGCTAACACAAACTCATGGCACCTCTCTTGATTTTTCTGTTCTTGCCAAAACACTCAATTTCAATCTTCCCATCAAACTAGACAGGAAAAACTTTATTCACCAGCAAGCTCAAGTTTTGGCTGCCATTCGAGCTCTTGAGCTTGATGTTTTCATCTCTGCAGATGTTGCTCCGCCTCAGCAGTTCTCCTCAAAGTCATCATCAACTGCTGCTCAAATAAATTCAGATTACCGTGCCTGGCGCAGATCAGATCAACTTCTTCTATGTTGGTTACTCTCCACAATAGGAGAGGAAGTCATTGGCCAAGTAAATCAATCTAAAACTTCTCTTGAGGCTTGGCAAACTTGAGAAACTCTATGCTCAAACTTCAATGGTGAGAGTTCTACAGCTGAAACAACAACTTTCAACTATTCAGAAAGGATCATTAACAATCAATGAGTATATGCAAAAAATTAAATCAATAGGAGATGCACTTATCTTGGCAAGATATGCTGTAACTGAACAAGAGCTTATTCTTAGTGCACTAAATGGTTTAAGGCATGAATATGACCTTGTGGTTGTCCTTTTAACTCATACTATGACTTTATCCACTCTTTAAGAAGCACAATATTCCTTAATGATGCATGAAACTCGACTGGAACAATTAAATACTACTTCTCACACCAATATTCTAGCACCTGCTGCAAATTTTGCTAACTATAGCAATCAGCCCAAAAACAACAATCAAGGAGAACGCACTAGCTCTAGAGGTAGAGGAGGTCGTGGTAGAGGAGGAAGATGGTCTGGCAATCCTCGAATTTTCTGCCAGCTATGCCAGAAACCAGGACATGATGCCCTAAAATGCTACAAGCGTTTTGATCAATCATGGCAAGGTACACAGTCCAATTGGAAATCTCATAACTCACAGCCTAATTTTCAGGGGAAACATCAGCCTATACACAACTCCCTCCAAACCTTTCTTGCTCACAACCAGCCCTATACTACTTCAAACCCAACAAGCAACACCACATGGTTTGTCGACATTGGTGCAACAAACCGTGCTACAGCGGACATCCAGAATCTGTCCATTGGATCAGAATATGGTGACAAGGAGCAACTGACAGTGGGAAATGGTAATACCTTACCTGTAGCTCATATTGGCTCTTCATGCATTCATTTTCATGACAATGCATATACACCTCTAGCTTTAAAACAAATACTACATGTGCCTTCCATAACAAAAAATCTTTTGAGTATTTCAAAATTGACAAAGGATAACAAAATTGTAGTTGAATTTTCTGATGAGTGTTGTCTCTTTAAGGACAAGGCTACAGGAATGATTCTGCTTTGGGGAGTGCTTCGAAATGGCCTTTATAGCCTTGAAACATTATCTCCTCAGCCTATATCTACCACACAACAAAGACTTCAGTCTAATTCACCCAAAGTATCTTCTGCATTTCTTCCTAAAGACTCTACAGGTTTAAGTTCTTACATTCCTAACACTGATTTAGATCAGGTTGAAGCAAATGTTGCTCATGTTAATGCAAATGTTTAGCATGCAAAACTTGGACATCCGTCCATCAATGTACTGAAGCTTGTAGTAAAGTCAATGAATCTGCCTATTAATCCAAATGATGTTAATTTCTGTGATTCTTGTCAATATGGTAAACTTCATAAGTTACCTTTTGCTAATCATAACATAACAGTCCATAAACCACTTGAAATTATATACTCAGACATATGGGGACCCTCACCCCACCTATCCTCTGCTGGCCATAGATATTACATCATTTTCATTGATGCTTACTCAAGATTTGCTTGGTTTTACCCACTGAAACTCAAGTCTGAAGCTCTTTCAACTTTTATCAAATTTAAAACTCATATAGAACTTCAGCTTGAGTTGAAAATCAAAGCTATACACACAGATAATGGGGGGGGGGGGGAATATAAAGCCTTTTTGCCTTATTTATCTCAACATGGGATTACACCACGGTTTACCTGTCTTTATACCCATCAACAGAACGGTGTCTCCGAAAGGAAACATCGTCACATTACAAAAATAGGCCTCACCTTGCTCTCTCATGCCTATATGCCCTTAACCCTATGGCTTGAAGCCTTCTCTACTGCAACCTACCTTATCAACAGCTTACCCTCACCCACACTTCATAATCAATCACCTTTTGAAAGATTGTATCACAAGAAACCGAATTACATGCATCTCAAACCTTTTGGCTGCAGTTGTTTTCCCTATCTCCGTTACTATTCTACTCACAAATTTGATTTTCATACTTCAAAGTGTGTCTTCCTAGGCTACAACCCACATCAAAAAGGCTATTTATGCCTCAATGCCAAAGGTCAAATCTTCACATCTCGCCATGTTGAATTTAATGAAGAGGAATTTCCTTATCTAACTCTTTTTCCACCCAAACAACCAGATTCTGCCTCAAAATCCCCTCCCTGTTTACCTATTTCTACTTTACTTCCTGCTGCTGATTTTCACAGGTCACTTAGAGGCACTCCTCTGCAAGCAGACAGGTCCCCTTTGCCTTCCCCAACAGACAACACTCATCAGGTATATTCTTCTCCACTTTTATCTACTCCTTTATCAATTTCTAGTTTACCTCCATCACACCTTGTTTCTTCTGTTCTACCCACTCTAGAAACCACCCTTCATCCCCAATCCTCCTCCACTCATCCTATGCAAACTAAATCAAAGAGTGGTATCTACAAACCTAAACTCTACACCTCTGCTCTCACCAATGTTTCCCCTTCCTGTTACTCTTCAGAACCTACCTCCTTTTCCCAAGCTATGACTGATCCCACTTGGACAATAGCTATGCAAGATGAAATTACTGCCTTAACTCACAACAAAACCTGGCAATTAGTACCCCATGCCTCTCATATGAATGTACTGGGAACTAAATGGGTTTTTCCGCTCAAATGCAATCCTGATGGGTCTGTGGCTAAGCATAAAGCTCACCTGGTTTCTAAGGGATTTAATCAAACTCTTGGAGTTGATTTCACTGAAACTTTTAGTCCAGTGGTAAAGGCTTCTACTATCAAGGTTGTTCTCTCCCTGGCAGTCTCTCATCACTAGGATATCCAACATATTGATGTGAACAATGCTTTTCTCAATGGTTTGTTACAAGAAGAAGTCTATATCAATCAACCTCAAGGCTTCGAGGATCCTACCAAGCCTAATCATGTCTGTCGACTGCTAAAGGTTCTATATGGACTCAAACAAGCTCCTAAGGCTTGGTTTCACACCCTCAGACAAGCTCTCAATCAATGGGGATTTCAGAATTCTAAGTCAGACACTTCCTTATTCTACTTCAGACAGAAGGCTACTCTTATTCTTCTGCTGGTTTATGTTGATGACATTCTAGTCACTGGCAATGATCCTTAAGCCATACAGGAAATCATTGCTAACCTACATAATAAATTTGCCCTCAAATCTCTTGGTAGTCTCAACTATTTTCTTGGCTTTGAGGTTTATCGCAATGCTACTGGACTCTATCTATCACAACACAAATATATTCATGACTTACTTGAAAGGGCTAACATATTGTCTTGCAAGCCCTGCTCCACTCCAGTCTCCACCAACACTAAACTCTCCTTGCATGATGGGTCTCCTCTTGACAATCCTTTTGTTTATCGCAGTCTCGTAGGTGCCTTGCAGTATCTCTGCCATACCTGACCTAACATCATCTACATAGTCAATAAACTAAGTCAGTTTCTCTCCAATCCTCTTCAGCCTCACTAGATTGCGTTA
>JANKOD010000192.1:26785015-26796678 GCA_026284645.1 Erythroxylum acuminatum
GCAAGAGCTACCAAAGGTAATCTCAAACACACAAAAACAAAATGGCGTGCATCTAACTGCCCTGCCAGCAATTGCTCCTAGTCAGGACTTAACCCATAGCCTGCCAGAATGGAGAATGACAAGATCAAGCTCGAAACAAATACCTCAAATGCCCAGTTATACGTCAAGTAATAAGACACCAACAGCTACTATCGCAATATAACAGCAGATACCCAAAAAAACACTAGTAAACACAGATCAAACCCAGAGGCCATCATGGTAGCATCAAATCCTATGAATCTGTACGTATTTGGGCAGTTAATGCCCAAAGTAGCTGCCATAGGTAATGGAATACAGTGCAGAAGTTCCTTAGTTGATTCTTTAGTTAGAGGTTCTTCCTTCTTTGCTCCATCATCGTGCTTTTCTATCTCCACTGGTAAAGAAGTTCTAGATTGAATTTTCTTATCACTTCTCAAAATCATTGCACTCACGTTCTCCTTAGGATTCACCACTGTTTGGGAAGGTAATTTTCCCAAAGCTTGTGCTTCCAATTTACTTACCAAGGTGGCTAATTGAGTTATTTGATTTCCATGTTTTGAAGGCTTGCCTTTATTTCCTGTTGAAATTGTTGAGCATTATTAACAAGCGCCATTTTCATCTAAAGACATACCTAAATTTGAAGATTAAGTTTGAGCATATATAGGAGCTTGAGGTTGTTTAAAAATGTGAGATTGATATCGTTGTTGACTTCCTTGATTCCCATAGCTTAAATTTGGATGATCCTTCCATCCTGGATTGCAGTAATTGGAACAAGGGTCATACATTCGTTGAGGTTGACTAGGAAAGCCCCCTATTGGGTTAGCTCCTTAAAGAGCGTCTTGTTACAATATAGGGCACATATCTGTAGGATGTCCAAAGAATAAGCATACTCTGTACACTCTTGTTGATTGCAATTGACCTCAACTATTTGACAAATTAAAGTAGTTAAATCATAAATTTTATCCTCAAGGTGTGTATTACTTACCTCATTCACACGCTTAATAGCTCCATCCATCCTTGTTCCAAACTGTTGAGAATTTTTGACCATAATTGATATCAACTATCTGGTTGTCTCAGGTGTTTTGTTTACCAATGCTCCTCCACTAACTGCATCAACCACACTTCGATTCATTGGCAATAGTCCATCATAAAAGTATTGAATCAGAAGTTAATTGGAAATTTGATGATGAGGACAACTGTCACATATCTCCTTAAACATTTCCTAATATTCATATAATGTTTCTCCTTTAATTTGTCTTATCCCACATATCTCCTTTCTGATATTTGCTGCTCTTGTTGCAGGAGAACTTTTCCAGAAACATTTTTTTCATCTCATTCCATGTTGTTACTGAGCCAGGTGGAAGATAATATAATCAATCGTTTGCCTTATCTTTCAATGAGAACGGAAAGGCCCTGAGATTAATTTGTTCTTCTATCACCCCTTATGGTTTTATTCCAGAATAGACAACTTGAAATTCTTTCAGGTGCTTATGCAGATCTTTACCTGCAAGATCACAAAAAATAGTTAGTAAGTGAATCAAACTAGATTTTAATTCGAAATCTACCTCAACATCTGGAAATTGAATGCATAAAGGTTGTTGATTCAAATTCAGTGCCACTAACTCCCTCAATGTTCTCGAGTTGAGATTTGTCGTCTTTTCGTCCCCCTTTGAAAATTAAATTCTTCACCAATTGTTATATTTACTTTAACTTTCATGTATGAAAATGAATGTCCACTTCCTTGTTTAGTCTCTTTTCTTAAACGACGAGTTGCCTTCTCAATTTCTGGATTATATTATAATTTACCTATATAAGAAGCACAAGTCATACAAGACATCATGTCAATAATAACTATAAAAATAAAAACGCAAAGAAACAAAGAAACTTGAAATAGTTCTCCAACAACGACACCAAAATTTGGTCATGTTGTTGAAGCCTCCAAAATAATTTTGATTCTTCAAACTTCTTATAGTAGTCATAGAACCATGTCGAATCCCTAGAGAACTAAACACTAACTTCTTAATGTCAATTAATAAAAGTGAATGGGGTGTTTTTTATTAAATAACTGATTAACTAAAATTAATACGAAAACAAATTAAATCAACTGAATTTAAAAATTGAGAAAGTCAAGATTACCAAACTTTGATTCAAGGGAAAGATCTCGTCTAATTGTAACATTGATCATTGGTTCAAAAAGAATATTTTCACGATTCAAGCAGTCAGTCCGAAATATATTAGGATAGTCTTAATAAGTCTCAAATTTTTCTAAATTTATTGATTCAAACCTAACATTTAAACCAAAACTTACCATCTATTGGCTGTGTGTGATAGCATTCTATATCAAATAAATGATAGCAATAAGCTCTGTGAAAAAGACTAAACACTAAATTAAATAATCGAGATAGCTGCAATTATTTAATTTAGTTTTCTTGTTTATCATAAGTTAATTACGAAAATTCATAAATAACCTATTTGCTACTTGTATGATTCCTTTCTGATAATTACATATCATTGAATTCCTAGATAGCGATAGAATAATCAATATTATTTTAAATTGTCAAATTAATCAAATGTTAATCATACTCAAAACAAGAAATACTTTAATTAAAACGTGAATAAAAGTTTGGAACACAAAACCTCACAAGGTTGTAACTAGAGTTTTGAATCTCCTTGAATCAGAACGATTGAGTTTAGTGACACATGACTTTTGCTCCAATAACAAAAATAGAA
Source organism: Erythroxylum acuminatum (assembly GCA_026284645.1). NCBI lineage: Eukaryota > Viridiplantae > Streptophyta > Magnoliopsida > Malpighiales > Erythroxylaceae > Erythroxylum > Erythroxylum acuminatum. The sequence continues at coordinate 26,787,764 of JANKOD010000192.1, forward strand.
GAAAGATAAAGAATTTCAAAAAACGTAAGAAGCGAGAACCTCTTTCTGTTGTGAGTAATGTCTCTTTTATAAGGTTTTTTGATTTAATCTTAATCTAATTCTAACTTGTAAAGATGTTTATCTAAAACAAATTCAAATTCAAACCCCTACATGATAGGGATAAGAAGAAGTTTCTCAGTTAAACTTCAACTCTTCAAGTGATCAACCTTATCCACTGCAGCAATTTCTTCACTTTATCCAGGTGATTATCATCAATAGAGTCTCAATTTAATGCAATCTTCACATTTCATCCCCTAAAACAAAACAAACATTAATTTTCATATTTAAGCATCTAATTAAATCCAGAACAAAAGAGATAATATTAAATAATATAGCAAGATGAGATCTTATCACATTCGATAGGTGGTCAGCTCGCTAGTCTAAGTCGGGGTTACCGGTTGGGAGTGGGGGTGGATTTCTCTGCTACCAATTTGTTCCTTGTTCTTTTTTTAATCCCCTGTCTTTAGATGGCATCATCAACTCTAATATGTTAGATTCAACCTTAAAAAGACTTGAAGGTATATAAGAAAATCACATCTTATTGCTTGGCTTCAAATGCCAGAAACCAACGTAGTGAATTGGTTTTTGTGATTTTGAATTTTATGGGTCTTTTTAGGTCCATGTCGATGATGTTAGAAAGACCCATCCGTGGGATTTGCTGAACAACGTTGAGAGATGCAAATCAATGATGATGTATGATTCCTTTGTTTTCCAAAATTTCGAAACTTCAAGATTTCTCCTTTTAATCTTTACTACAGTATAATTATGTATATCTTGACTACTTTCAATAGTGAATTTGATGGGATAACGCTTGGCCACTCGAGACAACATGCCACTCTTGACACATTGAATAAACTCTATAATTTGGCAGAGGTGAAGTTGGGTAGGGATGGCAATGACCCACCAATGTTTTAAATAATTTTTAAAATTAAAAATATAGATCAACATAATCTTTTTAATGGGGTTCGGCCTGAGTTACCCAGGCTCAGGCCTACCCAAAGCCTAACTCTTCTAAGTAAAGTAATATTATTTTGCTTAGAATAATTAGATCTCGAGTCAGTTTGAGCCTGGGTTTGACCTATAAGTTGACTCATTGAAAATAACTAAATTTAGGCCCATGGGATAACAATTGTCATCCCTAAAGTTGGGTTCGTCCTACATCTCTTATGTAGCCCATACCAGATGAAATTACTGATTATACGTGGTATCTCCTTGTTTGCTAATTGTAAGCAACTCATCTAAAGGAAAAAATTAACCTCATGTTTAATGGAGATTGTGTAAGTCACTATTCCCTTCTTCTTCTATAGTTTCTAATCCATTTCATCTGCATTTTGTGGAATTTATTCCTATAAGATATTTTTCTTTGTTTTCTTAAAAGATTTTGATAGCTTCTTTTTGCGAAAATGCGACTAATTACATTATGGTTGAATGCTTAAACTTAAATGAGATCTATGGAATTATAAGGATGCTTGTACCTATTTTTACTTTTATATTGAAAGTTGCAATAGGTATATTAGTAATTGTGTGGTTAGAAAGAGAAATATCTGTAGGATACAACAACATATTAGATCGGCAGATCGCTCATGGGCTAACCCATTGTCATTCCCAATATTTGAGATTACGTGGTCTCCTAGGAACCAAGGGATCAATTTTTCGTTTCATTCTAAGTTTATTATTTGATTTTCTTAAAGTATGTAATTAAAAATAAGAATATATAAATAATTTCGTATTTTTTAATTTGACCTACAAAATTTGAACTCCATCATATTAAGGACCAAACCAAGTTACTGTATGAAATCTAATTCTTTGGTGCAGGCTGTCGGTATTGGACACCGGCCTCTATTTTAAATACTAGTCGATACTGTAAAATTCTTAAAAATAGAGAGGTTTGAAAAAATTTAATGATAATTAATAATTAGAAAAGATGAACCCGTGTAAATTAGTTTTAATGTTAATAATAAAAAGAATATGCTTCAAATTTAAGTAAAGAAGTAAAAGTTGCAACAAAAAAGAAAGAAACAAAATTAAGAGATCTCACGCCTAAAATGAGGATGAGGAAGGTATAAGCTTGAAAGAACATTGTTAATAAAAGCTTCAAACAACGTTATTAATAATTAATTGTAATATATGAAAAATAATGTTACTATAAATAAATAAAATTTTGTTAATTTAAATTTTTATTATTATGATTTTTATAGATAGTGTTTATGTAAAATTAAAAACTATACAGTACAATATATTAAAAAAGACTATTTTGTAATTTTAAAAAATTTAAATTTTATTTTATAAATTTTAAAAATTCCTTGAAATTATACCTTATATCAATATCAATGACAGTACTGTACCATATTAGAATTAAATCCGCTCCTAATAGTATCACGTAACATTAGACCAAACCTAATTTATTGTCATTCGTAAAAAAGAAGGTACAAATCCAAGTAACGAAGGTACAAATCCAAGTGCTTGTTGATAGTTCAGGGCAGAAGTGCTGGACGTGGAAGCTGCAACACTTTGTGATGCGATGGGCTGGGTCAAGGTTGACCCATCTCGCGAGCACATTTTAGACTATCGTTTAGAATGTCACTGACGTCATGCTTATACTCGAAACCCAGATCCCTTAGCTTTGTTGAGCCCCACTCGACCTTTCTCCCTGAAGTTTCCATGTACCTGAAACAATTCACTAAAAACAATTACTAACTATTCTATGAACAAAAAACGAGGACATAGTTCGAAAGCCAACTTAAAACCCTTGTCAAGTAAGGATTGTGCCCCAACTTACTCTTTAGCTATGGCTATACCAGAGTTGCATCTCTCCCAATGACGGCCGATCTCTGCCGATGACAAATAAGCATTAGCAACAAGAAATCTACCGGTAATGGAGGGCTTGTCGATGCAGAAAATATGAGCTTCACAAACATCTTCGACGTGCACAAGTGGGATCTTTCCCATGAGTTCTTCCAAGAATCTTAGCGTATGATACAGCTCTGTGTTCATTGTTGCTTGTGAAACCATCACTCCAATGCTCCCAGGCAGGGTTGACACTAATGCGTCCCCTCCTACTAGTCCGCACGCAAGACTTACCACCTCAAGCTTGCCATTATATCTCAAAACTTCTTGCTCAGAAAGCGTCTTTGAGCTTATATATGCCTTTTCAATCGTAGCAAAAATGTTGAGTATTCAGGGATTTGTATGATAAGCAATTGATGAGGAAGATGCCACTTACCGTAAGCAACTCAGTGGCGTAAGGAAATGAGAGATGAAATGGAGTCCAACAGGATTCATCCATCGAATCTTTGAAGCCGGTTCCATCTTCTTTCATGGGTGATGCAGCTGTTACGGAGGCAGTATATATCAGTTTCTTTACAGTTCCTGATCTAAGACAAGACTCCGCAATGCTCTTCACTCCAGCCATTGCTGCCTCTGATGTATTTTTGAACTGTATAATCACAGATTCTAAAGAAAGTTTATATAAGCACGAATCAAGTCCCTATATAGCCTGAACCAGAGATCATAATATCCCACCTGAGAACTCCGTGAATCATGCTCCAATGGGGTTGCCATGTGAATAACAGCTTCACACCCTTCAACTGCTGCAGCGAATTCATCTGGTTTGTAAATATCAGCCTCAAATAGTTTCAGTCCCGTCTCAGCTTTCGGAAGAGCTTTGAGAAGTCCTACCTTCTTTTCATCACCTACATTCAAACCATGAAAGTTGTGATCCGAGATAGTCGAAATAACATTCCAAAGATAAAAGATCAAACGTTTTCAAAATTTAAGAGAGCGAACCCGTATTTCTGGTAGTGGCGTGAACGGTGTACCCTTTCTGAAGTAGCCCCTTGACAAGGTAAGAACCAAGGTAGCCTGCAGCCCCCGTAACGCAAACTTTCACACTCATCTTAGAACAAAATGATTGAAGGGTTGCTCTTCTACGGGACCAACACTTACCAGTTGCGTTATTAAGTACTATATACTAAGCGCGAATGAGGATGGTCGTCGTCGTCCTGCTGACGTGTTCTACATCCAATGACGCAATTAATTGAACGGTTCCAATTTTCAATAACGTCACTTAAAATATCCAGATTCTCGATATTTCTACCTGTAACTACATTTTGAAGTTTGATGAGTTGCGGCTAGAGAAATTAGACTATTACAGATGCAGTTTGGCAGTTTTTGACAGCTTTAAAGTCTTCCGGTTTGAGTCAAAAGACTTGTTTAATAAGGAAACTAAGACAGAAACAGATTAGAACTCCAAAAGAAAAGGGATTCTATTAATTCCGGAAGATTGCAGAATAGGAAAACTGCATAATAAGAAATTCACATAATAAGAACTTCACAGAACAGGAAATTTATATCTTCTGGGATTTCCTATCTGTGCAGAAGTAAAGAAAGACTCTATAACTTAGCTGTGTAAAAAGAGAAGACACAGCAGCAAAAGAGTTTATCACAAATATAGAGAGACACAAACCGAGTGGTGTTAAACGTCTGCACGAGTTGAGTATTTGTGTTTTCAGCCTTCTGTGTGCTAGGCATCCCGCTGTTAAGAGAAGAACTTTCCACCAAGTCATCTGCCAACACTTGACCATGGACTTACCGCACCTGCTCAAACGTCAAGCCCAAAAGCACAACAACAAGGCCCAATAAAAGAAGGACTATCAGATCTTAATATGCACCCACATCCAGGAGAGCATAGGCAAGAAATATTCTAGAAGATGGATCCGATCCTAACTAATTTTTGTTGTAACAATTTTATTCCTTTTGAGTTGTCTGAAATAGTTGTAAAAACGCCTGTATATAATAGTCTCAATGTACAAACCTTCGGATGCTGAAATCAATACAAAATTACACAGACTCTCATTCTTTTCATTTCTCATTCATTTTCATGGTATCAGAGCTTCTTTAGACAAACGTCTACATGGCAGACACAACCAATCAATCATCTTCTACAAATCATCCTTCAACACAGCTAACACAAACCCATGGAACCTCTCTTGATTTTTCAGTTCTTGCCAAAACACTAAATTTCAATTTACCTATCAAACTAGACAGGAAAAATTTCATTCACTGGCGAGCTCAAGTTTTGGCTGCCATTCGAGCTCTTGAGCTTGAGGTTTTTATTTCTGCAGATGTTGCTCCTCCTCAGCAGTTCTCCTCAGAGTCATCATCAACTGCTGATCAACTCAATCCAGATTACCGTGCCTGGCGCAGATCAGACCAACTTCTACTATGTTGGCTACTCTCCACAATAGGAGAGGAAGTTATTGGCCAAGTAAATCAGTCTAAAACTTCTCTTGAGGCTTGGCAAATTCTTGAGAAACTCTATGCCCAAACTTCAATGGTGAGAGTTCTACAGCTGAAACAACAACTTTCAACTATTCAAAAAGGATCATTGATAATCAGTGAGTATATGCAAAAGATTAAATCAATAGGGGATGCACTTATCTTGGCAGGACATGCAGTAACTGAACAAGAACTCATTCTTAGTGCACTAAATGGTTTAGGGCATGAATATGACTCTGTGGTTGTTCTTTTAACTCATACTATGACTTTATCTACTCTTCAAGAAGCACAATACTCCCTAATGATGCATGAAACTCGACTGGAACAATTAAATACTGCTTCTCACAACAATATTCTAGCACCTGCTGCAAATTTTGCTAACTACAGCAATCAGCCCAAAAACAATAATCAAGGAGGACGTACCAATTCTAGAGGCAGAGGAGGTCGTGGCAGAGGAGGAAGATGGTCTGGCAATCCTCGCATTTTCTGTCAGCTATGCCAGAAACCAGGACATGATGCCCTGAAATGTTACAAGCGTTTTGATCAGTCTTGGCAAGGTACACAGTCCAATTGGAAATCTTACAACTCACAGTCTAATTTTCAGGGAAACCATCAGCCTACACGCAACTCCCCCCAAACCTTTCTTGCTCACAACCAGCCCTATCCTACCTCGGACCCTACAAACAATAACACTACATGGTTTGTGGACAGTGGTGCGACAAACCATGTTACAGCAAATATCCAGAATCTGTCCATTGGATCAGAATATGGTGGCAAGGAGCAATTGACAGTGGGACATGGTAATGCCTTACCTATAGCTCATATTGGCTCTTCATGCATTCATTTTCATGATAATGCACATACACCTCTAGCCTTAAAACAAATACTGCATGTGCCTTCTATAACAAAAAATCTTTTGAGCATTTCAAAATTGACAAAGGATAATAAAATTGTAGTTGAATTTTCTGATGAGTGTTGTCTTTTTAAGGACAAGGCTACAGGGCTGATTCTGCTTCGGGGAGTGCTTCATAATGGCCTTTACAGCCTTGAAACATCATCTCCTCAGCCTATATCTACCACACAACAAAGACTTCAGTCTAATTCACCCAAAGTATCTTCTACATTTCTTCCTAAAGACTCTACAGCTTTAAATTCTCACTGTCCTAATAGTGATCTAGATCAGATTGAAGCAAATGTTGCTTATGTTAATGCAAATGTTTGGCATGCAAAACTTGGACATCCGTCCCTCAATGTATTGAAGCTTGTAGCAAAGTCAATGAATCTACCTATTAATTCGACAACTTACCCTCACCCACACTTTATAATCAATCACCCTTTGAAAGATTGTATCATAAGAAACCAAATTACATGCATCTCAAACCTTTTGGCTGCAGCTATTTTCCCTATCTCCGTTACTACTCTACTCACAAATTTGATTTTCTTACGTCCAAATGTGTCTTCCTAGGCTACAGCCCACATCAAAAGGGTTATTTATGTCTCAATGACAAAGGTCAGATTTTCACATCTCGCCATGTTGAATTCAATGAGGAAGAGTTTCCTTATCTCACCCTTTTTCCACCCAAACAGCTTGCTTCTGTTTCTAAATCTCCTCACTGTTTACCTATTTCTACTCTACTTCCTACTGCTGATTTTTCCAGGTCACTTAGAGGCACTCCTCTGCAAGCAGAACAGTCCCCTCGGCCTTCCTCAACAGGCAATACTCATCAGGTACATTCTTCTCCAACTTTATCTACTCCTTTCTCAGTTTCTAGTTTGCCTCCCTCTCAACCTGTTTCTCCTGTTCTGCCCACTCTAGAACCCACCCTTCCTTCCCAATCAACCTCCACTCATCCTATGCAAACTAGATCAAAGAGTGGTATCTACAAACCTAAACTCTACAACACTACTCTCACCACTGTTTCCCCTTCATGTACCTCTTCAGAACCTGCCTCCTTTTCTCAAGCTATGACTGATCCCACCTGGTTAATGGCTATGCAAGAAGAAATTACTGCCTTAACTCAAAACAACACATGGCAATTAGTACCCTATGCCTCTCATATGAATGTACTGGGAACTAAATGGGTTTTTTTGACTCAAATACAATGCTGATGGGACTATAGCTAAGCACAAAGCTCGCCTAGTTGCTAAGGGGTTTAATCAAACCCCTGGAGTTGACTTCACTGAAACCTTTAGTCCAGTGGTAAAGGCTTCTACCATTAAGATTGTACTCTCCTTGGTAGTCTCTCATCACTGGGATATCCAACAGATTGATGTGAACAATGCCTTTCTAAATGGCTTGTTACATAAAGAAGTCTATATTAGTCAACCTCAAGGTTTCGAGGATCCTACCAGGCCTAATCATGTTTGTCGATTGCTTAAAGCTCTATATGGCCTCAAACAGGCTCCTAGGGCTTGGTTTCACACCCTCAGACAAGCTCTCAATCAGTGGGGATTTCAGAATTCTAAGTCAGACACTTCTCTATTCTACTTCAGACATGGGACTACTCTTCTTCTTCTACTGGTTTATGTTGATGACATTTTAGTCACCGGCAATGATCCTCAAGCTATACAGGCCATCATTGCTAAACTCCGTTCTAAATTTGCTCTTAAATCTCTTGGCAGTCTCAACTATTTTCTTGGATTTGAGGTTTATCGAAATGCTACTGGCCTATATCTATCTCAACACAAGTATATTCATGACTTACTTGAGAGAGCTAACATGTTGTCTTGCAAGCCCTGCTCCACTCCAGTCTCCACCAGCACTAAGCTCTCCTTGCATGATGGGTCTCCTCTTGACCATCCTTCTATTTATCGCAGTCTTGTGGGTGCCTTGCAATATCTCTGCCATACCCGACCAGACATCTGCTATATAGTCAATAAATTGAGTCAGTTTCTTTCCAATCCTCTTCAGCCTCACTGGATTACATTGAAACGAGTTTTACGTTACCTGAAAGGGTCCTCTCATCTTGGTTTGCACTTCAAGCCTTCATCGACTCCACTTGCTCTTCATGCCTTCAGTGACTCTGACTGGGCTAGCTCTCCAGATGATCGGAAGTCCACATCCGGTGGTTGTGTCTTCCTGGGGGGAAATCTGGTCTATTGGAACTCCAAAAAGCAGCAGGTCGTGGCTCGCTCGAGTACGGAGGCCTAGTATCGGGCTCTCTCCCAACTCTCTACCGAGTTGATCTGGCTTCTCTCCCTTCTGTCTGAGCTCGGTTTTTCATTACCTCACACACCGGTTCTTTGGTGCGACAACAACGGAGCTAGATCTCTCTCTCAGAACCCGGTTTTTCATTCTTGCACCAAACACATCGAGGTGGATGTGCACTTCATCAGAGACAAGATCGCTGATGGAACCCTAGAGGTCAAATACGTAAGCTCCACCGATCAGCTGGCTGACCTTCTCACCAAACCGATGACAGCCGCTCGTCTTCATTGTCTTATCTCCAAACTCAATCTAGTTCAAAATCCTAGGTTGAGTTTGAGTGGGGATGTTAAGAGAAGAACTTTCCCGAATCCACAAAGTCATCTGCCAACACTTGACCATGGACTTACCGCACCTGCTCAAACGTCAAGCCCAAAAGCACAACAACAAGGCC
>JANKOD010000192.1:26833163-26846923 GCA_026284645.1 Erythroxylum acuminatum
CCTTCTTTCTTTCTTCTCCACGCACACTTCTCTTCTCCTCTCTTCTTTCTCACTTATTCAAGACTAACTTTTGTCTTATTCTTCCTATTTTGTCCCTCTTCTTTGTTTGCCCTTCAAAAAATACCCCTTCATTTTTAATGTAATGTCCATTTAAATCTATTACCTTAACTATACTCCAACTTAATTCTAACACTTCCGTTCTAATTTCTAATTTCTGCTTACGCTCACTAAATTAATAAACTCAATTCTAAGAAAATAAAATAAAATAAACAACGAATCATAAATAAATAATTAAACAAACAATAAATAATTAGAAAAATTCAAGGTCCAACATAGTCTGTTGAGGTTTGTTCAGTTAACTAGTTGTAGAGTTCCTCATGTTTATAAGTGTGGCTTTTCCTTTTGTGATTGAAAAGAGATTTGCTTCTTGGGTAATCTCTTGATTGTACATAACTATTAGTTGATTTATATAAATTTCTGATTTACCAAATAAATAATAAAATAAATGTTATAATTAAACAAGATGTCTCATGAGAAGTTTATGAAATTTAGCTGTAACAGTAAGTAGTGGTCTTTTGTTTCCAATCATGACCACAACCACTATGATAAAATCATATTAGTTTTTGAATCCAAAAGGGTTAGTCTTGAAGTTACACATTCAAGTGATCAATACTTGCATACCAAAATAAAATTTATAAGAGGGCTGAAAAGTTTCAAAGTAACATTCGTATATGGATCCAACCTTTGTTCTCGTAGGAGAGCTTTATAGAGCCATCTTGAAGGCATTGAATCAACCATACAACACCCATGGCTACTATTGGGAGAATTTATTAGTATATTATAATGACTTGAAGCTGAAAGTATTGTGTGCCTAAGGAATCACTCCATAGACTTCAATGACCTAACTTTTGAGGGTTGCTTATATACTAAAAGCAATAAACAATCTTCCAGGTGGTTTATAAGAAAGAAAAATTGGCAAGGCATTGGTTGATAGTGTATGGATAAACTCCTCTTCGAAGAGCAAGACAAATTTCTTACCCCTAACAGTATCCAATCACTCGCTTATAATGGTGCAAAAGTTCCTCATCTAAGATAGGAGTTCCCATTTAGAATTAACAATTTCTGACCGAAATGTAAATATTTATTGGATGTACTGAGAATAGGAATGAGAAGAAGGGTCCAATGATATAATTCATTCACATGTGTGCAAAAGCTAAAGTTTATTAAAGATGAGTTAAAGCAAATCAACCAAGCTCTAACTTTAACAATTGGTTTCGAGTTAAACAATCAAAGAGAATTTCAGAAGACGTTCAGCTTGAAGTATACAATCATCCATGAGATAAATGGTGGAAGGACCAAGTGGAGAAGGCAATCCTTGAATATTCTAAAACTCTCCGTGACCACAACTCTCTATTAAAGTAGGGAGCTAGGGTAATGTGGCTAAAAAAGGGGATTTGAATATAAAATTCTTTCACAGCGCAAATCTAGCAAGAAGGATCACAAATAGAATCTGCTTTATTATAAACCAAGTTGGTGAAGAAATATCAAAACTTAAGGAAATGGTTTATAGCTAATTCATGGGTGCTTTGGGTATTGAAGCAACTAGCATGTCCTTAACTAAACTCCTAAATTTTTTTGTCCATAATCAGTTCACAAAGGAGACTTACCAGACTCCTTTTAGGCTAAATGAGGTGGAAGAAGTAGTCTTTGAAATTGACCAAAGGAGAAAGCTTGCCTTGAGATAAAGAATATAGAAAGCAAAGCAGTTTTGGAAAACTTTGATTCAGGAAAATTACTGTTGAAGATGAAGAAAGTCTTCAGTTGCGTTGTTTCCAAGTCCTCTAATCCTTCTACATTTAGAGATTTGAAACCTATTGCATGTTGCAATTTTCTCAACAAGATTATAGCCAAATTATTGGCTAGAAGAGTGAAAAAGGCATGCTGTAATTTTCTCAACAGGATTATAGCCAAATTATTGACTAAAAAAATGAAGAAGGCACCAAGTCCCATTATAAATCCAATAATAAGTAGCTTTCTTCGAAGGGAGGAGCATAGGAGATAATGTTATCCTTGCTTAGGAGTTCTTTAAGGTTTATACTAAAGCAAGTCCCAAGAAATTGTGCTATGAAAATTAACTTGAACAAAGTTGATGATTTAGTTAGCTAACCTTTTTATTGAACATGTTATATAGAGGTGTTTAACTTCCTTGAGAAATTCAGCAAACGGTTACTCAAGTGTGTTACATCTTCATACTGCTATATATTAATTAATGGAGAACTAATAAGATTGATTAAGAGGCAAAAAAGATTAAGACAAGGTAACCTTTATCCCCTTACCTTTTTCTTTTTATTTGTATGGAGTTTTGTTTAAATTATTGGATCATAACATTATGAAGGAGTTAGCTTTTAAATTTCACATAAATCCTTAATTTTGTTTAAAAATTTCACATAAATCCTTAATTTTGTTTAAATTAAGGATACCCCACCTTCTGTTCACTAATGAATTGTGCTTCTATCTAAAGCTCATGATAAATCAGTCCATATAACCTTATGGTTTCTCTCTAATTATTCCAAAAACTCTTGACTTTTGAACATCAAGAGGTAGAAAAGCCAACACCTAATTGCAAAGAGTGCAAACTACCTAGCTCATTGGCTTGAAGCTCTATCTAGTTTACAAGTTAAACAACCTCCTATTATGTACTTGGGATTGCCATAACAACAAGAAGACTATTATTTCGGAACTGTTGTGACCTAAGAGAAATAGTGCAGAAGAGAGTTATCCAATTGGAATAACAAGTTTCTATCCCTAGCCAGAAGAGTAACATTGATTAAGGTAGTTCTAAATTTGTTGCGTATATATTTGAGCTCCCATTTTTTTCTTAGAAAAAGGAATGATGAAAACTTTGGAGAAAATTTTGCGGAGATTCTTGTGAAAAGGATGTAAGTAGGGTAAGCTACACAATGATGTGCCTAAATCTATAGAGCACATCTACTTTGAGTGTGTTTCCTCTAAAGAAATCTGGGAATTCATTCTGTACATAAACCAGATGACTTTGTGTTGAAAACGTGCCTTAGATAATTGTTGCAGAATAATTGGTCAATGGACCAAATCTTTAGTATTTTATTCCTTGTTTAAAATAGTTAGTTGAGATGTAGCTAGATATCAACAAATTTTATTTGATTCTTATGTTTTCAGTTCTATATAAACTATGCAGTGCATTGAATAAAGCTGTGGTTTTTTCAGAAAATATAAAAGCCTGTGTTCTTTTTATCTTCTTCATTTTCGTTGTTAGCCCTCTGTCCATCAAAAACTAGCAAAATGGTATTAGAGAATTTGTCTTGAGGGACCTGTGAGATGAGCGAAACCAAAACACAAACCTGATTTACAACCCAGAATTACAACAAGAATTACAACCATCTTCAAGCAATGGAGATTGAAACACAACTGTCTCAAGGTGCACCATCAATTTTTGATGGCAAAAACTATCAAGTTTGGGCTGTTCGAATGAAAGCTCATCTTGATGCTATGGATGTTTGTGAAGCAGTGGAGGAAGACTATGAAGTGCCTTCATTACCAAAAAATCCTACAATGACTCAAATCAAGATGCACACAGAAAGAAAAAAAAGAAAGTCTAAAGTCAAAGCCTACTTGTTTTTTACTGTTTCAAACATTGTATTCATAAGAATTATAAATCTAGAGTCGACAAAGGATATCTGGGATTACATCAAAAAGGAATACCAAGGCAATGAAAGAACAAAGAGCATGCAAATGTTCAACTTGATCAGAGAATTTGAAATGCTGAAGATGAAAGAGTTATAAATCACTAAAGAATACTCCGACAAGTTGCTCGGCATAATAAACAAAGTGAGGTTATTAGGTAAGGATTTTTCTAAGGAACGAATAGTGAAAAAAGTTCTTGTAACCTTATTTGAAAAATATGAATGTAAAATTTCTGCATTGTAAGAAGCTAAAGATCTATCAAACATGTCTTTGGCAGAATTAGTAAATGCACTACAGGCACAAGAACAAAGGAGAATGATGAGAGAAGAAGGAACCATTGAAGGTGCTCTGCTAGCAAAAGAAAAAAATTCAGGAGGAGACAAAAACAAGAGTTTCAACAAGATCAATAACAACAACAACATAAACAATGATGATTCATATCCACCATGCCGACATTGCAAAAAAACAAATCACCCACAAAGAAAAGGTTAGTGGAGGCCTGATATTAAATGCAGAAAATGTGGACAAATTGGGCATATGGAGAATATTTGCAAGTCACGAAATGAAGAGGCAAAAACAACAACTGAGCAATATTAAGAGGATGAATTATTTTGACATTAAAACTTTGCAATTACTAAGGCAAGGAGGAGTGTTGAAAATGTGTCTTAGATAATTGCTGCAGAATAATTGGTCAATGGACCAAATTTTTTGTATTTTATTCCTTGTTTAAAATAGTTAGTTGAAATGTAGCTGGATATCAGCAAATTTTATTTGAATCTTATGTTTTCAACTCTATATAAACTATGCAGTTTATTGAATAAAGGTATGGTTTTTTTTTTCAGAAAACATAAAAACCTGTGTTCTTTTGATATTCTTCATTTTCGTTGTTAGCCCTCCGTCCATCAAAAACCAACACTTTAATCTTCGATACCTGGAGAAATTTTCAATGAATGGATGATGGCATTGAGGAGTCTGTTCATCGGAGATAAAATCGTATTAACCATGGACGAAGTTACTTGGGGCCCAGTGGTGCACTAGGCCCCCCAAGACTTTGGTATTTGAAATGCAGAAAAAAAAAAAGTGAGATTGCATAGGCTTTAATATGGGAAGACTTTGGAAATTTAGTTCTTGAATTACTCTTTAATTTTCCCTGATTGTCCGAGTTCTGTCTTAATTTTGGTGAATCTTAAGATATCTTTATTAGTTCAACATGAGAAAATGGAATTCTTATAACTCAGTTCTCATATATACCTTAGCACTTAGTATTATTCGCCTACTTATACATCCGTCTATTAGGTCAAATTCTAATAACTAATTTTCTATAAACATTCAAACCAAATTCTTAAGAAGCAACTTAGTTCCACTTTTATTTTTCATTTTCTATTTCATTTTCAAATTTAATAAACATTTTATTTGGTTGAGTTTTTAATTTGCTTTCTTTCTATTTCAAAACTTATAAAAAACATAAAAATTAATTTTTTATTTTTATTTTTATTTTAATATGAATTTAATATATATTTGTTAATTACTTAAAATTATGAATAATATAGTATAACCGTTCATTTTATTTCTTTAATTGTAATATTAATTTATATTGAAAATAAAAATATCTTCAAAATTAATAAATATTTAATATATTTAAATTTTAAAATATTCTAAAATATATCAATTTTATTCTAAATAATAACATTGATTTTAAAATTAAATTATTTATCAATAAATGAATATACATTTAAAAATATTTTATTTATTTTAACAAAATATAATAACTTTATTATTAATATTTATTTATATAGGATTAAAATATAATTATTTACTTGATTAATTAATACAATTAATTTGTTATCTTTTATTTTTAATAAAACTTTATTTTTTAATTTAGTTTTGATTTGAAAATTTTTGTAAAATCTATATTTTATTTGGGCCCTCCTATCTTAAATTCTTGACTTCGTCGTTAGTATTAACATTGGCTTTTGGAACTAACCGTACACACTATGGAAGGAGAGGAATTCCAGACTTTTCAGAGAACTCCGAACCACTACAGAAGTAAGGGATGAAATCACCGAGTAGACGAGGGAACTCATTAGAATAAACAGTAATGCAAGGTGTTGTAGGCAAGAATTGGCACATGCTCGGAGACTAGAAGTGGAGAAATGGATATTACAACACCTAAAGCACTCTTAAGGGCCACATAACATCGCACAGTCCAGGGCTTTCTACGCAAAGATCCAAATTAGCTAACTATATAATCTTTAATCCACCTAAAAACAACAGTGTACATGCAAACGCGAAGGAAAACAATATCTGGAAACACAAAACTCTCACTGATTGTACTATCGTGCGTTGTGTTGGGGAATGGTTGAGCTTATCACACACTCAACGTCTGGCTGGAAATTATCTTGCATTTGCTTCACAATGCTCAAATGGTGCGACGATATAGGGTTAATTGTACAACTGTTATGTCCTCGTAATGCATTGGAATGGCTTGAAGCCTAATGAAATATGTGTTGTTGTTACTTTTGTTGGGCCTGGTTCCTTTATTTTATAATATATAATTCTTCATATTTAAAAAAAACTTTAATATTTAAGTTAATTTGGTGGTATGTTTAACTTCTATTTTATTTAAATGTGTTTAAATGCGAATTGCCTTATGTATCATATTCTTCATTTCCCTAAACTACAAGGTATAATTTATATATAACAATATTTCATAACAAAATAGTAGAGGAAATACATAATAATGATAGAAACAGTACATCAAATCACGCACTCAAGTAGAAATTCTCAAACGTCCCACACGTTAATCTACAATATCGTTAACAAATAATTGAAAGTTCAGCTGTTGACATAAGCACTAGAAATTTACTTAAGGGTGATTGGATGTCGCTTGGGCTGGATTGACGACATCCTTGGGAATTGGAAGACCTGGTATTGTTGGGAGTGTGGGCTTTGGCAATTCAAGGCAACTTGGGGACTTCTGGCTTTGGAATTTCTGGCAACTCAGGTTTTGGCAAAGTGGGGAATTCAGGTTTTGGAATTTCTGGTAATGCTGGAATTTCAAATTTAGGAAGTTCTGGCAGTTCAGGTTTTGGTAAAGTTGGGAGTTCGGGTTTTGGAAGTTCTGGTAACTCAGGCTTAGGAATTTCCGGTATCTCAAGCTTTGGAAGCTCAGGTATCTGTGGCAATGTTGCTTCGAGAAGATTGTGGGTGTTCACCCGGATAGCATATGAGCTCATCAATGACAAGTTGAGGAGCAGTAGTAGTAAGATTGTGGATGGGAAGCGAAGAATAGCCATAGCTTGGAGCAGAAGATGGAGGAGAGAACTGCAACTTGGTGAAATATTGATAATAGCAGTGTTTCTTGTGATTGCTGTTAGTTCCAATTGTGGTGGGCTTTTATTGATTTGGGGGGTGGAAAATGGTAGAGACCAAATGTAGGTTGGTAAGAATTTTGTTCGCTGTTAGCTCAACTCCTCACACCATTTGTATCATCAGCTTATGGGGTTTACGTGGAGTTTAAGTCGATTCATTTGGTCTAGCTACTTTAATTGTCTATAGTTCCATATATATGTGATTAGTTGGACTCCTACAAACTAATTAAGTTGGCGTGACAGTTGCTAATTTCCAATCAGTTTGTGCAAACAAAATAGGCATGTCTATTAGGGAACAGATCACCTGTTCTATAATTGCTGTGCCGGTACTGTTCCATTGCATCTGATATGGGACCCACAAAAATATATGGACCAGATATAATGGAACAACATTGGCACAGCAATTATGGAATAAGTGATTTCATTTGTGTCTATTATACATGTACTGGAACTAGCTACTTTATGACCCAATGCTTGAAGTTATTGTAGTTTTAAGAACAACTATTATATTTTAATACAATAACTAATCATGGGGCGGTGATTCCTCAACTACCCTCTTAAATTTTATTACACAAGCGAGTTATCAGAGATGGGAATTGATTTCTCTACAAAGCTAAACTAGTGCCCTCGCTGTCTTTTCTACATCCTTTTAACATTTTCGTTGATCAGCAAAATTTGCAGCAACACGTATAGGCCTCTAAATAGAGATTATTTCTAACACTTTTTTTTTCTCTCTCGTTTTAGATGAAAGTACTTGTCTATTACTAGCTATATTTATCCATCTGTCAACAAGCTTCAAGAACTTCTATAACCAAAAACTTTCTTGTTGATTTTGACATAAAAAACTTGTGGTAAATCATAAAACATTTTGTTGATAGGAGTACTGCTTCATTGATAGCTAGTATTCCATAAAAAGGGCTTCACCAAATAGTTAAGTACCTTTACCATTACAACAAAGCAGAAAATTGGCAAAAAGTAAAAAACATAGCTAATTCTTTTAAAATCACCACCTACAGTTATTTGTGACATTTTCATTCCATTGTATAAAACGTAGTTATCTTTCCGTAGCTGAAAATTACAGGTGACGTTTCTAAAAATCCAAAAAAAGTTTTTAGCTAAAATATTAAAAAAAACGTAGCTAAAAATCAAATATTGGTGGGAAAAAATTGGTGTCAAATGATTGATAATAAAACTAAAACATAGCCAACAGTTTTTGGAAACGTTCTTCTCTTGGTAGCTATATAGTATTAACATGTTTTTCATAATGTAGCCAAATGTTATTTGCTATATTTTTCATAACATGGTCAAACTTTCTTTGTTGCATTTTCCATAACATAGTCAAATATTATTTGCTACGTTTTTTATAACGTAGCCAAATGTTATTTATTATGGTTTTAGTAATGTCACGACATATTATTTGTTACATTTTTAATTTATGATATTAAACAATATATTTTGTATATAATATATCGATATTTTTTATTGTCAATTATTTGTTAATTATATAAAATTAAATCGCAAAAAATATTATTGATTCAAAATGTTGAGCATTGAATACATAAAGTAAAATTACATAAATATCATCAAACTATATCAACCAAAAGAATATAATATTAAAGGATGATCATTTGTTTATATATAAGATATTAATGACAACTTCAACAAGTCTTATAGACAAAACAATAAATAAATAATTCATTTGAAAAATCATAATATATCTGATACACTAAAAATAATGCTTAGATTATAAAAATACTAGAGCACAACCTGAATAACTACCTAGTGTTGTCCATGTCTACGAACATGTAGTCATCCAAAAAGTTAGCTAAATCTACTAAAAATATTGTGATAGTATTGATACAGTAAGTATTTGGTTTTGATCAAAGTAAACATCATGTAACTTTACCGTTCATAACATAATTAGTCAACAGTTGCATCTTCATCCATTCTATATTTTTGAGAAAAAAATATTAAAATTAAATTATAGTACATACATGAAGTGATAAAAAATTATAAAAGATAGAATTAATACCCTTCAATGTCCTCTTTATTTCTGTCATAATTTGAGCCAAGTAATCTTTTAAATAACCTAACATGTTTTGCTAATTTTGCTCGATTTTCTTGTCCCTGATTACTTCAGCTTGTAATGCAACCTTAAGCTTATTGTTTTCCTCTTGAAGGTGTTCAATGATTGTTTTATATGTTGAAGTTGAAACATTTGGCTTGGATAGCCAAGGCATTTCACAAACGTATTCTACACTAAGCTCATTCCCCTCGGACATAGACTTTTCTAATAACCCTTACATCTATTTTAAAATTAAAAAAATATTCAATACACATATTACTACTTACTACTACATTAATAAATGAACAAAAATATTTGACAAACTTTTATACTTACACAGTTGTTTTTTGCTTCTTCTGACACCCATCCTTTTTCTTCCTTATAATGAGTAGCTTTATATAATGTGATTTTATCACACTCTTGTCCATGTAGTCCCTTCTCAGTCTACTTTATGAAAAAAGGCACAATCAATAATGTAGTGTTTATTGATTTAAGTATAACTTGCAAAGATCTTATATATTCATTTTGAACAACTACAAATGATTTTGACACTTGATTATGAGGTGTTTTCATTTTTAATCTACTGACCCTTGCCTTCTCACAATTTTCTTAAATTAAGAAAAAAAACATAACTTAGTTGTTAAATTATCTAACAAGATTAATGCAAGACAAAGTGAAGAAAAAGAGAACAAACCTAAACTTTTAGGTCAGCCCCTTAATCACACAAACTCTTCCAATATTCTTTAGACATTCATTTGAGAATATGGCTTCATGCCTCTACATCAGAAGGAAAAGATTTATAATACTTATGCAACTTAAAATGATTATCCCTGGTCCTTTGTTTCAATAATGAAGTAACATAGTTTGAAATATTTGGGTTCTCAAGATCCACAATATTCAATTTCAATTGTTAATAGTAAGTAAAAATGTAATTCATCTCAAAATCATTTGAGACAATATTGCATAAAGTTAAAGATTTTATATAATCCCCAACTTTTTCTAAAACATTTTCTTCAAATCCTTAATGTGTTTCTAACAAGGTAATCATGTTCTCGCAATAATCCCCCCTCTCATTTTACAATTTTGCAAATTAGATCTTGTTTATATAACGACCTTGTTTAGTATCAACATGTATTGATAACTTACAATTCATTGCAACATTTATTCATTGCAATTCACAACCTCTAGTTTGACCTCTACCTCTTTTTCTAATATTAGCATTGGAAACTAACATCAAATGAATAATGATAAGGAAATATTAGAATACATAAATATATATTTAAACGTAAGTCTAACTAAAGATATTAAAATTAACAAACCTGTACTAGTAACTTCATTATTATTTGAGGAAAAATGAAGTTTTTGTGTGCGAATTGAAGGTAGAATATAATTATTGCTTTGTTGTGGCAATATATTAGAAGAAGCTTTATTCCCTATTTCTTGTGGCAAAAAAAAAGAATAGGATAAGAAAAAGATAGATATTTGAATATATATATATTCACTTAAAGGTATAGAAATTTTAAACCTGCATGACTAATGTCATTGTTGTTTGAGATAAAATGTTGTTATTAGCTAGGAATTGAATTTCTGGCACCAACTAATTGATCTAGTTAAAGTTGCACATCCATTCGTTTTACAATTTGCATAGCTACCTCCTTCTTCCCTTTATTTCTACCAGGTGCCATTATATTAGATATCGATAAGAAAAAAAATACATAAATGTTACTAACATTACAATAAGATAATAGAAAGAGTACTTTCATGATACATTCAATCATCATAATGAAGATATATTCAATCATCAACATTAATCGCTTTAGTAAGATAAATGTTATCAATATTGCACTAACCAATAGAAAAAGAACTTTCATGATACATTAATCACATTAACAACATAAATGTTACCAACATTACAATAAGATAATATAAAAAGAATTTTCAAGATACATTCAATTATCAACATATTAGTAAGATAAATGTTACCAACATTACAATAACCATTAGAAAGGGCACTTTCATGATACATTAATTGCATTAACAACATATGTTACCCTCATTACAATAAGACAATAAAAAGAGTACTTTCATGATACATTCAATCATCATAATGAAGATCCATTCAATCATCATCATTACTCATATTAGTCAGATAAATGTTATTGACATCACAATAACCAATAGAAAAAGAACTTTTATGATACATTAATCATATTAACAAAATAAATGTTACCAATATTACAATAAGACAATGAAATGACCACTTTTTGATACCTTCAATCATCATAATCAAGATCTTCAAAAACATCATCATTAATTGCATTATTATTTAACTCTTTATTGCTATTATATTTGGCCAAAGCATCATCATTGTCATATAATTCATCCTCAATATAGTCTTCATTCCTTTCTACAGTAAGATTGCCTTGCACTTTAGTTGCTTATAATATATTGGGATCAATATCTCTCATATGGAATGATAATATATCCTCATCTTCAATTTCAAGAGCTACATTCTTCAACTGCGATTCAATCTCTTGATATACTTCATCACCATCTTCACCCATTGGACAATTTTCCTTTTCACATAAATTAAAAACATTTCGGTGTTGAAACTTTTACATAACTTTCCAATTTTTCCCCAATACAATGTCAATAAGAAAGAATACTTGTTTCACTTGACTTGCATCAATATTAAACCATTTGCACTTAAAATAGAACAATATTTCTATCCTTAATGTAATGTAACTCAATTATTTCAAAGATAACACTCTAGAAGTCAATAAAATTATCCTTATATTAGCCCTCAACAAAACCCCACAATTTTGACTTCTAAGGCCACTGTCATGCTCTTTTATAAAAATCTAACTCTATTAACAAGCAACATTTATATTTTTCCCACATATATAATTTAATAATTAATGCATGTCAGTAGTTGTCGCAATGTTAGAGTTTTCTACTTCTGATAGAGAAAGATTACAAAATTTGGTTTCTAAAAATGAACAATTTTTTCGCTAGATAAAACACTAAAAGAGTTGAAAGTTGGAATAACAATTGTGTATTTGATAGGGGAAGCTTTGTCTTGCATTAATTGTATTTAAAGAATAGGATGTCAATAGAACCACAGATTTGGGGACAATATTTGATTGCTCTAGAGTAGAGATTTAGAGACTCATTGTTTGATGATCCTGTTGGTAAATTGAAGGAACCTAACCAAACTACTATCATAAAGGACTATTGCACTAAGTTTGATTTCATGTCACACAAATTGGTTACGCCAGAAACCTATTTAGTGAGTCTATTTTTGAAAAGATTGAAGCTAAAAATAGAATATTTGGTTAAGTTTTTCAATCATATAACCTTACAACAGGAGTATGAAGCAGACAAGAAAAAATAACTATTATTCCAAAACAAGAACTAATGTTCCAGCATTGTATGGGAGCATACAAAGGATAGTGGAGAAGCCTGCAGACATTAGTTGAAGGAGGTACTACTGTTAAAAAAAGCTAAAAAGGGTTGTTACCAAGTTAGCAATGGTGAGTTCTGAAGTTAAAAATGCAAAGGCTACTAGCAGTAAGGAGATTGATGAACATAAAGCCAAAGGTTTATGTTTATAGTGTGATGATAAATTTACTCAAGGAAATTACCAAAAATAAATTTACTCAAGGACATAAGGGCAAAAAGAGTCAATTCTAGATGTATCCAGTTCAGGAAAAGGATGAGCATGTTCAGGAGGATGAACAAGAAGTTATAGACTCTTCTTTTATCATATTAATGTAAGCCATGAAAGGTATAAGTAACGTAGAATATAAGGAGATGCAAGTGAAGGGCATTTTTAATAGTAAAACAATACACATATTAGTAGATGGGGGAAGTATATATAATTTTATTAATTAGTCATCAGTTAAAAAAGGGGAGGGAAAAATAAATAATATTGAATCGATGATGATTATAATTGTTGGAGGATTAAAACTTTGGTGCGCCACTCAAGTTTATAGGAATATTTAGTGGATGATTAATGGTCATTCTTTTCATTTTGACACAATGATCAATAAGATTGGAGCAAATGACATAGTATTGGGGGTATATGGTTGAGCACTTTAAATGACATAACAAGCAAATAAAAAGAAAATCAAACGTCATATTGTATGCCAATTTTTACTACTGAGTCAAGAACAATCAAATAAATAAGGATAGTCAATTAGTCGTGCAAGATTGAATATAATTGAGATGAGTGAAAATAAGTTGTACATGTCAGAGAACTAAGAATTGTGCAGAAATTGTTGCAGCAATATGCAGATGTCTTTAAAGAACCAATAGGATTGGCACCAAAGAAGAAGCATTGTTGGTGAAAAACGCAAGTGCACGTTTCTATCGTCAAGTAGTAAAAATATCGATCCCACAGAGACCAAATTAGTTAAAAAGTAATACTCGTAATAATTTCTAATTTAAGCTAATAACATAAAAATTAAAGAAAAGATCGATTGATTGAGGTTGGAAAAATAAAATAAAAACGAGAATTAAAACAAGATAAAAATATAAGAAATATCAATGGAATAAAAATCTAGGAATTTAACTTCCCCCTTGATTTTACCTCGGTGTCGAAA